>CM022946.1:51200806-51303804 GCA_012931725.1 Litsea cubeba | reverse complement strand
AGCCGCTGGATGGCATCAACAGGTCCATGTCAACAGGCGACCTCTCCGTATATCCAGGAGAACCGCCAACAAAAACCCCGGTCTTGATTACATTTGTCCTTCTCACCCAGCTTGGAGGATCTTCCCTCTTAGAGCACGTGGGGGCAAGGCTCAGAATCGAGACGGTGCGATCAAACGTCGACCGGGTAACAACAGTCTTCTTCTCACCATCTGCTGTGAAAGAAAACTGAAAATACCTCCTCTGGTATGTCATGTCATCAGGGACTGCATCACCAAAGAAGAAGGTAGGCTTGGGCAAAACGCTCTGATCTTCCATCACCCATGGACGACTGCTTACCATGATCTTATAGAATTCCTCTCCCTTGAGAGTGATCAGTCGCTGCCTCATCTCATCTCTGTTGAGGGAGTCGCACTCTTCCAGATTTCTCTCAACATACTGGACCTTCTCAAAGGCCTGCTGAACGCCGGATTAGAAGATCTAGAAGATCGACGAGGTACGCTTGTAGCAGGCTCTTTACCCTTGTTCGTTCTGGAGGAACCACCTGAAAAGGATGGAAAAGAAAAAGATCAAACATCAAAATGACAGAATCTCGCTAAAAAAAAATCTGGCGAAATTTTGACATGATGACGGGGCAATTCCGAAGAAAAGGAACTATCCCGAAAGAAATAGAAAGCTTGAAGATGGGCTCAACATCGCTGCGAGCTCCGAAACTCCAAACTTTCGAAACCTCAAAGTCTTCGCAAAATCAGGAAGGGCTCAACATCGCTGCGAGCTCCAAATTCCCAAAATTACGAAAACTTTCAGGTATGCTATCACATCATACTACAAATTTAATTTACAATTGAATGCATGCATGAACATCTAGGTTTGCAAAAAAAAAAGGGGCATTATCATGATGAGCAAAAAAAGAAAAAGAAAAGAAACTTTCTTGAAAAAAAAAAGTGGGGAAGAAAACAAAAAAAAAAGAAAAAAAAGAAGAAAAAGAAAGGGGGATGGCCCATAGGCCACGTGGCCGTACGGATCTGTCCGTACGGCCCACAAAAAAAACACATAAAAAAAATAAGAAAGCAAAAAAAAAAAAAAAAACTTGTGAAAAAAAGAAAGAAGCAAACACGTGGAAAAAAAAAATAAAATAAAATAAAGAAACAAAAAAAAAGAAAGAAACTTTTTTTCCTACAATGGAGTTTTCTTGAAAAAAGGGAACTTACTTGAAGCCATTGATGGAGAAGAAGAAGAAAAGTCTTGAAGATCTTGAAGAAGAAGAACTCTTGGTCTTGAAGCCCTCTTGGGATTGTTGCAAAAGAAAGTAATAAGAGCAAGAGATCCAACCTCCTCCTTGCTTTTATAGAAGAAACCAAACCAAAGAAGGAAAGAAGAAAGAGGTAAGTGTTACTAATTAGTAACCTTACCAAAAGAAAGAGATTAGAAAGATTCTTTCCAAAAAGAAAGATATCTTGAAGGATTTTCTCCCAAAAAGAGATCAATGAAGGATTCTTTCCCAAAAGAAAGATATCTTGAGATATCCTATCCCAAAATAAAGGGAATATGAGAGATTCTCTCCAAGTAAAGATATTCTTAGATATTCTCTATCCAAATGAGATATTTTTGGATATTCTTTACAAAAATGACACCATATGAGATCTAAGCCATTTCAAAAGCTTAAGGTCCCATGGGTTAGCCCATATGAGCCAGGTTTGACCACCTAGGCACTAAAAAAAAAAAAAGTTTGGGCTTTTAGTCAAAGAGAAATCCCTCTTACCAAGAGCATACAAAAATAGTTCCATGCCTCTTTTGAGTTGATTCAACCATACAAAAAGAATTCCAAGCCCCATGAGCTTCCAAAAATCAAACCATCCAGCCTCATATACGAAATTGAGCCAAAATCTTGAAATTGACATTCCACAAAAATCAAACCAAATCCTGGTCCCCTAACTTGCCACATACAGCTTGTTGGGTCACAAGACCAAAACCAAAAACCAAAACCTGATCCCCTAACTTGCCACATATAGCTTGTTAGGTCACAAGATCAACACCAAAATTGATCCCCCAACATTCCACATATAGCTTGTTGGGTCACACGATCAAAACCAAACCCGACCCCCTAACCTGCCACATATAGCCTGTTAGGTCACAAGGTCAAAACCCAAATCCACATCCCTGATGTGATCTTCAAAACTTTGCCTCGAGATGGTACATGATCCCTTTCACTACCATAAAATTCCCCTGGAAGCTCAAAAGGCTACAAATACCAAAAAGAAAGACTGCTCAAAGACTCTTGGTCAAGTCACAGGCTCACCTTCAAAAATCTCTTCGTGGCACATCGACTACAAAAGTTAAGCAACTCGTCGCTGTACCTCGAGGGGGCATTTGTTGACACCAAAAATGTCACTTTGCCTCTTCAAGATCCAAAGAGCTACATGAAGTCGCAACCTGCCATAAATAGGCAATGCTACTTCCAAAAATCAAATCTTGTCAGAATCAAACAAAAACTGCAAGATCCTTCAAGACAGCCAAAAGAGGAGTACACAAGAAGTTTCGGGCCATTTCAAAATCATTTGGCCTAACTTCGCTTCTCCGACAGCCGAAAAGGAGCTCTCGGCGGCCAAAGCATCGGAGACACCAAATCTTCGATCAGAGCCGATGGATGGTCTCAAAATACTTCCAAAAGGCTCCACGTCAAGTTCCGAGTCAAACCGACAACGTTTGACCCTACATCAACCCTCGAACAGCTAGATCAAGCCTCTCGGCGGCGAGAACCACCGAGGCCATTACTCATCAGATAGAGCACATGGACGGCTTCAAAATGCTTATAAAGGGCTACACGTCAAATTTCAGGTCATTTCGACAACATTTGACCATAGTTTGACGCTCGGAAGCCAAATCAGGCCTCTCGGCGGCAAAGCTCTCCAGGACCATGGTTTCCAAGACAGAGCCTATGGATCATCTTAAAATGACTCCAATAGGTTCCCTGTCAAATTTCAAGTCAATCGGACATCGGTTGACCGCACATCAAACCGCGACATCTTCATCGCGACAAAAGCGAGTCTACTGGTGATAGGACCCCAAACAGGCTTCAAAACTTAAAAAAAAGCCTATGGTTGGTCTTATTTATTGCTCAGGAGGCTTCACACCAAATTTCAGGTCATTCCGACATCGTTTGACCCAGTTTCAGGTTCTGACGGAAAATCGGCAGCTCTGCGCGACAAAGTCTTCGGCTTTCTCAGGAAATTGGAAACTTTGCAAAATAAAATGCAAGGATTCTCATTAGGTTTCCTACAGGGAAATCAGGCCAATAAATGGTCCAAAATGTCAAGGAAAAATACAGAAGAATAAAGAATCGAAAAACAGCAAAAACGGACACAAAACGGGAGTTACAAGTCAAGAGATTCATGGCATTTAACCCATGAAACTCCTCCCATCATGGCGATTAAAGGCGATTAAATGCCCTCAATCTCCTCCGGCCAATCAGATGCCAAGAAAAAGGAGTTACAAAATAAAGAATTCAATTTTGTAACTCCTCCCTTTATGTAGCTTTATGACAATCAAGGCTCATAAACCCTCCTAAATGGCTACCTAAAAGCCTATAAATAGGAGAGCTCTCCAAGAAGAAAGGACAGCAGAGACACACAGACAATAGACTGCAGAAAATCCGAAAACTCAGACAGAAAGAGGCATCAGAAATCTAAGAGAGAAAACTCTGCGGAAATCCTACACCGACCACCGCTACAAGGTGACAAAAGTCCCTTGGGGGGTCCCCCCCCCCAAGGTCCTTGCCTTCTCCTTCTGCCGCCAATGGCTTAGACATGGCTTTTCAAGCCCGTCTACTCGGCTTTTCATTGGACATAGGACCTTCTTTTGGTCTTTCTTCTCTAAAAACCTGAGGTTATAGCCAAGCCAAGCGAATCAATAGCATCCTCTGTTCCCATCTACATGGATGATGGCGAAGCCCACATATGGCTTGCGACCGTCAATCTAAACGGGTCCCCCACAATCTCCTGAGAAGTTAGATCCTCCTTTTCTTGCTTTTTATTGTAGTTTCTATTTTTTCAAAAGAGACAAAAATCACAACTCTTGTCTTTCATTATTGATAAGGATTGTAAATCGGCTATAAACGCCAAAATCGGCTATAAACGCCAAAAATCGGCTATAAACGCCAAAATCGGCTATAAATGCCAAAAAAAAAAATCGCCTTTCACGGCAAACCAAGAAAATGTCTCTTTTCTTAAATATATCTGCAATGGAAAACTTGAAAGAAGTTGATTTCTTTTTTACTTGCGAAGGTTGATCTCCGGATCACCACTTGTAATTCCAAGTAAAATAGAAAATCTGGCACACCCATACAAAAAAAAAAAAGAAATGTTGATGCACGCCCTTGCCCCCCGGTTACGAAAGGGTCGGACACGACGGACTCCCACGTCCGCCGACCTCGGTAGAACCGAGCAGGAGCGCGGTCCATCAGTCTTGGGATAGACCTGGTCGTTTGCTGGTCGAGGCTTCGTGGGGCTGCCACGAGCTTAGGGCCTTCTGGTGCTCGCCTTTGGTGTCACGGTAGTGACACGTTGAGAGGCGAGTTTCTGCTTCTTGGAGGGAGCAGTTTGTTCCTCAGGAAGTGGGAATGGTCCCAGCGTCCCAAAGACGATAGTCCGGGGAGTCGAGGTCGACCCGGAGCTTAGAGAGTTGCCGAGGGAGTTGACGCTTCGGCAGCTGATGGGGCGCTTATAGGTGCGCGTAGGTTGCTTCTGTTGAAGCATGACTTGGTGCTTGCTTTCATTGAAAGTAATGGTTAGTGAAGCTGCCATTGTTAGTTTTCAAAACGTTTCTGAAACAAGACCACATCCATTAGTAATCACAAGAACAATGATCATAAATGGGAAGTTCTATGGTTTTGTCTTTTCAAATTGCTCGAGGGAGATGACCCAAGCAATATGAAGAAGGCAAAACGCCATAGAGGGTACAATTGTTCTGATCGTAGGTATGGTAAGCCCAGAATGAGCGTCCCAGTGACTGCTAGAAGCAATTGTGAACTTAAATTCGACTTATCGAGAAGCAGAGCTTGCTCGAGGTAAGAAGAATATAAAGTTGGAGTTACAGATGTGCCGGTCGCAATACAGTAGACCCTGAAGGGGCGTACTAGTACCGCTAGACACAAATGTTTTGAGACCGCATCCATGAGATGAGATTCTCTGTTTTGAAAGGTCAAGATTGGATTCATCAAAGAGAGCAGATGGTATTCCGATCTGAACACGGGCTCAGCGATTTCCGCGAGCGCCAGTGCTCAAAAAGAAATGAACCATAATTTCTCGGATCTGAATTAAAAATGACGAGTTTTTTTTTTAAGGCCAATATCGGGTTCATCAAAGAGAGCAAAAGGCACTCCAATCTGAACACGGGCTCAGCGATTTCCGCGAGCGCCAGTGCTCAGAAAGGAGAAGACCAAGATTTCTCCAATCTAAACCCAAAATGACGGAAGTTTTTTTTTTTTTTGAAGATTTTTTTTTTTTAAAGAAAAAAATTTTTATTTTAAAATTTTTAATTTTAAAATAAATTATTTAATTTTTTTTTAAAAAAAATTATTTAAATGACGAGAGAGTACACATAGGCCTCCTAACCCGGTCTTATGAAATCTCGATTGATAGAATTGCCCCCAGGTAAGGGTAGGATTACTTAATGAACCCGTTTGGAGGACCCTTGCCTAGAACAGTCAAGCTGTCTCCACACTCTGGACAAGGCTTTTCTTGAATCAACCATGATCAAAGAACACAGTTGGTTTAACCTTAGTTGTCTATGTCTTTTTTTTTTTTTTTTTTATATTTTTTGTTTTTTTTTATCTTTAATGAACTCATCGAAGAGAAACGATGGCCCAAAACCTTAGTCGAACAGGCTCAACATTTCTGCAAGCACGATGAAACAATAGGAACGGATCAAGGTTTCTCAATTTTGAATCCAAAATGAGAAATCTGATTTTTTGGTTTTTTATTATTATTTATATAAATATATATATATTTTAGATATTTAATGAATTCATCGAAGAGAAACGATGGCCCAAAACCTTAGTCGAACAAGCTCAACATTTCTGCAAGCGCGATGAACGATAGGAACGGATCAAGGTTTCTCAATTTTGAATCCAAAATGAGAAATCTGATTTTTTTTATTTATATATATATATTTTTTTTAGATCTTTAATGAATTCATCGAAGAGAAACGATGGCCCAAAACCTTAGTCGAACAGGCTCAACATTTCTGCAAGCGCGATGAACGATAGGAACGGATCAAGGTTTCTCAATTTTGAATTCAAAATGAAAAATCTGATTTTTTTTTGTTTTTTTTTTTAGATCTTTAATGAACTCATCGAAGAGAAACGATGGCCCAAAACCTTAGTCGAACAGGCTCAACATTTCTGCAAGCACGATGAACGATAGGAACGGATCAAGGTTTCTCAATTTTGAATCTAAAATGAAAAATCTGATTTTTTGTTTTTTTTTTTTAAAAGAGAAAAAGTGAAAATAAATTCAAAGAATTAGAAATTTCCAAAAAATCTCATCTCATTTTTTTTAGATGCGGAATCCAACATGGCCACCAATCAAAAAGTAGCCAAAGAATCAAGAAAAGAAGTATAAGCATAGAGCAATAGATATGATATACAAATATTTCATTTCTAGCATCGTGTTCTCAAATGAACGGGTGCCACCGGGTGTGCCAGCTTGATGGACCGCGCTCCTGCGCCTGGTCCTACCGAGGTCGGCGGACGTGGGAGTCCGTTGGGTCCGACCCTTTCGTAATCGGGGGGCAAGGGCGTGCATCAACATTTCTTTTGTGTGGGTGTGCCAGATTTTCTATTTTACTTGGAATTGCAAGTGATGATCCGGAGATCAACCTTCGCAAGTAAAAAGGAAATCAACTTCTTTCAAGTTTTCCATTGCACATATATTTAAGAAAAGAGACATTTTTTTTTATTTGCCGTGAAAGGCGATTTTTTTGGCATTTATAGCCGATTTTGGCGTTTATAGCCGATTTTGGCGTTTACTAGCCAATTTACAATCCTTATCAATAATGAAAGACAAGAGTTGTGATTTTTGTCTCTTTTAAAAAAATACAAACTACAATGAAAAGCAAGAAAAGGATGATCTAACTTCTCAGGAGATTGTGGGGGACCCGTTCAGATTGACGGTCGCAAGCCATATGTGGACTTCGCCATCATCCATGCAGATGAGAACAGAGGATGCTATTGATTCGCTTCGCTTGGCTATAACCTCAGGTTTTTAGAGAACAAAGACCAAAAGGAGGTCCTATGTCCAATAAAAAGCCGATTAGTCGGGTTGAAAAGCCACGTCTAAGCCATTTGGAGGCAGAAGGTAAAGGCAAGGACCTTGGGGGGTACCCCCAAGGGACTTTTGTCACCTTGTAGCGTGGTCGGTGTAGAACTTCCGTAGAGTTTTCTCTCTTTCTTTCTCTGGATTTCTGTGCTTTTTTCTGATCTGGGATCTGTCTTGTTTTTTTCCCATGATCTCTGTGATTTTTCCGATCTGGATTTCTTTGGAATGCTCTCCTATTTATAGGCTTCTAGGTAGCCATTTAGGAGGGTTTATGAGCCTTAATTGTCATAAAGCTACATAAAGGGAGGAGTTACAAGATTGAATTCTTTATTTTGAAACTCCTTTTTCTTGGCTTCTGATTGGCCGGAGGAGATTGAGGGCATTTAATCGCCTTTAATCGCCATGATGGGAGGAGTTTCATGGGTTAAATGCCATGAATCTCTTGACTTGTAACTCCCGGATGCTTGCTTCTGATTGGCCCGTCCAAAGAAATGGATTAATGACTGTAATAATGCTAGTCAATTAATCGCATTAAGTGGTCACCGAGCAGTTGAAGAGTCGCAGGCCGTGCCGCGTCTTTTGGGATTCTTCTGGCGATGATCATCGATGGATCTTCATGTAGATCGACATCGGATGACCATGTAACTTCAGGTGTTGGTTGCCAACAGCGGGTCGGTACCATCTGTCCTGTCGATTTCTCGATCGGTCAGGTAGAAAGCACACTTTTTTTTTGGTTGACTGGGTGGCGATCAATGTTGTTTTCGATACTCTTGATGATTAACCCATATTTTTGACGGATGTCAGAGGATTTGGTGTCTTAAAAGTATGAATTTTGGAAAATACCAGAGGCCGGACGCTTCGAATCGCGAAAAAACGGCGAAAAACGGGGTTTCCGGGGCCCACCAGGCGTTCCCAGGCCCCAGGGTCGCCGGCGACCCTGGGGTTTTTTTCCCCCTTTTGTCCCGTTTTGTGTCCGTTTTTCCTGTTTTTTTATTCTTTTTTCTTCTGTATTTTTCCTTGACATTTTTTATCATTTATTGGCCTGATTTCCCTGTAGAAAACATGATGAGAATCCTTGCATTTTATTTTGCAAAGTTTCCAATTTTCTGAGAAAGCCGAAGACTTTGTCGCGCAGAGCTGCCGATTTTCCGTCAGAAGCTGAAACTGGGTCAAACGATGTCGGAATGACCTGAAATTTGGGGTGAAGCCTGCTGAGCAATAAATAAGACCAACCATAGGCTTTTGTTTGAGTTTTGAATCCGTTTAGGGTCCTATCACCAGTAGATTTGCTTTTGTCGCGATGAAGATGTCGCGGTTTGATGTGCGGTCAACCGATGTCCGATTGACTTGAAATTTGACAGGGAACCTATTGGAGTCATTTTAAGATGATCCATAGGCTCTATCTTGGAAACCATGGTCCCAGGGAGCTTTGCCACCGAGAGTCCTGATTTGGCTTCCGAGCGTCAAACTATGGTCAAATGTTGTCGAAATGACCTGAAATTTGACGTGTAGCCCTTTATAAGCATTTTGAAGCCGTCCATGTGCTCTATCTGATGAGTAATGGCCTCGGTGGTTCTCGCCACCAAGAGGCTTGATTTAGCTGTTCGAGGGTTGATGTAGGGTCAAACGTTGTCGGTTTGACTCGGAACTTGACGTGGAGCCTTTTGGATGTATTTTGAGACCATCCATCGGCTCTGATCGAAGATTTGGTGTCTCCGATGCTTTCGCCGCCGGGAGCTCCTTTTCGGCTGCCGGAGAAGCGAAGTTAGGCCAAATGATTTTTAAATGGCCTGAAACTTCTTGTGTACTCCTCTTTTGGCTATTTTGAAAGATCTTGCAGTTTTTGTTTGATTCTGACAAGATTTGATTTTTTGGAAGTAACATTGCCTATTTATGGCAGGTTGCGACTTCATGTAGCTCTTTGGATCTTGAAGAGGCAAAGTGACATTTTTTGTGTCAACAAGGTCCTATGTCAAATAAAAAGCTATGTAGACGGGATGAAAAACCACATCTAAGCCATTGGAGGCAGAAGGAGAAGGCAAGGACCTTGGGGGGTGCCCCCCAAGGGACTTTTGTCTCCTTGTAGTGGTGGTCGGTGCAGAACTTCAGCAGAATTTTTCTCTTTCTATGGATTTTCTGTGCTTTTTTCTGATTTGGGATCTGTGTTGATTTTTCCGATCTAGAATTCTTTGGAATGCTCTCCTATTTATAGGCCTTTGGTAGCCATTTAGAAGAGTTCATGGGCTTTAAAGCCATATAATGGGAGGAGTTACAAGCTTTAATTCCTTTATTTCGTAACTCCTGGACCTTGGCTTCTGATTGGCCGATGGAGGTTGAGGGCATTTAGTAGCCTTTAATCACCATAATAGGAGGAGTTTCATGGGTTAAATGCCATGAATCAATTGACTTGTAACTCCTGGATGCTTGCTTCTGATTGGGCCGTCCAAAGAAATGAATTAATGACTGCAATAAAGCTAGTTAATTAATTGCATTTAGTGGTCGCCGAGCAGTTGAAGAGTCGCGGGCCATGCCGCGTCTTTTGGGACTCTTCTGGTGATGATCATCGATGGATCTTCATGTAGATCGACATCGGATGACCATGTAACTTCAGGCATTGATTGCCAATAGCAGGTCGGTGCCATCTGTCATGTCGATTTCTCGATCGATCGGGTAGAAAGCACACTTTTTGGTTGACCGGTTGACGATCAGTATTGATTTTGATACTCTTGAAGACGGACCCGTGATTTTGACGGATGCCGATGGATTTGGTGCCTCAAAAGTATGGATTTTGGAAAATTACAGGAGTTAGATGCTTCGAAACGCGGAAAAAGACGGAAAACGGGCCTCTCCGGGGGAAATCCGGAGACTCGGAGCTTCATGGTCGCCGGCGATCATGCACAGGGTCGCCGGCAACCATGGGCCAGGGTCACAGGATGCGACCTTGGGGGGAATTATCCCCTTTTGGTCCCGTTTCGCGGCCGTTTTGAGGTCTTTTTCAATTCTTTTTTCTTCTATATTTTTCGTGACATTTTTGTACATTTGTTGGCCTGATTTCCCTGTAGAAAACTTGACGAGAATCCTTGCATTTTGGAGTGCAAAGTTTCTAATTTTTCGGGAAAGTCGAAGACTTTGTAGCGTAAAGCTACCGATTTTCCGTCAGAAGCTGAAATTGGGTCAAACGATGTCGGAATGACCTGAAATTTGAGGTGAAGCCTCCTGAGCAATAAATAAGACCAACCATGGGCTTTTCTTTGAGTTTTGAAGACGCTTGGGGTCCTGTCGCCAGTAGACTTGACCTTGTCGCGAGGATGATGTCACGCTTTGATGTGCAATCAACCGATGTCCGATTGACCTGAAACTTGACAGGAAACCTATTGGAGTTATTTGAGATGATCCACAGGCTCTGTCTTGGAAACCATGGTCCTGGGGAGCTTCGCCGCCGAGAGGCCTGATTTGGCTTCCGAGAGTCAAAGTATGGTCAAATATTGTCGAAATGACCTGAAACTTAACGTGTAGCCCTTTGTAAGCATTTTGAAGCCGTCCATGTGCTCTGTCTAATGAGTGATGGCCTCGGTGGTTCTCACAGCTGAGAGGCTTGATTTAGCCGTTTGAGGGCTGATGGAGGGTCAAACGTTGTCGGTTTGACTCGAAACTTGACGCGAAGCCTTTTGGATGTATTTTGAGACTATCCATAGGCTCTGATCGAAAATTTGGTGTCTCCGATGCTGTCGCCGCCGAAAGCTCCTGTTCAGCTATCGGAGAAGTGAAGTTATGCCAAATGATTTGGAAATGGCCCGAAACTTCTTGTGTACTCCTCTTTTGGCTGTCTTGAAGGATCTTGCAGTTTTTGTCTGATTCTGACAAGATTTGACTTTTGGAAGTAGCATTGCCTATTTATGGTAGGCTGCAGCTTCTTGTAGTTTTCTTGATGTTTAAGAGGCAAAGTGACACATTTTTTTGTGTGTGTCAACATCTAGCATGCATATCAATCATCTTAGCAAATTTTGGAGATATAAATGAATGTGTAGAGCCAGGGTCAAACAAAACCTTAGCTTCAAATCCACAAACAAGAAGTGTACCTTCCAGTACATTGCATGCAGCCTCTGCATCAACCCTATTGATAGCATACACTTGTCCTCGCTGTTGTGGCCTGTTTTGAGCTTGCTGCTATGTTCTGTTGCAGAGGACGTTGATTCTGATTCTGCCCTTGCTGAGGGGCCTGTTGTTGCTGCTGTTAGGGTCTATACTGTTGTTGTGGTGCCTGTCTTACCTGATTCTGAACAACCGGTGCGTTTTAAGGTGGTGCTGGACGTTGTGCTGCTTGTTGTTGTTGGTTCTATCTATTACCTTGCCCAGTAGGTCTTGGGCAGTCTCTCATCTGATGGTTCATCGAACCACACCTCAAACATGCCCTCGAAATGGTACGGCATTGGGTACTGTCATGATTCTTCCCATAGTGGATACAAACCACTAGATTCTGCACATTCTGCTCTTGCCTTGGTCTCTTGTTCTGTTGATTCCTCTGCTGGTAGTACCCTTTTCAACGGGCTCAATTGATAGGCCTAAGGAAGATCCTCCCTCTTTTATTGTCGTTAGCTCCCTAAACTTCGACAGCACTAAAAATATTTAGTAACGTTATATACAAATTAAAATTTATTTCTAAAATTAACACCTTACGTACAATGATTTCTATTGATTTGTTATCAACAGGAGTCCCGTCCTTCCGTGTATGGCTGCGAATAAATAGATTCACTTGAGAAGGTATACTCTCATCAGTTCTATTCCGAGTCTATCCTTATACAAAGTTAATTTCGTTGTAAAGTTGTATGTCAAAATAAAGTAATATGTAAGATCCTGATCCTTAATTACGTGATTAGTGCTAATTAATTTAGGCTTTAGTAGCTAATTAATTGTGTTCAGTGTTAATTTATGTTATTTCGAGGATTAGAATAGTGTTTGAGGAGTCTTCAGAAGTTTTGGTGAGTTTCGAACCAAGTTCGGTACTTGGAAGGGCCTAGTTCGAATGTCGAAAGAATTCAGGGGTACTCTTTTTTTTTTATAGCGCAGGGTTCCCAGCCCTTTGGGCCAGAATAATCTCAACGGGCCCAGGAGAGAAAGCCGAGTAAAATCCCCCTGTGGTCCCAGTGTGGTAGTGCAGTTTCGAGCCCACAACCTTCGGGTGCAAACCTTGGTCCTAGGCCAACTGAGCTACCCCTCGGAGTTCAGGGGTACTCTTTTATTACACGACCTAGGTTTTTGGGAAGACCATTGCTTATCAAACTTTATGTCCTTTTTGTATGGACTTAAATATATAAAAATGAAATCCATGCCTTGCATCATTGTGTTCAATTATGGATTAATGATAGCCTATTAATTATTGTAAAAGATTCCTCATGTTGTTTCAGGAATTGGATTACACTATCCTCACCACAGACTTCGATCCTTCGGGACCTTGATTGGGGGCCATGAATGATTATGCTTAGAAACAAATTAATTGGCCCCTAATCTCACACCTTACATTTGGTTTACTTCTTAACCGGGTCTAGACCTTACATTTGGTTTACTTCTTAACCGGGTCTAGGGGCGTGATACCAAATTTCCTGCCGATCACCATCCTAGCCTAGTGGTTTGGACATTTGGTTGAAATCATTAGGTTATGGATTCGAGATTCGGCACCCTAGAGGGAGAGAGAAGATACCAAATTTCCTACAAAAACTCAACCAAAAAATCAAAACCTAAGAAGGACTTCGTCAAAGGAGTTAAAAATGAAAATCTATGGCTGAATTAGGTCCCTTAGTTGGCTGAATTAGGTCCCTTAGTTGATATTTAGAAGATAGGAGGACAAGCTTACCTCTGGAGGCTCTAATTGAGCTCAAAACGGTGGGGAGAGGGCCGCCCTTCGTGGAAACACATGAAAGTGGACTAGGAAGGTAGCTTGGCAAGGCGATTGCGATTCTGCAACAACAACAAGTTTGGAGGGATTTAGAGGAGAAAGGGAGAGAAATAAGAGGAAGATAAGTTCAGTTGAGACTTACGCAGGAAGGAAGAAGAAGAAACGATCGTGGGTCTTGGTTTATATAACGAAAAATAATTTGAAAAATGACATCCTCATCCAATCACTTATTATTAACGAACTATTCTTCCTTTGAAAACGGGTCTTTTAGGCCTAAAAAGGGTAAGGTCCAATAACAAAAGTTTCTCGAGATTTTGTCATTTTCCCAACGAGTCCAAGAACAACATTTTTCGAGTGTCCAAGCGAAAACTCAACTTTTCAAAAAGGACCAGTATGTCTTTAGAAACACCAGGCTTGCTCAAAAGTCCATTAAACTAAACCGTTCCCATCAAACAATCCCAAATTCAATATTTTTATGAAACTTCCAATTTACCCTTGACTTTTTTTTTTCAAAATTCCAACTAAGTCCTCTAGGGCATTGACTTGGGTTCGAAGGCTCTCAAAACTTTTCGAAACTCCTTAACACTATTCTAACACGCAAACTTAGATAATTAACATCGAAACATGCTTAGTACTTATTAAACACTAAATTAAATGAAAAAAACTTGTAGGGGAACATAGTTCCTACACCGTGAAAGGTTACACCTGCTATTTTTTTTTTCGTCTTTATGCTTGGCATGAAACTCAAACTCATGCACCCTTCCATTATATATTTTAATGGTGAGTCTTTTGATGTGCATGTTGCGCGCACTATTTTATGGTGCACACTACCCAATAGGACCTGCCATATGATCCATAAAATGGACCACACACACCCTTCTTGACAGTCAATGATTCCTAGGTTTTGTACCCATCGAATTGACTAGACCATTGGATCGATGGTCAATTTCATTTATTTATTTTTAAATAGAGTCGTTAAATGTGTGAGCCATAGAGCTGTCAATCCAGCCCTTTGATGAGGAGGGCTGGCCTGGCTCGGCCCTTGAAAGCCCACGAAAACGAGGGCTTTCCCTTTTTTCCTAAAGTCCGAGTGTAGGGTAGGGCCCAATTTTGAAAAGCCGGCAACTTTGAGGGCTGAGCTAGGGCTTGACTTAGCAGGCCAAACCGGGCCTTTGTCTATTAATATATATATATATATAACATATATCATATAATATATAATATATAGAGACTTTTACCAAAAAATTATAAAGAACCCTCTCTAATTAGCACTTAATGACAAAGACTTAATATATTATCAATCAATACTAACCAAATCTTAGGTATAATCTTTTGATATATATCCCCATAGATCATAATATTGTCACCTATGTGCATTTGGTCGGAGGTCCCTCAACTTTGATTTTTTATTGCAAACGGTCCTCATTTTTTTTCCGTAGAGCCAAAGGTCCTTTTTCAAGTTTTAAATGGTTAAAAAGTATAGAGTGCCCCTCTTAATACACTATGTGTGGTATACAAAAAAGGAAAACTAATTTCATTAAGAGTTTTATTTGGAGAAAAAAATGGAGAAAACCCATCAATTTCGCGAAGATTATTTAAATGCACAAATCAAGGATTACGACATATAAGAGAAAGAAAAAGGGAAAAGCTGATTAAATGAAGGAGAAATCATCTAGAAAATCTGCACATGGGACTGGGCAAAACTCAGATAATTTTTTTTCAAACTTGGATAAATTTGTTCCAAACTCAGACAAATTTGCTCCAAATTCAGATAAATTTGTTCGAAACTCAGATAAATTTGTTTCAAACTTAGATAAACTTGTCTGAGTTTTGCCAAAAGTTCAGATAAATTTATTTGAGTTTGAAACAAAACCTTTTGAAGATAACTAAGATAAACTTATATATCTTTTCGAAGAAACTCACAATAAAAAAAAAGAAAGAATATATAGTAGCCATGTGAGGAAGAAAACTATAGAAGATCACATAAACTCTTATGCACGACTAGAATGAACCCATTAAAAAGAGTCAATTCTGATCTTGTGTGGGGCAAAGATTAGTTCAATACTTCTGATATGTCTTAGTGCAATTCTTCTCATATGTTTTGTGGGGTAACGATCACAGAAACTCCCACGAATAGAAACTCCTCGACAATGAGGTGGGGCAAAGATCAGTTGGAAAAAATAGACTGATGATTAAATCTTGGGGCATGGTTATCTGATGATTGGAAAGAAATTCCATGAAAGCTTCTGCAAGTAGTGCATCTGTATCGAATCGTACATTGGTGTAGGAGGCTTGGAATCACTCCCTCCCATTGATATTTGAAACTTGATATATCTCATCTCATTTGAATTCCAAAACTTTATCTAAAACTAGGAAATAAAATCCGTTAGACAGCTTGATGCGTTTAAATGGGCAAATTAGCTATTAAATATCATGTTAAGGAGCTTAAAATTAGGGATTAAATGTGTGACATAACTTCAAATGGTTAGAAGGGCAAATCAGTCATGCATATTTATGATTTGGCATACTTAGGGACCTCTGCCTGTAATAAGTCTAAGCGCATGGACCAGAGGCTTTAACCGAAAATCATGTGGATTAGATGCCTTAAAGGATAGTATTTAGTAGGGTTGTAAACGGGTCGGTTCCGGTCCGGGTCCAGGGTGGAACCGGAACCGTTTTCTAAGAAGGGGAACCGGAACCGGAACCGGAACCGTTAAGAATAATGGGAACCAGAACCGGAACCGGAACCGTTTGTGAGGCGGGTCTGGTTCCGGTTCCGGGTCTAGACTAATACCTGTATTTTTCTTTAAAAAATTTATACTTTTTTCACATTTCAATTGGATCACGTACCTACAAACACTAATGTGACATTTTGTCTATCAATAACAGACACTTTTAACCAAAAACTCAGAAATCACATCCAAACAGGCAATGAGATATAGAAAAGTAGAAAACCCTAATGTAGAAAAGTAAAAAGGGTTCTGTTCTCACATAATAAAGTTACCTTATGTTAGTATATATTGAGTCGGGTCCCGGGTCCACGGGTCTGAGCCACTGTGGATCCGGAACCGGAACCGTTTAGGTATCGGTTCCAAAAAAAGGATCCGAAACCGGAACCATTTTCTTATCGGGACCAAAATAAGGACCCAGACCCGGATCCTAACGGGTCGGAGCCTTCGGGTAATCGGAGAATCGGGTACCCATTTACAACCCTAGTATTTAGGGACCTTTCACTAATTTGCCCTTAATTCTATATTTACCCACTAGAGACATATTCTTCAATGAAAAGGGAATTGAAGTTGTCATTTATTAGATTTTTTTTCATTATTAATGTAAATTGTTGATGTTTGAGAGTTTAGATGGATCGCCATCAACATCAACATTGAGTGGAGTTGTGCTTTACCCACTAACCTGACCTATGCCAATTTCTTTTTATCCCCTTATTCCCATGACTGTTGTTGCATTCAAGTGGACCCTACATCTAGGGTTAAAGGTTGTGGCTCTAAGCCATTTTCAAATGCATTAAATCATCTTCATTATTCATCTTCTGTTTGGATGTATGGTGAATTGAAGTATAGTGAGGTGAAGCATCAAATCAAGAGAGAATAAAATATAAGGTGTTGTGATGGTGTTTTATTTTTAGTTGTTTGGTATGGAATTTTTTTGATTTTTGTATAGAAAAGTGAAGTTTTTTGTCTTTTAGTGAATAAAGGAGGTTTTTTTTTTAATTTTTTTGAAAAATTCAGAGGGACTTTTAAAATTGTGTACTTTTGATATGACCCCTTGTCATTTCTTATCTGGATTCACTTTACTTTACTTTAATTAGTTAATTGCCAAACACGCCCACATAGTCAATATTTAATTGCTTTGTTATAAAATCCAACGGTAATGTTTCAAAGAGTTACAAATTTTGGTTAGTGGTAATTCAAGAGTGGTCTAAGTCTAATTGAATCAGATGAAACTTGTCAAACAAGCTCTGGTGGTCCATATTATTGCTTTACTAATAGACAAACAAAATTGGGCACATTGCTTAAATTATGTAGCTACTGCTATATGTTAAGGTCTTAAATAGTTCCTTTTATGTACTAATTTCATGTCACAATACTATCAAATTAGCTTACTTCATTTAATCCTAAACAATAATTTTATATGAGGATAAAGTAACTTCTGTATTCTTTTAGAAGTGACACAAAAATATTAACTTTTGAATTGCACCAGTCTTAGCTTAAATAAAGGAGGATTGTATTGTGGTTGATAAGTCCACAAAATTAGCACTTAAAGTCATCATTTCATGTACATTAGTAGACTTAATTAGGTCAATTCATATTCAATTGCATATAATTTCATGCATTTGTGCATAAAACTGGAAATTAGGTCAAAATGAGTCAAAATTGGTTCAATTGCATGATTTTCATGAAATTAAGGTTTTGGGCCACATGATCACTCCATCAATTAGACTTTTTAGTTTTCAAGCATGCATAAATCTCTTGCATCATGGTTTAATTAGGCACATTGCGAACCTAGTTTGGTCCCATGCATGATTTTGATAAGTCTCACACAATTAATTAATTGCATGTTCTCTTTGTTTTGCAAGAGACTATCACCTAGGGGCCCACACTTTGAGAGAAATTAAGAGAAGAAGAGAAAGAAGAAAAGAAATACAAAAGAAGTAGGGACCACGCCATCCTTGGGCGTGAATCCCTACGCACGCCCAAGGGAGGGACCCCACGTCCCACTTGTGTTACTTGCAAGTTTATAAATTTCCAGAATTATCATTTCCTTGTGTGACAAAGTTTTGAGACTCTCTCATCATCAAGAATTAAAATTTAAGTTCAAGATGGAGATGCGTTTGATTAAGAGAGAAAGACCAAGAAGAGTTTGAAGATGATTTAAATTATGAGAAGACGAAAACCTAAGCCAACTAAGAGATGAAGACCAAGAAAATAAGATAAAGAAGAGAAGCCCAAGGAAGAATGGGCATCCAAGGGGGCCCACACATGCCTTGGACGTCCCACTCTTAAATGCACAAAGAGAGTTCTCTCTCTCTTTCTCTCTCTCTCAATCCATTGGAAGTTTCTAGAAGATTTATCCTTTGACATGTGAAGATAAGATGAAGTATTCAAGCAAGACAAGTCTCTTTGAAATTCGAAGTTGTTGCTTAGGGATCAAGCCAAAGAAGGAAAGTCCAAGTAGAATAAGTCTTTCACTAAAGAAAGAGAGCCCAAAAACTATTTAAGGAGGGGCATCCCTCTTTTTGGACGTCCATTCCATCTCTCCCCCTCTCTCTACACGTCCTCTCTCTCTCCATCTCACTCTTTCTCTCTCTCTCTTCCCCCACCTAGGTCTAGTTAGTGTTGGTCAAGAATTTAGGAGATGATGTATTCCATGTCAGATGCTCCATTGGCTTGGTTTTTCGCGTAGCTAGAGTAATAGGTGGTAAGTAATAGGTGAGTTCATTTAGGTTTTCTGATTTTTCAAGCTCTTGTTCATGTTTTCTTAGATATGCTTATGAAATAAAGAAGATTTGTGAGTTGCATTACAGATGTTAATGGATTTTGTGAGTTGCATTACTGATGTTAATGGATCAACACGGCGTGTTTGCATAAAGTGACAAGTTATACTTGATGTTGTGGTTCTCATTTAATTTCTTGGCAGTAAGCATGGAGTTTGAGTGCTGAAAACTGAAAATCTTAATCCGTATTTTCTTTTTCTTTCATTTTTTATTAATTTTGATTTTTTTGTCTTTTTGATGATATTGATGGTCTAATGGATCTACTCTTTTACAGTCTTAAGTATTAGTATAGTCTATGATATTTTTAGATTAGATCTTTTTATTCAAAGTTGTTATTATTTTTATGGGATGTAATTAATTTTATTTTCAGACTTTTATTTCATTAGTATGAATGATGTATAGGCTTTATTTAGGCTAGTTTTAGCTTTTATTAGGACTGGTTCAAGTAAATAACTTCATGTGGATATGATCCCGACTCACCGGGTAAAACTACAATAACGATGGCCTTGCATTTGGGGACCAGCGATTAGATCAGTGGTATAAAAGAACTGTTAAGTATAATAATATTAAAAAAATATATTTCTTTTGGCCCTGGCCCGGCCCGACCTTGGCCCTTGAGGGTAGGGTAAGGGCTTCGGTATTATAAGCCTGCTGAGAGCTCCGAGGGCTTTGACTCGACCAAAGCCCGGCCCGCATATGCGAGGGTAGGGTAAGGGCTTACCTCGGCTCGGGCCCGAGCTGCCCTTTGACAACCCTAGTGAGCCATGAATGAAGGGGCTCAGGGATATAACATTGAGCTGAAATAGGATATGCGGGCTCTACACACATGGACTTTTCTTTTGTCTCATGATCCGTGGCGCCTCAAGTGGGCTCCAATGGCTGATACACACCATATGCCCATCGGCATTGTGGTCATGCGAAGATTGCACTATTTTAATTTACTACTACATGCCAAGGAGTTTTGCAGACACACATTTTTACTAAAATACAAATCAGACAAGGTGGTACATATCATAGTAACCAAAACAAGCTACTCCAATTGGGTTCGGGTAGAAATCTAAAAAACTATACAGTGCCGCAACCCGACAACTCACTTGTGAGTTGGAGTGGCATAAGACATGCGTTGGCTCCCCGCATTTTGCATAAAAAATATGTAGGGGTGTAGGCACGGTCCACTTTCAGGTCGGCTAGGTAACTGCCCAGCACAGCCCAGGCACGACATAGGTCGTGACATACTAGGCCGTGCCGCCTACGGTCCGGCCCACATCCTTGTCCTAATTTTTTTAAAAAAATTTATTTTATTTTTATATAAATTGAAAGAGACTTTTAGACTTTTAGGATTCTCAACTTAAAATAAAGTTGAAACCATTAAAATAAATGCACAAACATTAATGTTAATTTATAAATAAAAAGTAAAACCTCAATTACTTTAAGTTGTATACTTTATTTATATAAATAAAAAAAATCAGCCTTTTTATATAAATGTGGTATTGGGCCGTGCCTTGACCCAGGCACCCTGGCTCAGCACGACACGGCCAAGACCATGGGTTGCCCAGCATGGCCCAAATGTGGGGCGTGTTGTATCGGCCCGGCCCGGTCAACATGATTAACGAGTCATGCCGACCCATGGTCCAGACTTTTTTATGCCCGGCACGACCTAATTTACACCCTTTAAAAATGTACTTTTGTATGGATTTAGTGGCACCACTCGGGATTAGAGATGTCAAGTGGACCGTGCCTGCCGTGCCGGTCAACGGCACGGCCCATTGGGCACGACATGTGACGCGGGCCATGCTGGGCCGAGCCTTGCTGGTCCGCTGGCCCGTTTGGCACGGCCCACTAGGCCCGCTGGCAAATGGGCTGACCCTTGCGGCCCGCTTGGCCCGCCAGCCCGTCAGGCCGGCCCGTCATGCACGCCCAACAGCCAAAAAACGGCTATATTTTGAAAAAGGACCATTTTACCCCCCTAACAGCTATAAAACGGTCATATAAGGGGTATTTTGTGTCATTTTCCATTATACTAAGCCTATAAATACCTTAACCCTCCCATTCTCATTCCTTACCAATTTACACACTCATTTCTCCCCAATTTACACAATTCTCTCATTCTCTAACTCTCTCAAAGCATTTAACTCTTTCACTATCTCTAAGAAGTTTTTGGAGGGCCAAAGATCAAGTCATCAAGAGACAAGATTAAAGGGACCTTCAAAGATTTAGAGGTATTTATATTATTTAGATTTGAGATTCCATATATATAAGTTTATATTATATTAACTCTCATTTTCTCCCCTTTCTTATAATAAATTATCACAAAAGAAGGCTATTATCCTATTACTGTTATTATTTATAAATTTATTTTTTTGAAATATGGCTAGAAGATTTCTCACAGAATCTTCTTCTGTTAATTTAAAGGTAGAAGAAAATTTTATTGAATTACAAGATGAAGTAGGTGATTTCCACCCCCCTTTCCTCAGACTCAGAGTTCCCATAAACCAAACAAGAGGAGTAGAACTTCAGCAGTTTGGGATATATAAAATGGAAAGAATGTTGAAAAGGCAAAATGCAAATTGTGTGGTAAGATTTATAGTGCCCAGTCAAAAGGGGGTACCGGCCATTTGACAAGACATAGGAAAACATGTTTAGCCTTACATCAGCCGGAGGATGCATGGACAGGGAGGCCTAGTTCACAGACCCAAATTTCTACTACTGGTGGTGGTAGTAGTAGTAGCAGTTTGGGTCTTTTTTCTTTTAAAGACAAGGTCTTGTTAAAATGATTGTTTTATCCGAATTACCATTTGATTTTGTTGAAAATGAGTTTTTTGAACAATAGGTCTAGCAATACTGTCAACCACAATTTCACAGTATTTCAAGAAATACAGCAAAAAATGATGCTATTAGACTCTAGCAGGAAGAGAAAACAAATATAAAAAATTACCTTGCAGAAATTCCTGGTAGAATAGCCATAACCACAGATATGTGGACTTCTAAAAGGGGTGATAGTTATCTTTGTATTACTGCACATAATATAGATGCAAAATGGATTATGAATAAACGTATACTTAGTTTTAGCTGTCTTGAATGGCCACACAATGGAACTAGAATAAGCACATTAATTTTGGAAAAACTAGATAAATATAATATTAAGGAAAAAGTTTTATCTGTAACTTTAGATAATGCCGGTAATAATAGAGTGGCTATTGAATTAATGAGAATGCAGATGCCACTTGCAACTTTCATAAATAGTTCTATATTTCAAAATAGATGTGTATGTCACATCTTAAATCTTATTGTAAAGGTTGGTTTAAAGCATATTATAAGTTACACAGATGCTATTAAAGACATTGCTAGATTTATTTTTTGCTACGCACAAAGTGTTGTGCGCATGTATGCGGAAACGTGAAACAGCGATCGAACGAACAAACAACCACACAAGACAAACAATCAACACACAAGAGAATTACGTGGTTCGGCAATCTTGTCTACGTCCACGGGAAAGAAACTCGACTCTCCTTTAGGTTCACTCTTCTATCTATCTGTCTATCTGTATCTCATGGGTTACACATTACATGATATATATATAATGTTCTCTTTCTTATTCCCTAAGAAACCCTATCTTAGTCATTAAGAAAGTCCCGGTACAATTACCAAAATACCCATGTCCATGAACCCACTTGGTCTGGACCTACTAAGCCCAACAATCTCCCCCTCCAGAACATGGGGAAGACGACTCTGAACCCCTTACTAGGAGTCCAGTCCTGCCAACTCTGAACACAGCTCCAGCTTTCCCTTAGACACGACCTTAGTCATCATGTCGGAGGGATTCTTGTCAGTGTGAATCTTTTCCAGCTTCATGAAATTCTTCTCGATAACCTCACGAATCCAATGATATCTCACATCAACGTGCTTTGTGCGGGCATGGTATGTAGCGTTCTTGCTAAGATCCATAGCACTCTGACTATCACAGTAGACTACATACTCTCCTTGCTTCAAATCCAGTTCTTTAAAGAAATTCCTCAACCAAATCATCTCCTTCCCTGCTTCATTAGCAGCTATGTATTCTGCTTCGGTTGTAGACAATGCTGTACACTTCTGCAACTTAGATTGCCAGGAAATAGCTCCCCCAGCAAAAGTAAATAAGTACCCAGAAGTAGACAACCGACGATCAAGATCGCCTGCAAAATCAGCATCTGTAAAGCCTTCAAGTACTGGTTTTAAGCCTCCGAAACACAAGCAAAAATCTGATGTACCTCTCAAATATCTGAAGATCCACTTCACTGCTTCCCAATGCTCTTTCCCAGGGTTAGAAAGAAATCTACTTACTACACCCACTGCATGAGCAATGTCTGGCTGTGTACACACCATGGCATACATAAGACTCCCAACTGCTGAGGAGTATGGAACAGACATCATCCGTTCCTTTTCTTCATCTGTAGTAGGACATAATCTCTTACTGAGCTTAAAGTGACTGGCTAGAGGCATGCTAACTGGCTTAGCATCTACCATGTTGAATCTCGCTAGCACCCGTTCAACATATTTCTCCTGTGATAACCACAGCTTCTTGGTATTCATATCACGACGTATTTGCATTCCCAAAATCTGTCGTGCGGGACCCAAGTCTTTCATGTCAAAAGTTTTTGACATGTCCCTTTTCAATCTGCCAATCATCTCACTATCCTGTCAAACTATCAACATATCATCTACATATAAAAGAAGGATGATAAATTTGCCATTACCAAATTTACGAACATAAACGCAGTGATCTGTAGCTGTCCTCCGGTACCCATGACTCACCATGAATGAATCAAACTTCTTGTACCATTGTCTCGGCGCTTGTTTTAGCCCGTAGAGACTCTTTTTCAACCTGCAAACCAGCTGTTCTTTTCCTTCTACCTCAAACCCCTCCGGCTGAGTCATATAGATCTCTTCTTTCAGATCACCGTGAAGAAATGCAGTCTTCACATCCATCTGCTCAAGTTCAAGGTCCATGCTGGCAACTAGACCCAAGATAACTCTGATAGAAGTCATCTTCACAACTGGAGAGAAGATCTCATCGAAGTCAAGACCCCTCGTCTGCGCAAAGCCTTTAACCACTAGCCGTGCTTTGTGCTTTATCAGTTTTCCACTGTCATCTCTCTTCACCTTGAACACCCATTTGTTCTTCAGAACCTTCTTGCCTTTTGGGAGTTCCACCAGCTCATAAGTATTGTTCTTTTTCAAAGAACTATTCTCATCTTGCATAGCCTCCATCCACTCATCTTTATCTGCATGAGTTTTTGCTTCTGGGTAGCTCTCTGGCTCCCCCTCATCAGTAAGCAAAATATAATCTGATGCAGGATATCTTGTTGATGGTTGACGCTCTCGAGTAGACCTCCTAACCTGAGGTTCTGTGGTTTCTGACTGAGGAGACAGCTCCCCCTACTCAACACCCTATTCATCTGGCAACCCCTGCGCCTCATCACGATCTAAATCATTTTGTCCACCTTCTCCACCTGTAGTCTGCACTGGAGAAGGAGTCGGTGTGAGATCAACCACTCCATCAACAACTTCATTAGACTTTTCAATCTTTTCAATATCTCCAAAGAATTGGTCTTCATGAAACAAAGAATTGGTCTTCATGAAACACCACATCCCTACTTCTGATAATTTTTCTCTTCTCTGGATTCCATAACCTGTAGCCAAACTCGGCTCCACCATAGCCAAGAAAAATGCAACACACTGCCTTATCATCCAGCTTTGAACGCTGCTCCTTTGGTACATGTGCAAAAGCCTTGCACCCAAATACCTTCAAATGAGAATAAGAAACATCTTTACCTGTCCATATTCTCTCCGGAAGATCAAAATCCAAAGGAACTGAGGGAGACCTGTTAATCAGGTAAACGACAGTCAGAATAGCTTCACCCCAAAATGGCTTGGGTAGCTGTGCCACTCTAATCATGCATCTCATCCTTTCAAGAATAGTACGGTTCATTCTTTCGGCTACACTATTGTGCTGTGGAGTACCAGGAACTGTTCTTTCATGTCGAATACCATGCTTTGAGTAATAGCCTTTAAACTGTTTGGATGTGTACTCACCACCATTATCTGTGCGGAGACACTTCAAGAGCTTTCCTGTTTCTCTTTCAACCATGACATGAAACTGCTGAAATACTTGGAACACTTGATCCTTCGATTTCAACGCATAAACCCAGACTTTCCTGGATGCATCATCAATAAATGTGACAAAAAGCTTATTGCCACCCAATGACTCCACCTCCATGGGACCACAAACATCAGAATATACCAAATCCAACACATTAGATTTTATCGTTGATGTTTTAGAGAAAGAAACCCTATGTTGTTTACCAAATAAGCAATAATCACAAGGTTCAAGGGATGTACCTTTGGAGTAGTTAATCAGTTCTTTCTTTGCCAATAACTGCAGTCCTTTCTCACTCATATGTCCAAGTCTCTTGTGCCACAGATTTGGAGAGGATCTGTCTTCAACAGCATTCAACACACCTTTGCATAGCTTCACATATGTTTTGTACAGCGTGTTACACGCCTTCCCTCTCGCAAAAATAAGAGACCCTTTAGTGAGTTTCCACCTGCCATTTCCGAAGTAACTTTCATAACCTGCACGGTCCAATGAAGTCCCGGAAATCAGATTCAACCGCAGATCAGGAATATGTCGCATATCTTTCAGCATCATTGTGCAACCAATATCGGTTTGAATGCAGACATCATCGATCCCAACAATATTCGAATGACTTGTGTTGCCCATCTTCACAGTGCCAAAGTCCCCTGCTTTGTACGTCGTGAACATCTCCTTACAAGGAGTAGCATGGTAGGATGCTGCCGTGTCAACAACCCACTCAACCTGATTATCTGCAACACTCAAACACTCTTCAACTTCACTGGTCAGAATCACTACTTCATTATCCAAAGTAGCAGTAGTGTTAGTGTCATTTTTCTGCTCATTGTTGGTTTCTTTCTTTTCCTTCAAGGCAAAGCAATTCTTCTTAATGTGACCCTCCTTGCCACAATGAAAGCATGTTCCAGACTTTTTCTTAGTCTGTGATTCCTTGCCACCTCTGGACTTGCCACGACCCCCCTTTGATCCCCTACTCTTACTCCTCCCTCTATTCTCAGTAACAAAGGCCTGTGCATTATCTGTCCCTGCAGTTTTCCTTCTTGTTTCTTCATTTAACAAGCTGCTAGTAACCTGACTCATTGATAACACACCATCTGGAGTAGAGTTGCTCACAGAAACAACCAATGTCTCCCATGTATCTGGTAAAGAACTTAGAAGAAATAAAGCTTGCATCTCATCATCAAGGACCATCTTCATTGTAGCCAGCTCATTCACAATGCATTGAAAATCATTTATGTGATCTTCAATTTTACCACCCTCCTTGAATTTCATGTTCACAAGCTTTCTAATCAGAAAGGTTTTGTTTACGGCGGTTTTCTTCTCATATCTTTCTTCTAACTTCATCCAAAGGGTTCTCGCATTGGTTTCATTAGACACATGATGAAATATACTGTTATCCACCCACTGTCTGATGTGACCAATGGTCTTTCGATGCATCTTTTTTCAATCTGGATCAGACATCTCTTTTGGTCGGACACTATCCCCTTCAATGGGATCATAGAGGTCTTTGCAATAGAGTATATCCTCCATCTTAGGTTTCCAAATCAACCAATTGGTATGGTTGAGTTTGATCATGGTAGTGTTCACAGTGTTGTTCTCCATCTCAATTTAATAATCAAGAAAATATAAACAACTGTCACTAACCTCAATTTCTACACTAATCTGTAGATCTCGTCACCACGAGCACGCTGGAAGAAACGGATATGAAATCCGACTCTGGATGGCTCGGATATCGCAAAAATAGTTTTCTGCGCTCCGATTAGTCAAACTTTCTTGTTGACCGTCAAACTGCTAATCTTCTTCCACAGTTACGTAGACCTGCTCGCAACGAGTCTGTAGGCGTAAACGGATCTCCGATCTGACCTCGGATGTTCAAGATATAGAGGAAACAATTCTCAGCCGTCAATCTGGTCAAACCATTGTTGACCGTACTGTTCGCTGACGTGGCGCTGACGTCAGCAACTGCCAGAGTGGGCTTCCTACTTCGCGGGTCAGGCAGAACTGACCCAGAACCGAACCTGACCTGGTCCTGGTTCTGTGGGCTGGGCTTTCTGCGCTGGGCTTCTGCAAGTGGGTCAGGTCAACCCGACCCGAACCCAACCCGGACTCCTCCTTCCCAAACAGAACTGGGTTCTGTTTCCCTCCTTCGTTCTATTGCAGAACCGGTGGAAACGAGCGCTGCTCCTTCCTTCTTCGTCTCCGGAGATGGCGCAGAGGCGGGGACCGGTGATGGCCGGCGACGATCGGAACGAATCCAATGACCAGCGTTGGACGAGCTGCGGCGGCGAGGATTGCGCAGCGGCGGTGGCTGGGGTTCTTCTCCAGCGAAGAGCGGCGGCAAAACCGGTGATGCACGGGCGGTGAACATGCGACGCGCAGTAAGTCCGGCCGCCCTGGTCCTCTACGGCGAAGATCTGTACCGATGACAGCAGTGGACGACGCCCTGAGACTTCTTGTTCCTGCAACTTCGGATCTCTGGGAGAATCCGATCAGTGTGGCCCACCAGAGATCTGAACCGATCTCTGTGATTTCCTGCAACGAAGAACGACGTGCAGAAATCCGGATACCCTTGATCCGATCCGTCGATCACGAGCACGGCGCAAACCAAGCACTAGAAAACCCTATGCTCTGATACCACTTGTTGTGCGCATGTATGCGGAAACGTGAAACAACGATCGAATGAACAAACAACCACACAAGACAAACAATCAACACACAAGAGAATTACGTGGTTCGGCAATCTTGCCTACGTCCACGGGAAAGAAACTCGACTCTCCTTTAGGTTCACTCTTCTATCTATCTGTCTATCTGTATCTCATGGGTTACACATTACATGATATATATAATGTTCTCTTTCTTATTCCCTAAGAAACCCTATCTTAGTCATTAAGAAAGTCCCGGTACAATTACCAAAATACCCATGTCCATGAACCCACTTGGTCTGGACCTACTAAGCCCAACACAAAGAAGACAATTGTATGCCCAAATATGTGCGAGGCAGGGCGTATCAACTATTAAAATGCATAAAGAGGTAGAACATAAATGGAATTCTATGTATGATTTGTTAAACAAGGCACTTTCTCGGAAAACTATTTTGAATGAATTTTATGCTTTTCATGTACAAGATTTGATGATTAGTGATGAACATTGGGAGTTATGTGCACATATAAGAGATTTATTAGAGCCTTTTTATACTTCAACATTATTTTTTTCTCGGATATTATCCCACATCTAATGAAGCTTTTTAAAATTACTTTACAATTCAGTAGATTTAGAGATCATTTTTTAATGGGTAGCACTATTAGAGACATGGAAGAAAAAAATTATAAATATTGGAAAGATGCTCCAATGACATTTTCTTTAGCTGTTGTATTTGATCCTATGTTAAAATTAAGTGTTGTACAATTTTTTATTGATGGAATAAATAAAAATATGAATTATATAGATTTAAATATTTTTTCAAATATAAGGGCAAATTTACAAGCACTTTTTCAATTTTATTGTGAGCAAATGGGTACAGCTGTGCTTAGTATGGGCAATTTAGAAGTCCAGGAAATAGGTGTTGGTGAGTGGGATGTGTGGTATTCTTCCATGTCCACGAGCATGGCATCCAGCTCAAGCTCAAGTAACACTGTGATGGAGTTATCATTGTATCTTGACATCGGTGTAATATGGGTGCAGGATGCATCTAGTTTTGACCTTTTAGCCTGGTGGAAGTAACAAGAAAGCATTTGTCTGGTGTTGGCAGCTATGACTCGTGATCTATTGACTATTCCTATGTCTTCTGTAGCATCAGAACAGGCTTTTAGTGCAGGTGGACATGTAGTAGATGCAGAAGAACAAATCTAACTGAGGAAACGGTGGAGTGTTGTGTTTGCCTAAGAGACTGGTATTTGGCAGATAAGAGGAAGCAAGAGTTGACATCATCAATGGAAGATTTTGATCCAGCAGAATATATTAGTGGACTACAAATCTGGTTTTTTACTTTTTTCTTCATTGTAATTTATAAGTTTTTCATTTTTTTTTATTTTTATTTTTTAAAAAGATTGTAAGGTTTTGAAGGTAATCCTATTTAGAAACCTTCAAGAAGTTAAGATCCAAATGGTTCTCTCTTCTCAGTGGAGTAGGTCGAGTTTGACCGAACCACTTAAATATCTTTGTCATTCTCCCTGCCTGTGTTTTAATTTTTATTTTTAATACTGATAAGAAAAAGAAAATTCATAAATAGCACTTAAGTAAAATGTGAGTAAATATTACTAAATTATTTTGAACCACTCAATCATTTGTTAAATGTTTGTGTAAGTTTGAACTACTTTACGTATATATTAATTAAATATTTAGGAAAAGTAATTATTGAAAAACTAATATGTCTATTGACCGAAAATTAAATTCAAACCTATGTCGAAACGTAATTCTATCAGGAAAAAAAAAATGGAGGCTGGCCGCCGGGCCGTGGCACGGGCGTGCCAGAATTTAAGCGCCAGCCCGTTTGACATGTCTACTTGGGATACTGGTCCTATTGTGTCAACAAAAAGTCTACATGGACTAACTCATGGAGTTAGTCAATGGACTGATCTCATGGTTCACATCCAAATATTGGATGAGAACCATGAAATTAATCCATGATTGTGTCCATGAATTAGTCCATGCAGCAGCAGGACTCGTGTCAAAGGCCAGATTAATCCACTGTCAAATCCGACTCCCAAAGTCTAACCGGAGGGTTCCCTCTTGCAGAATGGCATTTCCGATATTTCTCCCATACAGAAGGCCATTTTCCTACTCTCACCCATAAAATACTAGAGAACCCATACGACGGGTATCTATGCCTGCCAGCGATGAATATTGTCCGTCGTCAAAAACCCTCGTCTCCCACTCCCTCCTCTTTTCCCTCTCAAGCAGGGGTTTTAGTCTCTCTTCCCTCACCAAGCGCCTCCCTCGCAGAAATCTACTCCGACATCGCCCTATTTACGACATCTTATCCTTGCAAGACGGCTGCTTGCAGCAACAGCAGCAGGTTGGGGAGAGTCGCAGAGGCCATGGCCATGGGCGTTTCGACTCAGGGCTCCCCTTTCAAGCCCTGCTTTGCCTCCTCCTCCTCTTTCTGGTTATCTCCTCCCTTTCGTCGCTCCACTTCCACTGTATCTTCTTCCCATCACACCTTTTCGCCTCTGCGAAAAGACCTCCAAAGGTATATATATATATTTATTTACATATATGAATGTTTAGTTTTTGTGGCTTTCTATGTAGTCTGGATTTTCTCTTTGATGGGGTTTGTGGGGTTGTTTTAGTTAATGAAATGCCGCCCATTTTGGTTTTTGCATAGTTGGGTTGAGTTTGAGTTTTCTGGAATGTGGGTTTTAGTTGGTTTTATGTGGGCTTGTTGTTCTCAGCAGCTGGGAGTTTTCTAAGTACTTTGTTTTGTCTGTGAGTTTTTTTTTTTTTGGACTTGATTGGGTGCCCATTTGGGCTGCGTTTCGGGTTAAAATGTTGATTCTTTTTTGGGTGGTTTGGGATTTTAAGGAGAAATGTGATTATTAAATGAGCTTGGAATGGAGAAGAAAATGATAATAGGTGGTTTATATGAAGTTTTAAATTTGAATTTATCAACAAGAGAGATTTTAATGTTCAATAGTTGGAGAGAGAGAGGAATTGTTTTTAGGGTCGTTTTCTTTTATGCATGGGTTATGAAAATGGGATTGACATGTGTAAAATTTTCATTTGTGAATTTCATATCTAAAATTTACATGTGAAACATAATATCATGTTTCTTTGTTAGCACCATTTTCTCTTGATTAAATGTTGAATGGTTCAGATTAATTACGTAAAATACTCTTATATCTCAAAATCTATCAATGTCAAAGACGTGAAACTAAATGTGTTGGGTTTTATTTGGTTGATTAAAAACTTGCACTGTTTGGATTAAAAATCTGGCTCCAAAGGAGTTGAAAAAATAGAAGGCGGTGAAGGAATTTGACCCCACAACCTATCCCGGGCATCCTTTGTACTGGCGAGGCTTAACCAAAAAGGTGTATAATCGTTTCACGCCTTTTCAAGTGTAAATTTTTTATATAAAAATGGCCTCATTTACACACAATTTTCACACTTCATTCAGTGCAAACAAATGTGATAATGCGTCATTGTTATGCATGTATAACATTTACATATGCAAGTTAGTGCAAACAAACGACCCCTTATCAGATAAGCTTGTTTGGAGTTTTAGAATAGGATTCTTTATACTGACCCCATATTGACAAAATAAAAGCTCTCCCAAATCCCAATGATGATGAATGCAAATTACTACATTTTAATAAGTAAGGTGCCATGAATGGATGGGAGTTGGTGAATAGGGATAAAAGAGATCCTAAATTACTGAAAGAGGACCTCAACCGACATGGGTCCAAGGTGCAGGACCTGCTGCCAAACCCGTATTTAGAGAATTTATCAGTCCACAAACCATATAAAGGATCTGGACCAGAGTTACGAAATTTGTTTTGTTTTGGCCAAAATCGCGGAAATTATTCGTTTCGTACTGTAATCCAAAACAAACAACCCCAAAAGCTCCCAACAAATAATAATAATAATAAGTTCGGCCCAAGTTTCGAACCTTTTCGTTTGATTCAGTCCGAAGTCTGTGATTTTGACAGAACAGGTTTGAAAATGCTCTATTCGGCCCAATTTTTTAGAGGAGAAAGGAAAATCCTAATACCTTTCATCCTGTCCAAAACTCTTAAAGGGGAAAAAAGAGCCTTATACCCTTTCTTCTTTTTGGTTTAAAGTAGAAGAAGCAGAGCAGAAGGAGGAGGTGGAGGTTGCAGCAGGCACATTGCTGCTAGAGGTCACCGCTGTGCCTGCTAGAGGTCACCGCCGCTGTTGCTAATAGTCACCGCCGCCGTTACTGCTTCTTATCCCCTCCTCTCTCTCTATATATATCTCTCCTTCTTCTTTCTTCTTTTGTTTTTCCTTCTCTCTTGACTTTCATTTTGTTTCATTTGTTCGGTTCAGCTAAAAGTGGAAAACTCTTTTACCCTTTTTATAAGCCAAAAATGCCGAGAGAGAATGGTCGGGTACTTCATGGGCTGCACTTGTGGGACTCATATATTAACGTCTGCACTTGTGGGGCTCATATATTAAACTTTTAACCTTTTAAAATAAACCCACTCATTTGTGGGCCCTAGAATTTTTTTTTTATAATAATAAATAGGGTCTTAATCATATTTCACCCTAATAGGAAATGGAGCTCTACAAAATTTCATTATTTAAATATTTGTTATATATATTATATTGTTCTGAAACATTTCGCTGAAATTCTGAATCGGCCAAAATTTTTCGGTTTTTTGTGGCCAAATCGAAATGCGGTCTGAAACGAATTTCTCAACACTGATCTGGACCAAGAACCAAATAGAGATGATCTGGACCTACACCCAAATTGGTATATGGACACTTGAATACATTTAAGTTTATATAATATATGTAGTATACCTAATTGCTTATATACATGTATAATGTCCTGTGGTATGTTTAGCATTTGGGTTTTTGGATGTGAACCCTAGGGACCCAAACCTAGGCCCACATTTTATTCAGGTCCATACAGTGGACCAGGATCCAAATAAAAAATCGGTCCAAATCTTGGATTCGTACCTGATTTTTGGGTCGCCATCTTTGGTCATTCTGAGTATTTTCATCCTAATAATGAAAGTAAGGAGTTATTTTTCTTTTTATTTTTTATTTACAAAAAAGCCCCTTATATTTTCACAAAACCTCAAAAAGGCTCCTGTATTTTGAGTTTTTACTAATACTCCCCTTGACTAGGGTCTAACTATACAAAAAAACAACAAACTGTCCAATTTTTTTTTGACAGATTTACCCCTAAGTGAAGTTTGCATTTAAGAAGGAACAAAGACACCCGTTTAAGAAATATGTCTGAGTGATGACCGAGAATGGTTTTTCTTCCTTTTTTTTTTTTTTTTTTTTTTGAGTTATGTTACTTATAATGAGTGGTTCCTTGGTTGAAAGTTAAGCTGCAATTAGCAATCTTTGCCACTCAAGAATCGATGAAGAACATGAGGGCTGCCAATTCCCTACATTTCCCATTATGCCTTATGATCCCATTGCCCTTGCTCCCATCTTCATTGCTTTTTGGGTATCTCCCATTATGCTCTATGATCCCACTGCCCTTGTTCCCATCTTTATTGCCTTTTGGGTATCTCCCAATAATTGCCCCCATCTCTCTTCTCTCCCTCTATATATTTTGGTGCATGTTTATGCCTCTTAGATGAGACTGTAGAGAAGCAAATGTGTGAAGATGGGAAAGGAAATGTGTTTGTGAAGAGGAAAAAAAAATCTGAAAATATCTTATTGGCAAAAAGAACTGAAGGCCACTAATACCAATCAGATGATTACAATGGGATGATTACAGATTGGATCAGAGGCTTCCTTGACATTTTGAAAATGACCAATATTTATCTTTAAGGATTGGATGTTTTAGAATGTGATAAGCCACTGGTGTTTATCCTTATGACTGAATGATGGTAGGTATGCTAATAGTTTCTGCAATGCTTCAGAAGTCAGAACCCTCCCAGTCAACAAACCGTGATGAATTAAAGGAACAAAGAAAAAGGTACTCCAGCAGTTTCTTATATTATAACTCAAGGGATATTTGATTTTAGTTGTTCTCAGGCGTAAATTGGTAAAAAATAAAGCATTGGACATTATCAAAGAAGTAGTTACTCCTTTGTACAGTTTGACGACCCTCAGTCAAGGGTTTTTTTTAGTAAAATCTCAAAAGAGGGGCCTTTCGAGTATTTATGAAAATATAGGTTGCTTTTTGTAAAAAAAAAAAAACGCTTTTCTTTATTAATCAGTTTGAATGTAAAGAGTCTCTGGACAGATATATGCAGTTGTGCTTGGGGTTGGGTGCAGGGTATCTTGGAAGGTCGAGTCTACGAAGGTCAGAGATTGCATTATTGAGTTTACCTTCTCTAGTTAAGGTTGAAATTTTCATCCTGATCATGATATCAGGTGCTTGAGACATGAACCACTACAAAGGTCCACTCTGAAATTTGAGAGTGGGTCTTGAGCAAGATTAGAAGTTCATGCAGGGATCATTTCAATTTTGTAGTTTGACTGGTGTTGGTTGGAAGTGTAAGGATGTAAAGAGCAAAATGAGAGAGAGAAGATTGGAGGAAAAGTTGATGCCTCAAAGGAGGATCGACCAACCATTTATAAACAATTTACTCTAATCACATGCTAGTAATCAGTAGAATTACAATCTAATTACAATCAAGAATTAAGGAATAAAGAATATCTAAAGAATATCCTATCTCTATACATAGAAGAAAATCAATGTAACAGCCTGTATAAGGCTTATCCTAGACCCACACGTGGGATATTTTACATGGGTTAAAACCTGATTGGGCTGGGCCTAGGGCCTGTTAGCATAAGTCCATTATCTTCTACACTCCCCCTCAAATTGATCTGGTAAGGCAGAAAACATCAATTTGTTAGTGAGATCATGATGACGCGTTTTGGGGAGGGCTTTTGTGAAGATATCCGCCAACTGGTTAAGAGTAGAGACATGAGGCAAAGTGATCTTCTCCGTAACAACATGCTGACGGATGAAGTGGCAATCAATCTCAATGTGCTTCGTTCTTTCATGAAAGACCGGATTGTTTGCAATTCTCGTAGCACTGGTGTTGTCCCCATGAAGAGGTGTAGATCTACCAATGATGACACCGAATTCACAGAGAAGACGGCGTAGCCAGATGATTTCAGCACTCGCAGATGACATGGCCCGATATTCAGCCTCAGCAGAAGATTTAGAGACGGTGGTTTGCTTCTTACATTTCCACGAAATCAAGGAGTCCCCAAGAAACATACACCAGCCAGTGGTAGAGCGCCGAGAATCTGGGCAACCAGCCCAGTCAGCATCCGAATAAGCTGATAAGTGCAGAGAAGCGCCCGAAGAGTAGAAGAGACCATGGTTAAGGGTGCCTTTGACATAGCGGAGTATGCGCAAGGCACAGCAAGGTGAGGTTTGTGAGGATTGCTCACAAACTGGCTAACCGTATGAACGGCATGAGAAATATCTGGTCGGGTCATAGTTAAGTAGAGCAAACTACCTACTATTCGCCGAAAAACAGAAGGATCATCTAGGGGCTGGCCATCATCCCTACGGATCTTGCTGTTCAATTCCATAGGAGTATCAAAAGTGTGAGCATCATCAAGTTGTGCCGAAGTTATTAAATCTTTAGCATATTTCTGCTGATGAATCCGAATGCCAGATTTGCTACGCATGAACTCCAGCCCTAGAAAGTAGGTGAGAGGACCAAGATCCTTCATTCTGAAGTGGCGAGTGAGATGACGTTTGAGATCTGTAATACCGGCACTATCATTGCCACTGATAATCATATCATCAACATAGACTAAGAGAAATGTGTAGCCTTTTGATGTCCACCGGAGGAAGAGGGAACTATCAGAGTGACTCTGGCGAAATCCAGCTTGAAGGATAGCTGCCCGAAATTTATCAAACCAAGCCCTGGGAGCCTGCTTAAGTCCATAAAGAGCTTTCCTCAATTTACAAACATGGTTTGGAGGACAAGCATAACCCGGAGGGGGTTTTAAATAAACAGTTTCATTTAAATCGCCATGAAGAAAGGCGTTTTTGACATCCATTTGCCATAGGGGCCAGTTACGTGCTGCAGTTACACGAAGGAGGGTGCGAACAGTGGTCATTTTAGCCACTGGTGCAAATGTCTCTTCATAGTCAATGCCATACTCCTGCTTGTAACCTTGTGCCACCAATCTGGCTTTGTAGCGGTCAAGACTCCCATCAGAGTTCACCTTTATAGAGTAGATCCATTTACTGCCAATCACAGAAGTGCGTTCAGGAGTCGGTACCAAGTCCCATGTGTTGTTTGCTTCAAGAGCAAGTAACTCCTGAGTCATAGCATCCTGCCAATATGTAATCTTCGAAGCCTGTGAATAAGAGGTGGGAATAGGAGCACTATCCAAAGAAGTGAAAAGAGCAGGGAAGCCATATCTGTCAGGAGCAACAGAAGGACGACTAGAGCGTCGCAAGGGTATAACACTATCGGTGGAGGAAGTATTAATACCTGAGGGTGTAGGAGGCAGTATTGGGAGATGATCAGGAGAAGGAGACCCCACAGGAGGAACCTTGTTACGCCGGACATAGACTTTGGTAATAGGTGGTGGTGGAGAAGTAGTCGCAGGAAATTGTGGCAGATAAGAGACAGCAACATGATGTGTATCCAAACGCAAAGAGAAGAAAGGAATGTGTTCTAAGAAGATTACATTACGAGAAATTCGCATGCGTTTCTCAGATTGATCATAGCATAGAAATCCCTTGTGTTCAGTACTGTAACCTAGAAAGAGACATTTGGCAGCTTGAGGTGACAACTTAGTGCGTTCTGTAGGTGGAAGATGGACAAAGCATAAACAACCAAAAACACGCAAGTGAGAATATGAAGGAGTATTACCAAAGAGAGCTTCATATGGAGTAGTCTTTCCTAGAACGGAGCTAGGATGACGATTGAGGAGATATACAGCAGTCTGTGCAGCATCACACCAAAAGGTGGGAGGAACTAAGGATGCAAGGAGGAGAGAGCGAACAGTTTCAAGAATATGTCTGTTCTTTCTTTCCGCAACACCATTTTGCTGTGGAGTATGCGGGCAAGATTTTTGGTGAAGAATTCCTTTATCAGAAAGGAAGGTAGAAAAATCATGGGACATGTATTCTCCACCGGAGTCAGACCTAAGAATTTTTATATCCTTTTGAAATTGTGTGTGAACCATATTATAAAACTTTTGGAAAAGAGAAAAGACTTCAGATTTGAAGCGCATGAAATAAATCCAAGTGAATCGAGAATGATCATCAATGAAGGTCACATAATACTTAAACCCCGTCCGACTTAATGTGGGTGCAATTCCCCAAACATCAGTGTGAATGATATCAAAAGATGTTAACGCACGAGAACGATGAATGGGAAATGGCAAAATATGACTCTTACTCAAACAACAAGTTGCACATTTTGATTGAAGGAAAGAGGACATCATTTTATTATCAATAGTGGGTTCTAAACAACCAATTTTAAATAAGGAAAGTAAATAAGCATTGTTTACATGACCAAGACGACTATGCCAGATAGTCCACAATTTATTGAAATTAGGAGAAGAAGAAGAAAATAGGGAATGATGTCCAATGTCCAGCAGAAAAAGTCGACCATGTTTACTCCCCGTCACGATCACATTCCCAGTTTGCCGCTCCTGTATGACACAACCAGTGGAAGAAAAGTTAATATGGTATCCATCATCAATAAGTTGTCCGACTGAAAGTAAATTGGCTGATAATTTTGGAACAAAATAGACATTGGATAGATGGAGGGACTGGCCAGAGACACTAGATAAAGTAATGGTACCAATTCCAGAAATGAGTAATTGGTCTCCATTAGCAGTAGTTATTTTATCTTTGCCAAGGTAAGGTTGAGAGGCTGTAAAGCTATGTTCCACAGAAGTCATGTGGTTTGATGCTCCTGAATCTAGAAACCAGGTAGATGGGGTAATGGAGGAAGACCTAGAGATTGAAGAATGAAAAGCAGGAAATGCTAGAGGAGATTGAGTTTGATACCGACCACCATTAAAACCCATGGATGCATATGCAGAAGTCACCGTGCTCTGAATCAGTTCTTGAATCTGGGCTGGAGTCATGGATACCGCCCCGGAAGAAACGCTTCCTGTGTCAGGCAGAGATGCTTGAACTTGGAATGCAGCTGGTCGTGACCTGGTGGAAGGATTTTGCTTCTGCTGGGGACCATTCTTTCGCTGTAAGCTGCGACAATCATCAATAAGATGACCAGAGCGTTTGCAATATCTGCACACCAATTTCTTTCGACAATTCTTGGCCAAATGACCGAAGCCTTTACACTCATAGCATTGTGTAGGCTTCTGATTGGGGGTTGCCAGAAGGGCAGACTCAGTCTGAAGAGAAGCTAGGGATGCCTGTGGTTCTTCAAGAATTGTACGCTGAGAGTTTAGGCGAAGTTCTTCGCGAAGAACTTCTTGGAAGCATGTGTCCAGGTTTGCTGTTACTTCTCGATTCATGAGAGCCGACCGAACAGATTCGAATTCAGGTCTGAGATTGATAAGGAACTGACTAATGTGGGTTTCTTCTTGTAATTTAAGAGCCTCAGACAGAAACCCAGCAGAAACAGTTTGAACAATCATAGCATCCCTCTCAGTCCATAATGTGAGAAATCCATTGAAGTATGCTTGCACAGATTTATCACCTCGACTAAATTTTGCAATTTCATTATCTAGTTGAAATTTGCGAGCTTTATTTGTTTGATGATAAATATTCTTAAGATGACTCCACATATCAGATGCGGCAGTATATGCTTGAAGAGCAATTGCAAGAGAAGGGTCAATGGAGTTAAGAATCCATGTGATGACCTTAGCATTTTCTTTGGACCAGGTGGGTAATGCTTTTGTGTCAGTAGTGCTGGCAGTAGGTTTAGTTATCGATCCATCGAGATAACCAAACATACCTTGGCCTGCAACAAAATTCTTTAGATGAAAAGACCAGGCCATATAATTATTCCCATTAAATTTAACGGGAATAATATCGTATTTTTCCATTGATAATAGTTCAGCAGGAAGAAGAAGAAGAATCAGCAGAGATGCAAGATCAGGCTTCCAAATAACCCCCAGAGCTCAGATAGCACAGCAATAAGTCAATAATAGTGGATCACTATTTATCATATCATTACAGAAGACTTTCTGTTTCCAATAACCACAGATCACCGATCTGGTTAAAGCCAAGATTACAGATCCTTGATCCGTGAGTCTCTCAAGAGCAGTATAATAAATCAACAGCAGCAGCAGGATGGCAGAGAAGCAGCAGTAGCAAAATCTGATATGAATCAGATGTTCACAGAACCACAAAACAGCCCAGACGACCTATAGTTTTGTGTCTGGATGAACACGTGGGGCCCACAGAGGGATTAAAATGCAGATTAAGTGTAAGATCTGATTGCCAGACTTAATTGTCTTCCTTCAGACCAAATCTGATGAGATTTGGATAAGGATCCACAATTCTGGACGGTGGAGATGAAATTACTTTGAGAAATATCGTCAGTTGAAGAAGAGGTTGAAAGTGCCTTTAAAGGGGATGAAATAAATCCAGAAAAATCACCACAATTCCCAGAAATTCTAGTCGACCAAGTTGGGAATGACTATTAGTGATTTTGTGATCATCATATGTGGACCATAGTGGAACAGAGAACAGCAGCCGCAAACATCGTGAAAAAAAAAATGAAAGTCGACACAGGTCGACAGTGAACCGATCTCCTTGTGAGATCTGGTTAGCTGATTGTGGCCCGATCAGAGGTATGGAGTGGAAAGACAAGTTATTTTCGCAACTCCAGGCCAAAGTTTCACTCAAATCGGATCAAAATCCACAAATTTGGACGGTCTTGATGAAATCAGTGGCAAGAAATAAAAGTATCACAAATGTTGCTGGAACACTCACCTCTGATGGGAGAAAAATTCCAGAAAAATGTCCATAAATACCAGTAATGCTGGTCGACCAAGATGGAGGTGATCGAGAGATATGTTGAAGACGATCTGAAGTGGGCCACGTCTTGATCAGGGACGATCAGACACTATCAGACACTATCAGGGAGGATTAGACACTCCAGGAAGAAGATCCAAGTCAGGGAGAATGACTGAATCAGTAGCTCTGATACCATGTAAGGATGTAAAGAGCAAAATGAGAGAGAGAAGATTGGAGGAAAAGTTGATGCCTCAAAGGAGGATCGACCAACCATTTATAAACAATTTACTCTAATCACATGCTAGTAATCAGTAGAATTACAATCTAATTACAATCAAGAATTAAGGAATAAAGAATATCTAAAGAATATCCTATCTCTATACATAGAAGAAAATCAATGTAACAGCCTGTATAAGGCTTATCCTAGACCCACACGTGGGATATTTTACATGGGTTAAAACCTGATTGGGCTGGGCCTAGGGCCTGTTAGCATAAGTCCATTATCTTCTACAGGAAGCTGTACTTTAAAGTAGTTGCGAACCAGTGTATAATTGCTCCTGTCCTGTTTAAGTTATACTGCTTCTTGCATTTGTTTAGTCCATCTTGGTAAACTTCAATAAGAATGTCGTATAATAAGACATTCCCACATTCTTTGCTTCTGATTTAAAGTTTCAAATGATTTTTGTTTAACTTCGGTTAGCTATTGTGTTTTTGCCTGGATGGTTATAATGCCATTTGGAGAAAAAGACAGTTAAGAAATCTCAGAGCACTTCCAAAACAGCTGCTTTATTGGCATTGGTAAATTTGCTCGCCTTGTTATTAGCTTCAGATCATCACACTTCCATGGATATATCTGAACTTTGAATCTGTTTTTACAGTTGGATATTTATATATGCCCGGTACTCATATTCTTTTGGCCACGTCATCCATATGGCAAGTGCATGCCATGGATACAACAGGGACATGAATTTTACCCCTAAAACTGACATATCAGATACAATAAGATACATTCACCTGGTCACATTGGAGTATCCGGGTATCGTAGCTGGTCGCCATTCTCCAATATAACATTTATTCGGCTGTTATTCATTCCGTTTAAAAATTGTCTGTTTGCTTTCCCTAGCCTATAGCTTGAAGGATTAATACTTGTTTCCCCTCATAATTTTACCCTTTTTTTTTTTCTCTTAGTGTATGAACTCAGCATCATCTACCGTCTACTGAGAGATATTATTATATTATATGATTTGCAATAGGGAAAATAAAACCTTTTTTTTTTTTACCATTCAGAAAAAAAAAATAATAAGAAAACTTTTTTGGGTTGACCAGCAATGGTAGAGATACAGCCCGCCTGTCACTAATCTATGCCACTTATCTTGTGGCCCGCATGGGATGAGTTGTGCCTAGTTTCTTCTCTACCATATGCTTTTAGTTATCCATCAGCGGCTCTCAAAATGATTATGCTATATGGTTGAAATTTGACAAGGAAAGACTTACAGGATTATCTGTTTGAGGAGACTTGCTTGGCATCTCTCATCCTCATTAAGCACAATCATATCAGTGGTTTGTTTTGATCATCAAAAGGTGGCCATACACATATAGCTTGTTGAGCTTTGAAAATGGCCACATAAATTCATTGTGTATCTCCTTGTCTGTAGACTGTGCAACACTTGTATAGTTATGTTACCTCACATTTCTTACATTGATTTTACTGACAGGCAAGAAATTCGATCTCTTCGGGCTCCAATTGAACCTTGCTCTGCTATAAACAATTCTGGTTCTCTGAGATTGAGAAAAGATTCAGTTTCTGCAAACAGGTCATTTGCGTGGAAGGATGGCAGCGGTACTGTTGGTGATACCTTCAATTCTTGTGGTCCATCTCAACTTTTGAATCTTAAAATGTGTGCTGAGCCCAGAAATTTTCCTGTTTCATCTGGTCAAATGTCCTCCTATAATTCAAACCCATTTGTTTCCAAGCGTAGATATTTTCCAGTGGTATGCATTAACTGGAAAAGTGCCGAGGAAGGAAAGAAACAGAGTCTTAATCCACACTTTGCTTCTTTTCCACCTTGTAAGGCAACTGATTATGGGCTTGTTTCCACAGCTGACCCAGCTAATACCTCTGAACTCAATTCTAAAATCTTGTGGCTTGGAGAAAAAGAAAAGCTGAAAGAATCGAAATTAAATCAGCAAGTTCCTCACAAAACTGCAAATGGAAGGATGACCTATAACATCCCACAAGATGGTTCTGCGTTAATAGAGAAAACTGAATATTTTAATCAACAAGATGTGGGCTCAAATATGAGTTCGGATGTTCCCACGACACCCTTTTGCAGCCAGGTTTTCGATGGTACTGCTGAAAATGATGCCACCCAAATGTCATTTGGCAGAAAACACTCAGGTTATGACATGAAGAATCCACATGATGTCGCGAAACGAACCCTGGAAAGGGAATTTTGTGGCATGGAATCAACATCAAATAACTCTATAACCAGTGGCAATAAGGCAGCAACAGGCGGTCGTTTGATTAATAATGGCTATGCTTCACAGGCAATAGCTTATCCAAAAGAAGTAGGTGCCAAAAGCAATTTACTTCCCATATCTGTGAATAATCTTTGTAATTCCAGAACTGACCGTTACAAAGTGGATATGCCGATGCAAACGGAACCGTCATCGAATCTCCTGAGTGACAGTAGAGGGGACATTCTTGAATTGGTGGCTGCTAGATCCAATGATGCAACTGAAAGGGAGGCATCTGATGGTGGATCTGCTGGTCCTGATGGTTTCATCAAAACTCTTGTTGAGGAAAAAAAGCCAATGGAAGAAAGTGATTCCATCGAAACTCTTGTTGAGGAAATAAATCCCAGGAAAGAATGCGATTCTCGTACTTCTCATCTTCGTGGGAGACTTACTAGAATATACAACAAAGTTCTCGTTATTGACAATATCTCAATGGCAAAAAGGGTAGTTGAAAAGCTGACAACTCAATACAGGCATCTTATCCATGCATGCGACACCGAGGCATGTTTGTAATATTGAATTATGTATTCTTTTCCTGGTTATATGCTTTATACAATGTGTTCTATCTTAAGCTGTGATACCTTATCATACAGCTGTCTATTGTTAAAATTGTGTATGCATGTGGATGACATATATTACAATATATAATATATACACATCCACAGTTATATGATTTTAAGGTATGTTTGCACAGGATTCTGCCTTCAGCAAATTGATGTATGTAAAGTATATATATATATATATTTAACTATGGCTGCCCCCTCATGATATTTTCATTTATGATATCTGTGGATAGTGATTTATACTGTTCTAATGCTGTGTGAATGTGTTTTTGTGCTATATTCTCATTGATTGGTTCTGTTCATGAATTTTAGTTCCTACCTTTTTAGTATTTTTTATTGACTCCACGCTACATTTGAAGTTCCTCGCATTTCTAACTTATGACATCAATTTTTACCTGCCTTAATAGAGCATAAAAATGAGGCAATTTAAAACTTTTTCAAAGTCTCCCACTTATCAGAGTAGTATTCTTTATATGTTGAATCATTTGGTCAACTGTACAAATCTCAAGTATACATTTTGTTGGTCCAAATGTTCATGTGATGGGCCTTGTTGTAAATTGAAGTCACCCCAAAAAATCTCCCGTTGGATGTTTATGTACCTCACGTGGTACAGTATCATTTGGACCTTTCTTTTTTTTTTTTTTTGGTTGACAATAAATAGAATGTTCAGGTTTCATTGAAGAGGGAAGATGTTGGAACCCATCCAATCATGGAGCTTTAGATGAACAATAGGGCATTAAAAACTAAAAAGTGTATGAGGCTATAGTACTATACCCATTGGCGGTCTAAAGAACACACATTAATGCACATGCATAAATCCAAGCATCACATGATACCCTCTTTTCAAGCCCACACACACACATTAAATGGAGAGTCAAATTGATGCAATCTAACGAGCTCTTGCAAGAAGACTTGTGGTCCATGTGGAGGACCAAAGAAAGTTTATAAGTTTTCATTTTATAATTTATTTACTTTTCTAGTTTGAGTAGGAATCTTAGCCTCTAAGGTTTTCTTTGTAATATGCATAATGTAGAGATTCAATCCCAGACTTTTGATTATTGGAATAAAAATCGTGGTGGGTTTCCATTCCTTTGAGGTGTGTCCTTGTTGATAGTCTCTGCGAAGACCTCGTAGTGTGCTTCGACTCTTTTCCACGCAAGCCGTAACTCTAGGGCCTGCATCAATTGGTATTAGAGCAAAGATCCATGTCACTTTTGATTGCTGATCGAGGCCATCTTTCCATTCCATCACCGATCCACCGTAACCCCGGCCAAAATCTCCACCTTTCATCACCCTCGTATCCATAGTTACGAACCCCATCAAACCTGCAACCACCCGCTCTTCTCAAATCCCAGATCCCTCTCTAGCCAAGCCCTAGTTTTCCCCAAACCCTTATTCCATAAGGCCATAAGCCCTTTGAAACTCATCTTTTTAAAGCCATCCGTTAGAATCCAACTACCAATATGGCTAACTTCCATTCCACCAAACCTCGAAATCCTAGTCTCTAAGCCCACCTTCACTTTTAAATCCCCAAAGTTTTTGAATTTCGGAAACCCTAAAAACCCACCGACCTAGTGAAGTATTGCTTGCTCTCTGCTCACCTTCGAGATCTTCTAGTAATCAAAGCCTTAATCTTGACCCCATATTGCTCTTTCTCTATTTTGTTTGAATCATTGATGGTTTTTGTGGGAGCATTCTAGGGTTTTTTTCAGGAAGATTATTGCAAGTTTCAATACTCGGAACCGGACCTGGAACCAATACTCCAACCAGAACTGGTTCTGGAGCCTGTATCCTAGTTTTGAGTCTGTTCCGGTTCCATACTGGAACCATTGGCTTAGCCATGGGAACCATGGGTCTGTCTTGCATCAGGCTAGAAATGGGTGGGATATTCTAGATCCCAACCCTTACCAATTAGCATTGTGTCGTAGAAGGATGTCTTTGCCAATAATTTATGATATCTCATAAGTTTGGGAGAACAAGTATAGTTTTGGTTGGATGCATGGGTTGGTGATAGGTTGCTAGCATCCTCGTTTCTAGCCTTCTTTCAATATGCTTGGAACACGCATGCAAGGGTAAGCAATTATAGGGATAGAGTGGGTAGTCAAGTGTTTAGGGTCCTATCTTCATAATTAACCTATTAGAAGCTAACGAGAGCCATTTTTTCTCTGGATGAACATTATTAATGGTGTTTTTGTTTCGGAAGAAGGCAAAGATTGAAGAGTGTGGATCGGCTCTGCTTATGGTATTTTCGTTGTAGTCTCTGTATTCAGGGTCATCATGGAAGGATCTCCAGCCTTTGGTCCTTCATCTTATTTGTGGATAATAAAGGCTCCTCCTCCAAGGATACTGCCTTTGGATGTTTGGCTCTTCATTGATAATCATTAATGCGTGTCCGTTGTGTTGAAACGACATGGAATTCGTAGATTGTTTATTATCAAATTGTTGGGTTGCTCAATTTTTGGAGGTTTGTACTTGGTTTAGTTGCTAGGGGATGATGCCTGGCTCCCTGTATGATATGTATGAAGCCTAGAAGTTGGAAGTGGGCTTCTTCAAGGGCAGAATTTTGTGGAAGGTTTCCTTCGAGGCTATCTTAAGGGTCTTATGGAAAGAACACATTTCATGATGTCTCAAAAAAAAAAAAAAAAAAAAAAAACACACACACACACACACACATACAAAAGAAATAAACATCAGTTGAAGTCTTTGGCAGATAAAGTGAGGTTCTATGTTGCTTCTTGTATATCCAGTATCCACTCTTCCTAAGCTTTATGACAATCCCATCACAACCATTTATCGTGAGTTGGAATGAGGTTTAATTTTATCTATCCTGTTTTTAATCTCGTCTCTTGAGTGGAATGCATTAAATTTTTTACCAAGACCGCATTGGTGATGATATGCTTTGAATTTCACAATTTTCTTGCAGATGGCAGTATGCATTTCTAAGATACGTTTGTACAATTACTCATGATGATATCTGTATTTTATCCATTGTTTTTTTCCTCAGGTATCTAGTGTTCCCCATAAAGCAAGTGTAAATGATTGATTTTTAAAGTGTTTCAAAAATCTTTTAGATGATACCGTGCATTTGCAGGCATCAATGATTGATGTGAAGCAGGAGACTCTTGTTGGTCATATGAGGGAGAGAGGGAGGGAGGGAAGTCTTTTCCAACTATGTTAGAAAAATACAATTTTTTTAATATATATAATATCTTTTACCTTTTGAGTGGAAAACCGAGCCCAAATTGATGATGATATACTTTTGTTTACAACTTTCAACCTGTTGCAATTATTTCACAATTTTCTTGCAGATGGCATGTATCCACTGCTTAAATAGGTTTGTACAGTTACCCATGATGATATCTGTAGAGAGAGAATAGAAAGAGTACTCTTTTCCAACTGTGTTAGAAAGATACATTTTTCCTTTAATATCTTGCCTTGTTGTGGAACACATCAACCAAGTCCACATTGACGGGATAAGGCTAAGGGCCAAAGACTGATGATATACTTTGTTTTGTGACTTTCAACTCATTGGGATTATTTGACATATTTCTTGCAGATGGCATTTATGCACTGCTTTATAAAAAAATAGAAGCTAGTGTTCCCCATAAAGCAAGTGTAAATAATTGATGTATAGTGTTACTCAAACATCTCTTAGATGACAATGTGCATTTGCAGGTATCAAAGATTGATGTGAAGCAGGAGACTCCTGTTGGTCATGGAGAGATCATATGCTTCAGTATATATTCTGGTTCAGAAGCTGATTTTGATGGAAAATCATGCATTTGGGTTGACGTTCTTGATGGTGGCAGGGATCTATTGAAGGAATTTGCACCTTTTTTTGAAGACCCATCCATTAAAAAGGTATGGGCTTCATTTAGATCTCTAAATCTCATAATCAGGATACATTAATCCTTAGTTTTGTTTTTTATTGAAAATTTTTGTATAGGCAAAGCCTTTTCACCTATATGGGGTGTAATAAAGTGTGTCCTAGTCTACCTGAGACAAATGTAACTTGCCTACTGGCTGTTAACTTTGAAGCCTATGAAGTATGGACGTGCCAAACATTCTACCCTGCCCATTATGCATATTGCTAACGCCAGAGTTGATTAATGTATCATAAAACTATTCTGGTATTCCTTATTACATTTCATATGCATCTGGGTACATGGTTAATAAAAATCTCAATGAATTTTGCTTTTACATAACCACTGCCTCACTTTTTTATTGATCATATTTGAAACTTGAGGGAAGTGGGAGTATCATAAAGCCATGAGTCACATACAAAAAATTGCCATGTCCAATACTTGTATCTATGTCTAATGTGTGGACACTTGAAAATTTCTTCCCTTTTTGCTACATTGGGGACTTGAACGCATACACTCTCTCTCACACCCTCATGTCCCTACCAGTGGAGCTACAGCCTGAGACACCTGACATGCTTTATAAAATAAAACTTTACTCTTCTTCTTGTTACAAATGCATTTAAATTATTAACATATATATATATAATGACTAAAATATGGTATTAGTTTAACTAGGGTTGCAACTGGCTCTAGGTGATCTCTAGGTGAGTCTAACTCGTTCTGGCGTGGATTAGAGCTGAATTTAGGCCTTTGGGCTGGGGGCTGGTGTGATATTTTTGGCCCAATATCTAAACAGCCAGGCCAGAGCCAATGTTTGCCAAAAAGGCCTAGCATGATAGCATATAGCAGATGTATATAACCCAATTGGGCCACATATTTGGCTAAAGAGTCAGGCCCAGGCTTAAACTACAGGCCTGATGCCTAAGTTTAGGTTCCATCTCATCAAATCAACTCGACACTAGAAAGAGAACGACTCTGGTTTGCCTTGTAGAAATTATTTGTATTACAGATATTGCATAGTGCCAATACCATGGTTCTAAAACTTGGATCAGTGACCTACTCCGTCACCATTGAGTTCAGGACAGCTCGACCAAGTGGCATCTAAACTTACCTGAGTCCGAATGGCGCTGTAGGTACTGTGTGTGTCCTTTTCTTTTTATCTCTTTTTTAATCCCTGGACAGAGACATTGATTTTATAAACTAGCAGTTGGCTTGCACTGATCGAAGGGCTTGGATGGAATGAAGGACTTGGATGAAGCTTTTTCTGCTATTTGATCGAGGGACTGCACCGATCATATGGCTGTAATACTTCTGATAATCAGACTGCATTGATCTTGTTTCGCATTGAATGTGAAATTAGGGAAGAACCCTAACTCTTATCTCTTCTTTGTTGCACTTGACTGACAGACTGCGAATACGACCTTTGTCTTATGACACGAGAGGATGAACAGGATGGTCTGATCTGAATCTGTTTCTTGGCTTTTGTCTTATCTGAATCTGTTTCATTGCGGTTGTCACAACTTCACTCGTTTGATCCAAACAAATCTAGAGTTCCTGGGCAAGTTTGATCAACCCTAGAAACACCTTTTTTCCCCTTTCAATCTAAACCTTCTTTCTGGCTTGTTGCTTTGGTACCAAGTTGGATTGCTTAATGTTGAGAGATCTTGGGTTCTTCCAGGGATGTCAGGAAAAACCCTAGGCTAGAAAAGAAGGGGAATAAAATAAATAGAAGATGGACTGGGGAGAAAGGAATGGGGTGGTTGCACTGCACCCCTTCGAATTGGGTGACCTCTTTTAGTTATATGATATTCAATTTCTCATAATTACATCAAGGGGAGCACTACACGGTGCCTGGGCATTTTTTAGGAGAAAACGCCCCTCCTAGTTGGGCCCACTGGGATGCATGATGATCATGGAAGTCCATTGGGTGGAAAAATCCATATGAGGCCTACCCACATGCAAAATCTTGAGTCCATAAGATTATCCTAATCTTTTCATCCATGGCCCTAAAACTTAATGGTTTAGAGGCATCATTTTATTATGATTTCAATCCACCAGTGAGGAAAAGTTGGATGAGTGTGAAACTTGGACCTTTTGTTTTTTTGTATGTGTGTGGGTTTTTTTTTTTTTGGGGAGGGGGGTGGGGAGGGAGGAGTGAGGAGTGAAAAGACTAGATTGACTTAACATGGACCCCATGACCCAAAAAAAAGAAGAGGGGGGGTGGAAAAAGGGGCGTTTTTAAAGTGGGTTGTTTTTTAGAATTTCCGGTACATAAAAAACCCTTAAGTTTGTTTATTTCTAAATATCCTATTCTTAAACTCATAACATTATATAGTTGACCATTACCCGACTAGACATCTCATATGTTATTAATCCAATGAGTCAATTTGTAGTCAAGCGTCATCATCTTTATCTGGCAGTAGTCAAACGAATCATGCGTTACTTATTGAGCACTCTACAAGGTGGGTTATTCTCTTTTGCCGGTTCCACTCTTCAATTGGTAGCCTACAGTGTTGCGGATTGGACAAGTTGTCTTGAATCTCGTCAGTCTATGCCAGTGTGGTGCATGTATCTTGGAAATGCCCTAATTTCATGGAAGTGTAAGTAACAAAAAGAGGGTCTCCAAGTGTTATACTAAAGTGGAATACCGTGCTACGTCTTTTGCTTTCTTTGAGATTATTTGGCTTCAAGGGATTCTATCTAAAGTGGGATTTGCTTAGCACTATTGTACTCTTCATGTTGATAATAATATATATTTTTTTTTGAATGCATTGTTGATAATAATAATGCCTTGTATTTGCCCCAAATCAAGGGAATATACTTGCTGTAAATATTATACTCAAGGAATATAATAGGAAGGGACCATCCATGGGATCTACTCCTATTTCTCCACCAAATTATTCTCCTTTTCGGTCTTTGTTATCCCATGGTAGAATTGTCAACAAAGAGTGAGAGAGAGCTTTAGGCAGTGAGGACTTACAGAGAGAGAGAGAGAGAGAGAGAGAGAGAGAGAGAGATGCTTGGACACAGGGTCAGGTGGGAGAGATTGATCTTTGGAAGTTTGTCTGAAAGAGAGAGGAGACAATTCTTTTTAAGTGATGAGAGACGGTGTTTTTTAGAGATTGTTTCTTAGTAATGGGCACTTTACAATCATTTTTTGATTTTTTTTATTCCTTCCGTCTGTCTTTCATGGAACATTCCGTGTATCTTTTTTCTTTTTTCTTTTATATTTATTAAATGGTCAAACTACTAAAGCGTCCAAATGCATTCCCCCATATTTTATTCCCTAGAAATGAAGAAATATTCTTGAGGAATGATGCCAAACAGACCCTTATATTACGTCCTTGCAACGACATATCTACTCCATTTCCTTTTATCTTCTGTAGTGCTTCGTGCACCTGCTCTATTGCCAATAAAGATATTTTCATTTCTATAGTTTAGAAGTTTAAATAATTTTTTTTTACAATTTTTTGTTTCCTTAAAAGAATCTTATTTCTTATTTTAAATTTTTATATAAGTTTTCATTTGGCACAGTAGTGTCAGTGTACTGAAATAATAAGCAGGTAAAGTAATGCTATTTTCAGGTATGGCATAACTATAGCTTTGACAGTCATGTGATAGAGAACTATGGATTGAAGGTTGCTGGGTTTCATGCGGATACAATGCATCTTGCACGGCTTTGGGATTCTTCAAGACGAACTAAAGGTGGGTATTCTCTTGAAGCACTTACAAGTGATCCGAAGGTCATGTTTGGGGTACCACCATCCACTAAGGGTGACATGATTTCTGGGAAGATATCAATGAAGTCTATCTTTGGAAGGAAGAAACTGAAGAAGGATGGATCAGAGGGCAAGCTTATCACTATTGCTCCCATGGACGTGCTTCAAAGAGAAGATCGAATAGCATGGATTTGTTATTCTGCCTTGGATTCAAGGAGCACACTAAGACTGTACGAGAGCTTGAAAGTGAAGCTAGGTGCCATGAAATGGATTCTTGATGGCATTGATAGAGGAAACATGTATGACTTCTATGAAGAATACTGGCGCCCATTTGGTGAGCTTTTAGTTAAAATGGAAACAGAGGGAATGCTGGTTGATAGGGCATATCTTTCAGAGGTGGAGAAAGTGGCTATTAAGGAACAACAAGTTGCTGAAGATAAATTTAGGAAGTGGGCATCGAGATATTGTCCAGATGCGAAGTACATGAATGTAGGAAGTGATGCACAGCTTCGCCAGCTCTTTTTTGGTGGCACTATCAACAGGTACACAGCTTTATCCTGGAATGTTTATTTAAAACTTCAATATTTTCTAATTCCTATATTGTAATATTTTAATCTCATCATATTGGCAATCCAAGTGCAGGCAGAGTTTATATACCAGTATATGTTTCCGTGCGAATCATGGCCTGACTCTAGTATAGTCTGTTAAGTTGAAAATACTGGCTGATGCATCAGTCAATACTATTCTCTTTAATTTTAAATTTGTGTTTTTCAGGTTGATATGCTGAAATTTTGTACTATATTTTGGCTACTTTTATTGTTGTACTGGTAAGTACAGATAGACCTGTTGTGGCAACCGGGGATTGATCCCAGGTTGTCAGGTTTAGTGACTTGGGTCGTGCGTGTGTGGGTGCCTGAGTATTAAAAAAAAAAATTGGTGTTTTTGTCATGTATCTGGAAATATCTGTTTTGCCACCAGTTAGGGTGTAAACTGGTCAGGTCCAGGTTGACCTATGTTCATGGTTTAAAATCGCGGCTCGCGGTCATCTCGGCCCATCGCGGAGTGAAATTTTATTTGACCCCAAAAAAATCCGAAAAATATCCAAAATATCCAGAATATTATAAAATGATAGAAACTAATATTTTTTTTCCATTAGTGCACACTTTAAAGCAATAATGGTCCCCTCAAGTTATAACATCCTGTATCATTGTTGTATCGATATATATTAAAATAAGCTGAAATATCATAAGCTTTCCCCACATACAAATCCACCCAAAAGTAGCTTAGATCTAAGCTTTTAGGTGCTCCTCCATGCATTAGAAGTTGTAGCAGGCCTTAGGAAGCTCTCAGAGAAGAAACACAATGAAAGAAGTGAAAGAAGAAGGCCAAAAGGGATGTTTTTTTTAAAAAATCCAGTTGGGCGTTATAACAGCCGTTATAATGGTACGGCTGTTATATTCAAAATAATGGCCGTTATGGACCCGTTTTTTGGTGATTTTTTACTCCGTTTTGTATCGTGGCTGTTATATTCAATTTAACGTAACGGTAATCGCCGTTACCGTTACATAACGGAAGTTATTTTGAACCATGCCTATGTTGGACTTGATTCCAAATCTGACCCCCTGCCCTCAAACCTTATTTCTACTTTTGGACCCATTTAATGGAACTGGGTCTGACTCAAGAGTCTACATTAACCCAGACACAAGTCTAACTCCTGATATGTCCGTGGTAAGTGTTTTAAGTATACAAAATACAGGTGCTTGCATGGGTGGATTCATGTGCCCCAAGTGGCCCCACTTGGAAATTGTTGGATGAGAAAATGGGGCTTTTGGAACCTCCAAATCTTCTCTAAGTTTTGGTTTCTTTAATTTATCTAACGCTTGGTGGAGTAAATTAACATCAGAGTCATATGGTTTCTATTTGATCTAATTTTAGGGATATTGCTTGACCATTAATGGACCACATAGGCTTTTGCTTATATATAGCAGTCCCGCTATCCTAGTTATTGAGTTTTTGGATAAATGAGATTCAACTGTTTCTTGTGAAAAAAATATTCGTTAGTTTTCCCTGGGAAACCTTGGACGTGACCTGTCTCTCCTTAGTGCGAGTCCAAGAAAGGGCGTGACAGACACCATCAATTTTTGTTGCTTGTGTGATTTTCATTTGTAGGAGCGGTGGATTGTGATTTGCCAGTGTCCAATTTTAGATCGTCGAGTTACTGAATAGTTAGCTATTGAATTGTGCTATAATGATCCTCTGTGGAGACACCATTGCATTAGCAAGGTCCAAAGGCAAATTGCTCTTATGTGAAATTCCATTCCGTTTGGGAATTTTCACATTCTACTTTGTGAAGGCTTGGATGCAAGACCTGCTTCTCCGTTGTGTGCTATGATCCCGGATACGGATATGGATATGGACACTGATATGGGGATCGGGGATACGACGACTCACTTTTGAAAATCTAGGACAAGGATACGGATACGGGTGTCCTAGTTTTTTCTTTAGATTGCTTTTGAATCAATGAAATTATCATTGTTTTCGTCCCTTTCTAGCATTTTTTTATAGTGAATAGTAAAAATAGTAAAAGAACTATATGAAATAAAGGACTTTATAAGTAGGATATGTTAAACTTGTTTCCTAGAAGTATCGTAGCAGTATCAGGTACCAATACAAGTGTCGTATCAGTCCGATATGGATACGTTGGGCTTGTACAAGTATCCGGATATCATAGGTTGTGTGAGACTATAAGGAAGGATATGAGTCCCGTTGTCAATCTCCCTTGTGAGTTTTTGAATTGGAGGACTTGTGGATCGTGATTAGCTAGCCTGGGCCGAGTAAGGATTGTTGCAAATTGCAGTTTGTCAGCTATAGGATCGTGCTGGAATGATCCTCTTTTCAGATACTGTTTCATTGACAAGGTCCGTAGGCAGTCTGCTCTAGCGCAAACCTCAATTTGGTTCAGGTATTTTCTCATCCTATATGCTATCATCTACATATAGTGGCTGAACGATTATATGCCTGTAGCAGGCTTCGCTACTGTCAATCCCTTACACAGGTTAGCCAGTTATCCTATTCAACATCTGGGTTACTAATAAGGCCATGATTGAATTGACATCTGTTTGATGCCGGAAAGTGCTGGACAATATCCTGGGTTGTGGTCCTGCACTTGGGCGGCCCGCGTCTTCAGACTACATATTCGACATTCTATAACCACCATTTCATGTACACAAGTCACTTTCTGAGGCAGCTTTGCACATGAAAGTTTTGAGAGGATGTCAGCAAGTTGTTGACGTGTGTACAGTTATCGTCTACCCAGTTTTAGCATATTGAATATATTGTGGGCGATTAATGTGTCTTGTGTGACCAATGAACTCAATTCGATGTCCTCTTGTGGTGGATATCAGACTGATTATTGTGAAAGTGCATGATCCAGATTAACCAAATATTGGTCCGGGCCAAGGATGAAATTAGCGGCTAAGCCCGCCGCCAAACCACTGCTAAGCGGGCACTATGTAGCGTAGCGGGGCTACGCAGTGGCGTAGCGGTGCGATTTGAAAAAATCACCAAAAAAATCTGAAAAAATTCTAGAAAATTGTAAAATGAAAGAAAATGTGGTTCTCCTGCAAAAGTATGTAAGAAAAGGGGGCGTAGCGGTGCCCTCAATATATGAGGTCCTGTATCGCTGTATAAATAGAAAATAATAGTAATGATTAGTTTTTTTTACATGTATTCATGTTTCTTACTCATGTTTGTCAAAGTTGCTAGCCAGTAATCCCAAAACCAATTGGTGATAGGAAACTGCACAAACAACTACTTAACACCCCACCTCGGGCGGGACACCGCCCGGATCCGAAGCACACGCCCGCACAAGACTATAATGCGGCATGGGGCCTTTCTGCCCTGCGCATTTTGCGCCCGCACAAACACACAACGCGGCATGGGGCATTTCTGCCCTGCGTGGTTTCTAACTCGAGACCTCAGGCTCTGATACCATGTCAAACCAAGCCCTGGGAGCCTGCTTAAGTCCATAAAGAGCTTTCCTCAATTTACAAACATGGTTTGGAGGACAAGCATAACCCGGAGGGGGTTTTAAATAAACAGTTTCATGTAAGTGGCCATGAAGAAAGGCGTTTTTGACATCCATTTGCCATAGGGGCCAGTTACGTGCTGCAGCTACACGAAGAAGGGTGCGAACAGTGGTCATTTTAGCCACTGGTGCAAATGTCTCCTCATAGTCAATGCCATACTCCTGCTTGTGACCTTGTGCCACCAATCTGGCTTTGTAGCGGTCAAGACTCCCATCAGAGTTAACCTTTATAGAGTAGATCCATTTACTGCCAATCACAGAAGTGCGTTCAGGTGTCGGTACCAAGTCCCATGTGTTGTTTGCTTCAAGAGCAAGCAACTCCTGAGTCATAGCATCCTGCCAATATGTAATCTTCGAAGCCTGTGAATAAGAGGTGGGAATAGGAGCACTATCCAAAGAAGTGAAAAGAGCAGGGAAGCCATATCTGTCAGGAGCAACAGAAGGACGACTAGAGCGCCGCAAGGTTCCTCCTGTGGGGTCTCCTTCTCCTGATCATCTCCCAATACTGCCTCCTACACCCTCAGGTATTAATACTTCCTCCACCGATAGTGTTATACCCTTGCGACGCTCTAGTCGTCCTTCTGTTGCTCCTAACAGATATGGCTTCCCTGCTCTTTTCACTTCTTTGGATAGTGCTCCTATTCCCACCTCTTATTCACAGGCTTCGAAGATTACATATTGGCAGGATGCTATTGACAAAACTATGAATGTAATAACTTGATGAGTCTCCTTTGGAGATCGTCCATTATATATATAGGATTACAATGCCTTTAATCAAGGTCCTAACACAGGAAAGTAAACTAATTACATCAATTAGAATATCTAAGTTAAGAAAGTAAACTAATTACATCAATTAGTATCTTTAAGTTAGGAAAGAAATCAGAGAAAGATATATGTACAACTGTCAAGTTGACCCAATGTAATTCTACATGAGATGTATGGGCCTACAGATGAGCCGGGCCTTGGGCCTGTTTAACACCCCCCCTCAAATTGATGCGGGAGAATCAACAAGCATCAATTTGCTAACCAAGAACTGATGGCGTGGTCGTGGAAGACCTTTGGTGAAAATATCAGCGATTTGAAGATCAGTGGAGACATGCGGAAGGCTGATGACATCACGTTTAAACTCATCACGTATGAAGTGACAATCAACCTCGATGTGTTTAGTGCGTTCATGAAAAACCGGATTTTCAGTAATCCGAATTGCACTTGTATTATCTGCATAGAGGGGAGTAGCGCCATTTGCGGGAAAACCAATGTTAGAGAGCAGACCGCGGAGCCAAAGAATTTCAGAGCATGCAGCAGACATGGCTCGGTACTCAGCCTCAGTAGAGGATTTGGAAACTGTTCCCTGTTTCTTGCATTTCCATGATATGAGACTATCACCCAAAAACATGCACCATCCTGTCGTCGATCTGCGAGTATCCGGACAACCGGCCCAATCAGCATCTGAATAAGCTTTGAGAGAGAGATTATTGTTGGATGGAAAAAACAACCCATAAGTTGGCGTGCGAATAAGGTACCGAATGATGCGGCGAACAGCAGCCAGATGAAGGTGACGAGGAGCAGTCATGAACTGGCTCATCAGGTTGACCGCATAAGATATATCAGGACGAGTGATCGTGAGGTAGATCAAGCTACCAACTAACTGGCGATATGCAGTAGGATCGAGAAGAAGATCACCCTCCTCTCGACTGAGTTTGACATTCAGTTCGACCGGTGTATCTACTGGAGCGGAAGCAGTAAGGCCAGCCAAGTCAATGAGATCAACAGTGTATTTGTGCTGATTGAGAACTATACCTGTAGTCGATTGATGAACTTCAAGACCAAGGAAATAGTGTAGGGGGCCGAGATCCTTCATGTGAAATGTCTCACTAAGAGAAGCTTGGAGCTCCTGAATCATTTTGGCATTAGGACCAGTAATGACGATGTCATCAACATATACAAGTAGTATAGTGATCCTGGATGGAGCATGATGTAGAAACATAGAAGGATCATACGGGCTTGGATGAAAATCCAAGCGTAGAAGAGCAGCTTGAAATTTCTCAAACCATGCACGAGGAGCTTGTTTCAGACCATAGAGGGAGCGACGAAGTTTGGCAATCATTCCCTTCCCGGATGAGCATCCCTGAGGCAGTCGCATATAGACATCTTCTTTGAGATCACCATGTAGAAACGCATTCTTGACATCCATTTGATATAGAGGCCAAGACTGGGATGCAGCAACAACAAGAATTGTGCGTACGGTGGTCATTTTGGCAACCGGAGCAAAAGTTTCATCATAATCAATGCCATATTCCTGCCGATTTCCAAGAGCGACCAGACGCGCCTTATATCGATCTAAAGTACCATCAGATTTTAGCTTGAGAGAAAAAACCCACTTACAGCCAATAGGTTTGATACCCACAGGAGACGGGACAACATCCCACGTATGATTTTGCTCTAACGCATATAGTTCATCTTGCATAGCCTTATTCCAACATTTATCCTGCACAGCCTGAGAATAGGATTGGGGAATGGAAGAGGAAGACAAAGTGGCCATTAAAGAAGTATGTGAGAACCCATAACGGGCTGGTGGTACCGAAGGACGAGTGGAGCGACGCAATGAAGGATGTCCAGATGTATCAAGTGCCGGGGGTGGACCAGATGCCGGAGGAAGATCAGGAGGGGGATCCCTGGTAGGCGCTTCTCTGTTCCGTCTGTGATACACAAAATCTTGATTAAATCGAACAACCGATGGTTTGTCAGAAAAACCAGGTAAAGACACGAAAGAGGGAGAGGCAGGAGGATCAATGTGTTTTTGAAAAAAATATTGTTTTTCAAAGAAAACGACATTCCTAGAGGTACGTAAACGACGAATGTGAGGATCATAACAAAGGAACCCTTTCTGGAAGGGTGCATAACCTAAAAACACACACTGAGCTGATTGTGCGGTTAGTTTTGTTCTCTCAGAAGGAGGTAAGTGCACAAAGCAAATGGAGCCAAAAACATGAAGATCATCATAGGATGGAGAGGTCTTGTACAATCGGTAATATGGGCTTTGATTCTCAATGGAGGTTGATGGCATACGATTGATCAGATGAGCCGCCGTAGCCAGTGCCTCAACCCAAAAGCGGGAGGGAACCGATGATTCAAGAAGGAGGGAACGAGTGACATCAAGGAGATGTCTATTTTTCCTTTCAGCGATTCCATTCTGCTGGGGAGTATAAGGACAAGTTTTTTGAGAAATAATGCCTTTGTTTTGCAAAAACCGTTGAAAATCTGAGGATACATATTCCCCGCCTGAATCAGATCGCAAGATTTTAATGCAAGTGGAAAATTGATTCTCAACATAGGCAAGAAAAATTTTAAAAACATTAAAGACATCAGATTTTGAATGTAGAAAGTAGACCCATGTGAACCGACTGAAATCATCAATGAAAGTCACAAAATATTTATAGTGAGCATGGGAAAGAGCTGGAGCAATTCCCCATACATCACTATGAACTAAATCAAAACACTGAGTGGTGTGGGAAGTGGAATGAGGAAACGGAAGAGTTTTGCTCTTTCCCATTTTACAAGTAGCACAATCAAAAGACACACAAGAAGATAAACCAATAGATTTATTTAATAAACCAGAATTTAACATAAGGGACAAAGCCTTGGAATTAGGATGTCCGAGTCTATTATGCCACAAGCGGCAATTATCTCTAAGAGAAAAACAAAACACATTATTGTCAAATTGAGTCCTAGAAAATTTAGAAAAATCCAGTGGAAACAAGCGTCCACATTTAGGCCCCCTCGCGATCTCCTTCCCTGTCATCTGGTCCTGCACAACACAACCAGAAGAAGAAAAAGAGATGTTACAATTATTTTCAACAAGCTGCCCGACTGATAAAAGGTTTGAAGTTAAATTGGGACACAGATAAACATTTGTCAACGGAATGGGACCAGGGATGTCACCGACAACAGTGATGGGAACATGGCCCCCGTTAGCAGTTTGTATTTGAAGATGGCCATTGTATTTTTGCACATTTGAGAATGTGGCACGGGAAGACGTCATATGATTAGACGCTCCGGAATCAAGGAACCAAGTAGATGATGGAGGGGATATACCTGATAGACCAACCGCAGAAAGGGCATTGACAATCATTTGTTGGACCAATTCAGGAGTGAGAGACGATGAGGGCCCAGGCTGTGAAGGTGCAGATGTAGGAGCAGGCATAACCGAAGACGCAACATAGGCATGTGGAGTCTGAGACTGTGGAGTCTGATACTGCGGAGATGGACGTTGTGGGCGGCGGCGACATTCAGAGATGATATGTCCCGACCTTTTACAGTAACGGCAGACCTTCTGGTTGCATTGAGATGCAAGATGCCCAAATTTTTGACAGCTATAACATTGTGTTTTGCTCAAGTCATGAGTTGGAGGCTGAGAAGCTTTATTTGCCGAGAACGCGACTGAATAGGTCTCAGTTTTTTGTTGAGCAATATGAGCCGAGGTCGTAAGCCGTTGTTCTTCACGTAAGAGCTCATTCAAGCACACATCCAATGAAGGTAAGGGTGTCCGATTCATCAGGGCAGATCGGACACTTTCATATTCGTTCCGCAGTTTCATCAAAAACTGATCACGCTGACTAGAGGCCTGGAGGTCTTGGATCACTGTTAAAACATTGTCAGCCACAGCCGCATACTTAATACTATCATATTCCGACCACAGTGTACGAAAGCCGGAATAATAGTCTTGTACCGACATTGTCCCTTGAGCATACTCAGCAATCGCACATTCAAGATGAAACTGACGTGCAGAGTTGGTTTGGTGGTATACTTTCTTCAGGTACCCCCACATGGCCTTAGAGGTAGAGTAAGGCTTGAGATTCATTATCAGATGAGGCTCGACGGATCCCAAAATCCAGGATTTGATTTTGGCATCTTTAGTATGCCAAGATGAGATCTTCTTCTCATCCTCAGTGGGTGTAGGGTCAGTGCCAGAAACAAATCCCCACAATTCCTTAGCTTCGAGATATGTTTGAAATTGGAAGGACCAGGCAGGATAATTCCGTCCCGTAAATTTAATCAAAGTGACCTCAGATTTTTCCATCTCGACTGGATTTTGTGAAAGAGAAGAGATCAAATCCAATACTAATGTGTATAAAGGATTATGTGTGAATGCAGGAGGCAAGTGGCAACCAATCAGATCAATCAGAGAAATTATGAGGCTAACAGAACATCAAAAAAGCAGAAAAAAGACCCCAGACGTCCCTGATTTGAGGCCTAGATCCCCAACGTGGGCCCCACAAATGATGCTGGACACAGATCAGACTCCTGATCTATAATAGTAGACAAAATTCGCACCTACTGGAACAAGTTTGGACTTATTCCGTTGAAAATCCAAAATTCTGTACGGTGTTGATCAAAACTTGTGGAAATTTTGACAAATCACGAGAATGATCACAAACCTTACCTGACAGTGTCGAAAAATCTTGGAAAAATCACCAAAAAACTCAGAAGACCTGGGCGACCTTGGCTGGAGTGTTCCTTGATGGTGCTGTGATGATCGCAGATGGGCCACAGTGGATCTGAGCTTATCGCAGATCCTGAATGGACGATCCCTTGAAACAGATTCTCTATCTGTTTGTTTTTCTTCACAAGAAAGAGAGATTCCTCTCTGATGGACTCCTTAATTGATTGATAAGGATTATACTAGAACCGCTCTGATACCATGACAAAACTATGAATGTAATAACTTGATGAGTCTCCTTTGGAGATGTCCATTATATATATAGGATTACAATGCCTTTAATCAAGGTCCTAACACAGGAAAGTAAACTAATTACATCAATTAGAATATCTAAGTTAAGAAAGTAAACTAATTACATCAATTAGTATCTTTAAGTTAGGAAAGAAATCAGAGAAAGATATATGTACAACTGTCAAGTTGACCCAATGTAATTCTACATGAGATGTATGGGCCTACAGATGAGCCGGGCCTTGGGCCTGTTTAACAGCTATGACTCAGGAGTTGCTTGCTCTTGAAACAAACAACTACTTAACAATGTTAACTTAGAAAGTAAAGAAAAACTCTTAAAAGATTTTTTTGTTAAGAGTTAAATTTGATTAGAGCCTATTTCCTATAAAAATGAAAAGGGCTCATTTTCTATTAAAGTGTACTTTGGCCAAGGCCTTATTTCAATATTTCCTATTAGATTGAAATTTGGCTAAAACCTATTTCCAATTAATGTGAAACTTGGCTGGAGCCCATTTCTAGTTAGTGTCAAAGTTTGCGATGGCCTTATTTTCAATTAGAGTGAAATTTTATTGGGTTGTATTTCTAATTAGAGCGAAATTTGGCTAAGGCTCTAATTTCAATTAAGTTATATTTGGTTAAGACATGCCCTTTTTATTTAACACTTGGGCAACAATGTGGAGCCCATCAATGGTTAGTTAAGAAGACAATAGCTTTTGAGGGGCCATTTATATTTTATATTTATACCTTTTATAAAGTGGGCCACTGTGGGGCTGGGCCCCATAAATTACCTTAAATGAAACAGATGGAAGGGCCATATGCTGCCCACTGCCCTATTTCGGTGAATGGAAGGATCGAGAGACAGCGGGAGAAGGGGAAGGAAAAGGAGGGAAAAGAAAAGAAGAAGAAGAAGAAGAAGAAGAAGGAAGAGGAGCACCCCGCCGCCTCCTCCTTATGCTGCTGCCGCCGTCGCCGCCTCTAGCTGCTGCCGCCTCCACCGCCGCTGCCGCCTCCTGCTGCCGCCGCCACCGCTGCCTCCTCCTCCTGCTGCTGCTGATTTCTATTGCATCCAGGTATGTTTTCTAAACTCTAAACTGCTATATCTCTCTCCCTTCCTTCATTTTTTTTCCCTTTCTTTCTTCCTGTTTTCCTATTCTTTTCTTCTGTTATTTTCCTTTCCTTTCTTCTTCCTTTTCCACTAGTCAAAGAAACGATTGGAGGGAGGAGGGTATGGTTTTTTCTTTTTCCCCTTACTGTTCATGGTTTGTAGCGGCGCTACCGTAACGTGATGGCCTGTATCGGCCGCTATGCATGCAGGCCGCTACGGGTGCGATACTCGATTTTTCCCAAATAGCGTGGCGGCCACTGCTGCCACGGCCGATATGTAGCGTAGTGGCCGATATTTTCATCCATGGTCCGGGCCGACCCTTCTATTGCATCAATTGGTGTCAAAATCATTCTGGTCTGTATTTGTGGCCAACATGATTGCGTCAACTAGCATCAGAATGATGCAGCAGAAGGTAAGCCCTATTCGAAAGAAAAACCAAAATTCCAGGCCTAAACCAAATCAACAGCAGCCAAAGCAAGAAAATGAGGAGCAAAGCAAGTTTACTCACTGTTATTTATGAATAATTCAATGTTTTCTTCAATCCCAAGGAATGGAACATGGTCCAAATGGAGAAGAAAGATACAACAGTCATTTCTATTCAATCGCAACCATCCATCTACCATCAAGCTAACTATCTTTTATGCTAAATGGGTCCTACATAAACCAAAATAAGGGAAGAAACTTGAGAAAAGAACAACTGAACCCTGATTTTAGTGTTCAGGTTGCACACACCTTAGTTTGAGCAGCATATGCGACATAATGCATATTGGAGGAAATCCCTTTCTGTTCCATTGTCGCTTGAGTAAGACATTGTTGCTCTTCCTCGAGCAACTTCCAAGGCATTCATCCAATGAAGGAGATGTGACCCTGCTCATAAAATTAAAACGAAAAGTCTCATATTCATGACTCAATTTCATAAGAAACTAGTCTCTTTGGCTGACTTAATGATATTTCTGAAGGGCCGTGGAATGGCATAATCTGGAATGGTTGTGTACACCAATTCATGAATTTAGTCCATAGACTCATCAACCCAGAGTTAATCTTGGATGGATTTATTCCCTTGATTGTATTTTGAGATTTCAAGGTCTAGTTGAAATTTTCTGGCGGCATTGTCTTGGTTATAAATTCTTTTTAAGTATTCCCAGGAATTTCTCTCAGGATAGGCAGAAAGGAAAACTAAGCGAAAGATGTAAAAAAAATAAATTAAAATAGTATAGACATAAATAGGTGTACATCAATTTTCCATTTGATTAAGAAAGGATTTCTCTAAAACTATCCTCGACGGGTTTTCATGTTTTGAAAGCGTTGCATTATTGCCTCATTATCGACGTTATAAAAAATGTCTTTCGATGTATGTGATCAAACAATCATTCATCCGTTCATCTCCCATTCGATTTCGCAAGCGATTCTTTACAATATGCATAGCAGAAAAGAAAGCACTCTCTCACGAGTGGTAGTGGCAATTGGTAAGATTGATGCTAATGTCACAAGTATACTGATGGATACAAAATATCCTCTTTTTCTCAACCGTTTTCTTAGCGAGACCGCTAATCCCGTACACTTATGAAAAGTCACCATTGGAGCGCATATCTAAAATGTAAGTTTCAACTTCATTGTCAAGTACCCATAAGATCTATTGCGGAAAATTCGATTGGATAGAATTGAGCTAGGCGGACTATAATTTATTCTGGTCAAAAGCGGTGAATGAATCATTTGGATTTAGGCATGCGATGCAAAGAAGTAATCCAGTGTTCACCTTGGTGAAACGATTGTTCAACTCTTGAAGTTACATATCAATGGTAGTATAGAACAATTTGACCTAATACTGATGTAAGCTTGTTATTCCTTGAGATCTTCAATGTGGTCGCCCTTGGGCTGCAAACTTATCATTCATGTTAGGAACAATAATTTCATGTTTGGTACAGAATGAAGCAACTTCATTGAGAAGAAAATCCCACCCATAGTCTCTCATTATTTGTAGTTGTTGCTTAGATAGTTTAATCAATGTCATGACATTCACAATATCCGGTTCTTTGCATTGCTATGCCTTTGATAGTTCATTAGTGATTCCCAATATATTTTTCATCAGATGCGAGTTAAATGCAAAATCAAATGATTGCATTGAATCCAATAGCACACTCTTTGGCTCATTGTTCTGAGTTTGTGCCATCTTCCTCAACAATCTCAAGCACTTTAATAACATAGGAAAATATGACAGTTAAACTGTAAGTGTACCATAGTGTGAGCCCTAATGTGTATTGACAGACCATTTGAGGTTAGTTTCGTGATTTAGGCCCTGTGCACTTTGAAAGTTCACAACTATTAAGTCCTTCAATAACTTTAGCAACTTGTTTGTTTCGAAGAACGTCTCGACGTTTGCATCAGGCTCCAACACTATTTAGCACATTAGAAATTAGGTTAAAGAGTAAGGCAATTTGGGTGTGATCTTTTGCAACGACGACAAGTGCTAATTGAAGTTGATATGCAAAACAATAAACATAGAATGTATTTGTTTTCTTTCATGATGAGTGCTTTGAGGCCATTGAAATCACCCTGCATATAGTACCCCATCATGACCTTGTCTACACAATCTCGCTGTCCTCATTCCATGCTTGGAATATAATGCTTCGATCACTGCCTTAAGTGATATAGCTATGGTTTCATTAACATGCACCATTCCCAAAAAACGCTCAATTACACATCATCACTTATCCACAAAACGTAATGCAACGGCCATTTGCTCTTTGATAGATATGTCACGAGATTCATCGATCAAGATGGAAAATAATGCCTTTCTCAGCTCATTGATGATAACATTAGTGGTTACAGTTGCAGCTGCACTTGCAATGTCTTTTTGAATATCAGGTCTTTTCAATTTAAGATTTTTAGGAGCATTTTTCAATACAACACTTCTAGTTGTCCCATTGTGATCAGCAAGAAATCGCAATAATTCTAGAAAGTTTCCTTGATTCTTCGAGTCTCTAGATTCATCATGACCATGGAAAGCTAATCCTCGACGTAAAAGAAACTGAATGCGATCAATGGATGCATTTAGACGAACTTTGTATTCAATTCGAGTTTGGTCTGATTGCTTAAAAAAAATGTTTGAATGCGCTTCTTTTGATTTAATAAATCTTGTCACTTCTTATAGGCTTGATTGTAACAACTGTTAGAACCTCCAATATAAATTTGAAAATTTTCTTTCTTTTTCCAATTTGTAAATCCTTCAATTGCAAAGGAGTCGCCACCCCCTTGCTCTCCATTTTCTGGTCTAAAAAGATAACAATATAAGCAATATGCAACATCTTTTGCTATACTATACTCCAACCAGCTACCGTGTTCATTAAACCAAATAGGATTAAATCTCCGTAATACTTTTCCAAATTTCTTTTATGGAAAACTATGGTTACGAGGTTGACAAGGACCTTTTTATAGATATGCTCTTCGGATTGGATATTGATCATTAGGATGGTAATATTAAATTTGAGTACGCAATCCAGGATCTGCAAAGTTAATTTCTACTTGACTTCTCTTTGAGATAGATTGCACCTGATCACGTTCATCATTTTCTAGGATAGGAGGTGGAAGGACAGGCTTTGACTTTCTTTTGAAGAATTTTTTCATACTTGATTGACAATGAGCCTGTCAAGAATGGACAATATGACTGAATGAGCCTACTAGGATTGCAATCAACTTATGTAGCGCTAAAATATACACAAGTCTATATGCTACACATATAGTGTAGTGTCAAGGAAAAAAAAGGTGTTGATAAAGATTAATCTAACATAATTTAATGGGTTGAGATTTAATTGTGATCTGTGACATTTAGCAAAATTATATGATACCTTGGTAACTTTTTCATTCCTTGGGGGCTAGTGAGACTACTAGTACATAAAAGTTTTGTAATGCCTCTATTTGGTGACCTTTATTTTCATTTTTAGGATTTAATTTACATACATTGAAGTCTATGATCATTAATCCAAACCGTTGATCTGACTGTGACATGGATTTGAAGAACCAACCCTACCCATAAAATGTACTACTATTATTATATTCTTTACACCTTATCTACTCTTAAAAGTAGTCTAGTACCAATAATTTTCCTTCCAAAATAAGAAGGGAACTCAAGTCACCAACCAGAATGAAAAAACCCAAACTGGTCCATATGCCACATGTATTTACAGTAAGAAGTTAGCCTAAGCACAAAACCTCTACCTGTTAGAATAAGAGTGAGGCATTACATCTATTGAATGGCGACCATACAATGGTTAACATCCATGAAGTTACAATGGATGGGAAAACTGTATTCGTGAATCATGAGTGGGGCCCTCACTAATGGATGGAAAAACCAGCCATGGTACCACTAACATCCATGAAGTTAACCTAAGTAGAAACCCTGTAAGCAGGAAAATTTAATGGGTGAGTGGGCCCCTGTACTTTGGAGAGTGAAGTGAGACCCACTTTTTAGGGCACAATCAGTCATCAAATATGAGATTATATTTTTGTAAAGTGCAAAATCAAGAAAGAAATAAGAAGTTAAGGTGAGGTACCTGCCTTTAAGATTGAGTAATGCAAATGGGTGAGTAGTTGCCAATTTCCATTAGAGACTGGTTGCAAAAGCCATTGTAGATAAAAGGAAGAGGGTTTTTTTTTTAGGTCAGAAAAAAGAAGAAGAGGGTTGAAGTTGAAGAGATGGCCCTGCAAGAAAAGACTTATGAGTTGTCCATTGTGGATTTGCTCTGTTCTCATGAGATGAAAATCTTTTCCTTATTCCATTCCTTTTCTACCTCAGAAGTTGAGGAGGGGCAAAAAGTGAAAATAAAATAAAAAAATGCCCATAGAAATCATAAATACCCACCATATCCCTCAGCTTTTTGTGAAGTTCAGGAGGGCCAATTGCCCCTCTTGCCTCCCCTCTGCCCCTGAAGCTCGAGAATTTGAGTAGGCGATCACATGCATGGAGCCATATGATTGAGCGCATGAGGGTCCTAATCCATGCGCGAGGAGTTCGCTGAAATTAGGAACTCAAACAGTCCCCAAATCACTAAATTTACGTCATTCAGGGCCTGTTTTGAGGAAATAGGGGTTTATACAATTTCCAGTAAATTCAGAGGCTGAAACAGGGCATGACGTGCAGTCAACTTGGGCGAGCTATTTGGAGGATTAAACCCAACCCAACCCAACCCACTGGAAACCCACATCACTAGGCTATGTCCCTGAGTCTGCGACCCCCCGGCTGATCGTTGAGTGCTCTTGATCAAAGGGTGGTCCATCTGGGCCCCACAAGCTATCCCATGCAAGAAGCCTGAAATGACCGGAATTTTGGAAATTGCTTAAAATTCATGGATTTCCTCCAAATCAGTTGATGATTTCCTTCCTTTTAGAGTGTCATTAGATAGTAAGTAGTGATTGGACGGAAGAGATTTTGATGTGATTGCCAATTCATTAGGATTTTGAGAAGTTTGTGTCTGCACGGTCGACTGTGCATAGGCAGCCACAATCGACAATGTGCAGATTGCCTTTATTTTCCTTTTTGATTGCTTATTTTTAGCATTTTGAGTTGTCTTTAATCTCATTAAAGTAGTATGAATGTAGAAGGATGTTAGAGGATCTTTCAATCTGTTGACAGTCACTGTGTAGAGATACTGCATGGTCGACTGATAATTACTATTCAAATAAAGGTTCTGTTAAACCTTTCATGCTCTGTGTGCATTTCCTGTCGGACCTGTCCATCTTTCCATGATTTATGAGTGTTTGTGATTGAGATCCATACAAGCTAAGTGGTACGATCCTGCCCAGCCTTAGCAAAACCTTATACTGTGCAACAGTCCCTGTTACAATGTAGATTGCAGTCTTTTGACAGTTTGTATACTGTTGTGGAGATCTGCATGATTCCGTGACTGCGTCAAGCATGAGGATCTTTTGTGAGCTCTTAAAGTTTTCTTCTGTCATGTTATTAGTGCGAGAATCTGCTATGTTTGTTTCTGGAAGTTACATTTGATCTTCTATGATATTTGTATGACATCTTCTATGGTTTTGTTGTTCAATATAAGTACCGTGGATCATGTTCCTGTAGGGTACTTGCTATATTGGTCTGTGGGATGATACAGACCTTTCATCCATATTGGTGTCAATTTTGACCTAGTTATTCCCATGTCAGCATTTCGTCAAATACTAATATCATTTTTTGCTATGTTAGCAGGTTTTGTATTCGTTGATATGATATCTTTTGGTTGGTAATCTTAAGCAAATTGTCATGTTATGTGAGAAAAACCATGCCGCCATGTATATTATTTTGCCATGGTGGTTGCTAGTGCTGCAATAAAGCAAGGCCAGTCATGGTGGTTGCTAGTGCTACAATAAAACAAGGCAGTCATCTTTGGCTGGCTCTGGGTGTAATTTTTTAACTGTTTTTAATATATATTAAGGATGATCATGGTAGACTTGATCAAATATGTCTCCATGAAGGTCTGTTCAGTACTTGCTTAACAGTGTGGGCTTGGGCCGAATATTAACCTGAGGCCTGGACTGGGGCCTGAATGTCAGGGGCTAAGCCCTGGCTCAACCCATCAAGTTGCTTGTTTTCTTAAGAGAGATTCATCTATCCTTTTTTTTCCTGTCACAGAAAAAACCAAAATGAAATTCTGCCTATGATGAGGACCTTTAAGGTGCTTAATGTTGATGAAGTGATTGAAGAGGGAAAGAAGGTTGCTACAAAGTTCCGCAATATTAGTATTTGTCATCTTGGTGTAGAGATGCAAACTGATATGTACACAGCTACTGGGTGGCCTTCTGTTTCTGGTGATGCTCTCAAGGCCCTTGCTGGCAAGGTCTCTGCTGACATATATGAGTTTGAATCTGATGAAGGCGACGAAGCTTCATCTGATTTGACTATCGATGAATTTGATGAAGAAAAAGGGCCTACTTCAAGGGCAGATGATGTGGACACATCTGTTTACGGAAAGGCTTTCCATGCATTTGGAGAAGGTAAGGAGGGGATGGAGGCGTGCCATGCTATTGCTGCTTTATGCGAAATCTGCTCCATTGACTCTCTAATATCCAACTTCATTCTTCCCTTACAGGTAAGCTACATTGTAAATTATGAAACTCAATACTGAAGGCCCACTCCTTCCGCATCCTCTTCACCATTATCAAACGCCCTAGTCTTTAGGAGAACCACTGATGAATGTCAAATATTGACAGCGGAGTGTTGCTTAATTAACCGTATCTTTTACTGCATGGCTCTCCAGATGAGTGTCTGGTTCTGACTACCTGTCTAGACTGTCTTGGGGGGTTAGCAAATGCATATTCTCAATAACCACACATTGTTGTGGTAAAGGCCATACAATACATTTTGTTCCTGATTCCAGTATGATACTTCCTAGAAAAACAATGAGTCTTGCTTTATGTGATGCATTCATTATTGGCACAGTACTCAAAACATTTATTTGTGGTTTTGGTTGTTTTCTCCTGGTTCGCATCTGTGAGGTAGCCATGCTAACATTTTTTTCTTGTGGGGACAGGGTAATCATATTTCTGGCACAAATGGGCGCGTTCATTGTTCTCTAAATATCAATACGGAGACTGGTCGCTTATCAGCCAGGAGGCCTAATTTGCAGGTTTGTGCTTTGTAGTTGTCCCTGCTCACCCCCGTGGGTTGGGTGGTTTAGGTTGGTGTCCATATAGAGTACTCTTAATATCTTTTGAGAAGATACAAATCTCACTTTGAGAAGATGAAGTTTTAAAGCCTTTGTTTGAACCGCCTTTTGAACACGATTCTTACCATTGATAACCTAAAAAGAATGATTGCGGCCCTTTTTAAAATTTGTTATATGTCTTGTTTTATGGAGGAGTCAATTGATGGATTGTTTCTTCATTGTTGTGGTTTGTCTCATTTGGATTTCCCTCCTTTTCCCACGACCAGTTGTCCTTCCTATGTTATTTTAGATCACTCATGGAATCGTGTTTTAGGGGTCCAGTTTCTGAAAGGGGTCCAATGCTTGGGGTAACCATTCCTTTGGCCTATTGCTTGGGTCCCGATCGTGATTTCAGAGGAGATCCATCATTGGATCATAGTTTCAGCAGAGAGCCTCCATTGGATCATGCTTCCATCATTGATCAATGTTCAGATCATGTTATGCCACATCCCTGTTTTTAATTAAAGTCCCCACTTTGGGATGATTAAAGTTAAAAGATTCCATATGCATAACAACAAGAAGGCCCCACCTTGGGAGGATGCAAATGGGTTGCCAATTGGACCCAATTTAGTTAGACGTCCAACCCATTATAGGGGGCCATCCCACTTACGACTATTTAATGACTTTCATTTCATTTCTTTTATGTTTTGGGTTATTTTTTAATTTAGTTAAGTTGTTTTAATCTTAGCCATTGGTTGCTTTTAATGGTTGCGATTAGATCTAGGGTTAGTTTTCTCTAATATAAGCATTGTAATATGCCTCTTTGGCTTGTAGACCTGATTAATGAATTTTGTGAATGCTTTTGAGAACTCCTTCGTATGGATTTGGTGTGAAGCCACTTGGTGGCTGGTGCGAATCCAAGGTGTTTTCTTATTATCTTCGGTTCTTCTGTTGAGATTATTGGTTCACATCCCATCTAGTTGCCCACATATCAGATAACCGTCAAGAAGCCATAAACATACAAACATCAACACCCCACAACCAACCATCACTAATCCCAAATCACCATCGCCGCCCCAACCAAATACCATTCCTCTTTGGCCAATTACCATCCATAGCCAAAGTACATCAGCCGAACATAATCATAGCCCACACCCTATAGCCAACTACCCCAAATCCCAAAACCCGATAGCTGCACCGCCTAAACCCCTCCAAACCCTAGCCACACCTATCAAACCCTTGATTCATCCAAACTCTACCCCTGTCAAGCCCATCATTCCTATTGGCCACACACCACATCTACTCTTTTCCCTACAGCCGAACCCCTTTCCTTCCCCTTTTCACATTGGCCGAACCCAAGACCCCCCATCTCACATTGATCGAACCTTCATTAGGGAATATTTGAGGTACTTGAACTATCTACATTGTTTTATATCTATTGTTTGCCTTCTTTATTGCCAAATACCTTAATGCCAACTAAACTACAGCCATATACTTTGTGGCTTGTCCAATTTTGAGTCTAGCCTATTGTTGAAATCCGTAAGGGCCCGTTTGTTTTCATGAGGGGAGGAGTAAAAGAGTGAAATATCACATGCAATTAGAGTTAAGAGGAGTGGGTTGAAATAAATGAGTGGTGAGCTATTTTTGTTGTGTTTGGATGATTGGGGTAAAGTAAAATGGATTTACTCTTCATGTGTTTGGACTTTGGATAACGTTAAGTAGAGTAAAAATTGCCTTTTTTAAGTTTTGTCAACCATCCTTAGTTTTCAAAATCGAAATTGTATGGTAAATCGTTGATACCCATGAATCGAATCAAATCGCGAATCTTATGATTATTTAATTTTCTAATAAAAATGAAAAAAAAAAAAATTCAGAACCATCCATTTTCCCATTTATAGCAGTATAAATATAATAACAAGTCTATCATACAATCATATCCAGTACATCTTGACATAAATTAATTTGTGTATATATATATGAAATAAATGATGTGTGTAAATTGTAGATGAAGCCGTTTCAAGAAAAAAAAAACTAATTTCAGAAGAGAAGTCGTTTCAAGAAAAAAAAAACTCGATGAAGTCTTGTGTTGCTGCCTTCCATTGATTGAAGTAGATGGGGTTTCGAAGTTTCTCAACGCGGTGTTCTTCTTCGTTGTCGTCACTATTCATGCCTGTCTGACCATTTAGTACATGAGAATAAGAAGTTGAATAAGTAGGGAAGAAAAGTAAGTGTGTGTGCGCGCGCGTTTTTTTGGGGGGGGGGGGGGGGGGGGGGGGGGGGGGGGGGGGGGTGGTTTGATAAAATCAAACATGTTTACCTTATCCATCCCCTGCAATCTCCCCAAACACCTCTTCTAGTAAAAAAGTCCAACTGTTGCAGCCCATTTCAACTCTCCTTTATTCTATTTCATGACTAACAAACAGGCCCTAACGGAAATTCAAGAACAATCTGATTGAGTAAAAAGTGATCTCTAGGCTAGAGGCGGCTGAGTCTTCCATTGGAAACCTTAATTAAACTTGAAAAGGGACGTCAATTGTTGGATTGTGAACAGGCTTCATAATTTTGCTTAATTGAAAACTTGGAAATTGGAATTCAAATATATGTTAGAATGTATTTAATGTTATTTTATAATCTGATTTATGATTGATAATTTCTTAATTGATCTCGGAACTTTCATCTTCGACTAGTGGTCTTGCATCACTTGCTGGGTCATTAACTTGAATTGGAAGACTTTTCCTTATCGACGTTGTTGCTAACCTATGTTAGACATGTCCAAACCATCTCAAACCAGTCTTTGTTAATCACCTATTGATGCTACCCCTTAATGCTCCCGAATGCGCTCATTTTTAATTTATCTTTTTTTTACGCACATCCATTTGAACATTCTCATATCTACTACACTCATTTTGTGCATATATTGCTTCTTGACTCACTCATATTCTGCTCTATATGTCATAACTGGTCTAATTACTATTCTGTAAAATCTCCCTTCAATCTTGTTGGTACGTGCCGATCACAAAAGCACTTCAAAGGCAATTCCCATTTAAACCATTTGACATCTTCCTCAATCTATCGATTCGTACTAATTAGTATCCGAGTTAATCTCTTTGTAGTGTCTCTTGAGCTTTAATTCTCACAAGTGTTTCATCTTTATGCACATCTCTACAGAAGTTGTAATTGATATATTCCTGTCTTTGTGTGTGACTTATTTTAAAACTGTTGGATTCTAAAACCTCCGACATCTCTTTTGTTTCGCATTCACCCCATCTCTCGATTCATCCATCGACACCAATGAAGCACGGACACGGATACGATACGACACGGATACGCAGATACGCCATTTCTCAAAATACTAGGATACGATACGTCGGGGATACGTTGAATTTTTTTTTTATTTTAAATATTTTTTATATGACCATGTAATAAAAATCTAACATTATTTCAAAACAGCAGCAAGGCATCAAGAAAAAAAGAAAAATAAAGAAATAGCAGCAGCAGCATAGCATCAAGATAAAAAAATAAAAATAAAAAAACAGCAGCACTGCAGCAGCATATATAGCATTAAGAAAAAAAGAAAAATAAATAAACAGCAGCAACATAGCATCAATAAAAAATAGAGAAAAAAGAAACAGCAACAGCAGCAGCAACATATATCTTGGAGCTAGGAGAAGTTGACAGCAGCAGCAAACCAAAAAATAAAAAAGACACATTACAGCAGCACTGCAGCAGCATAGCATCAAGAAAAAAAAAATTAAACAGCAGCAACAGCGAGCTAGGAGAAGTTGACAGCAGCAGCCAAAAAAAAAAGACACATTACACAAAAAAAAAAAAAACAACAGCAAAAAAAAAGGATAAGAGAGAGAATATGTAAAAACAAATTACCCAAATTTACAATTTCCCACAAATAACTCTTCTTTACTCACGTAAACACCAAGTGAATCAATCATCAACTTCAACTTGTTAAAGAAACAACAACAACAACCAAAATCAAATAGAACAACAGCAGTTCCATTTTCTTTTCCTTCCAATCAAAATCAAAATAAAAAATAAAAACCCATGAAATGAAACAAATTAAGTACAAAATAAAAAAAAATATAGAAAAGGATAAGAGAGAGAACCTCATATCCATCATCCATCCATACCTTTTCTTCCCGTTTGGTCTCTCGAGAATTCCAGTTCATGTCTGCATAGACGAGCAGATCCCGAGTCTGGCGAATGACCTCGGCCGGCGTCTTGGGCTTAGATTTGAAGAGCCCCTTCATCTTCTTCTTCGACAAACAAACAACCAACAAACCAGAGCAGCGCCTCTTCTGCGACGAGCTCTGGTTGAACCAGGACCGAATCTAGATCGGGCGGTCGGACGACAGAAAGGTGGAGATCCGACGGTTGAGAGATTTGATCGAGAGATCGGGGATCGTCGTCGGAGAGATGGTCGGAAAGCTTGTCGCGGGAGAAGCGGCTGTCGAATGAGGTGAGGATCTGGAGGAATTCGTCGGTCATTGTGTCCGTGCGGCCTAGGGTTTTGGCGAGGTGGCGGGCGACTACATGAGCTTGTCTTCGCCGCTCTCGGCCATGGGGATTTCCCTTTCCACAAGCTCCTCCTCCTATCCAGGCATTACTTTCTCTGTCTTTTCCTTTGCGAGAAGAAGAAGAAGAAGAAGAAGAAGGGGTTTGGGTTTTGGGGATAGAGAAAGAAGAGGATTTTGGGAATGGGAGAGGGTAGAGAAAGGATAGAGAGAGGAGAAGAAGAAAAGCGAGGCGAGAAGAAGAAAAGCATGATTCACATGCATAAGGCGATAGGGTGTTCTTCTCCATTTCCTTTCTTCTCCCTTTCCTTTATTCTTCCTTTTTTTTTTCTTCCTCCTTGCGCTTTCTTCCTCTCTGCGCTCACTTTTTTTTTTTTTTTTTTTTTTATATACCACTTAACTTGTCCCATGCGGGACACGCGTATCCCGCACGTGTCCCGCACGTATCGGGCATTAAAAAAAAAAAATTTCAGATACGGATTTCACGTATCCTGGTTGTATCTAGGGCGTATCCGGATGTATCCGTGTCCGATACGTCCGGGATACGGATTCGGGACCCTATTTTACGTATCCGTGCTTCCTAGATCGACACTATATCCTCTACAGTGAACATACACAAGTACCTCCTTTTGACTAGTTTGGTCTTGTAAAAACTCTTCACTCATCTTTTGATCGATCAACACTTACAAGCAATAATGCAGATGGTAGCTGTTGTTTTTTTTTTTTTGGTGTGTGTGTGTGTGTGTGTGTGTGTGAGAGAGAGAGAGAGAGAGAGAGAGAGAGAGAGAGAGAGAGAGAGAGAGAGAGAGAGAGAGAGAGATGCATCGTGGCCATGGTGGACAAACACACAGGTGGTGGTCTTACTTGTGGTAGTCGTGGTGGATAGTTTCGTGTGATGGGGATAAATTTTACAGCACACAATTTGAGTGATATAGACATACTTAATAAACATGTAGGAATCTTGTGGGCAGGACTCAATGCATTTGCATCTCGAGTCAAGAAAGGAAAATAACTTAGGTAACCAAGAAGAGGTCACAATGTGATGCAGCAGCAATACCACGTTATTGCAACAAGACTCGTGGGCCACATGTGGGACCCATGAAATTCTAATTGTAATTGTTATTAGTTTTATGTTTAGCAAAGAATATAATTAGGATTAGTTCTAATTTATTGTGTTTCTTGTTTCCTAGTTTGATCAGGATTGTTTCTTAGGGTTTAAGTTTCTTTTACTATTTATATGGCTTTGTAGAGAATTATTTCTCAGATTAAAATTGAGTTAATAGAATTCCCTGTGTGGATTTTTTGTTGGAGACTGTTTATTCTTCGAGTGATTGTTCTTCGGAACCCTAATTGTGCCCCGGCACTTGCGATCGTATCAACGATTGCATCAATTGGTATCAAAGCCGAACGATCCCTCGATTGTCGGCGTGTTACCCCTATCCCCATCCCTACCTTCGTCCACCATCACCCGTCCACCATCACCGTCCCTGCACCATCAAGAAATCCCGCCGACCCGTCGCACCATCCAGCAAACCCAACCACCCACCACTCCCAGCCGAACCACCCTGAGACCCTAACATCTAACCCACCACTCCCTACTCCCTGCTTGTGCACAACCCTGCCGAAACCCATACACCCCATCTCCCTCTTCGTCAATCCCCAAAACCATCTCCCCTTTCCGCAACACAACCCACTGCCGAAACCCACCACCATCTCAATATCCCGATGCCAAACCGCAACCAGATTGCCCTTCGGAACACATCTCCCATTCCCCAACCAGAGAAAAATCGCCCGAAACCAGTGAGCAGAAAGAACGAAGAAGAACATAGAAGAGAAAACGTGTGTACCGTGCACCACGGTCGCTCTACTGCAGGCGCCGCCTGATCTGCCCCTCGCCGCTAGCCCCATCTCTCCATTCGCGCCCGCACCTCCTCTCTCCAATCGTCCCAGCACCCCACCAGCAGCACGCGTCCATCGCGCATCATTTAACACAACACGATCGTCCAGCAGCAAGCAAGCGCCTCTTCGTCGCTGGTCGAAAAGCAGCAAGTGCCTCTTCTCCCTCTTCAGGCAGTCCAGTTCCCACACTCCCTTCGTTTCGTTGAAGAAAAGCAGAAAATGGTCTTTTGCCCTTTTGCCCTTTCTAGACACCCTTTTTAGACACCCAGGTAGAAGCTTCAGCACGTGTCTGAGACAAGTCCTTCTGTGCCTGCTTTTCAATTCGGGTCAGGTAGATTTTGGGCCTTGGCAGTTCCGACCCTATTGCACAAGATCCATTGTTCAAACGGTGACATCAGTTGAGTCCGATCAAAGGCAGATTTCGCTTGATTAACAATTAAGTTTTCTTTTTGTGATATCGGAGTTATCCACCGTCCAATTTCAGATCCGTTTTCACCAGCGCGATTGTTGAGAGTAGATCTACACATCAGGTCAATCAATAATTTTAAATTTGCCTAAAACAAAATGCCTCCTAAGAAGCAGATAGAAGTGGAGTCTTCCTCTCACAATGATGATGATTTGAGGGAACCGTTGCGCAAGTATCGGTAACTGTTAATCAACTATCCGCAACGAGAGTTCAAATGCAAGAGACTCTTGAAAGGATTGAAACCCGATTAACCAATTTGGAAAATAATCGGCATGATGATGGACATAATCGGAATCAACAAGATCCACATGCCATCAATGTTGATTGTGATTTGGGTATTAAACTTGTGATTCCCGAATTTGATGGGAAATTGAAACAAGATGCATTCATGGATTGGTTAGTGTGTGTTGAAAATATTTTTGCACACAAGCCAATGACGGATGGTCATAAGATTACACTAGTGGCAACTTGATTTCGCAATTATGCTGCGATATAGTGGGTCGAGTTGCAAAAGAAGAGAAGATACCAACAAATTGACCCTGTTGACACATGGATCGAGATTAAAAATCTATTGAAGCAAAAATTCCTCCCTGTCAATTACTCCAGAGATCTACAAATTTGAAACAGGGTTCTAAGACAGTCGTTGAGTATTCAGAGGAGTTCATGACCATGCAGGCTCGTTGTGGTTTGCATGAAGATGAGGATGTATTAGTTGACAGATACTTTAATGGGCTTACACTTGACATACAAGATATCGTCACATTCAAGCATTTTGATAATGTGGATGAGATTGTTCAGCATGCTATTAAAGCTGAGGGGATTGCACATCATCAAGCTAGAAAACTTAATGCCTCTAAATGGGTTATGTAGAAGAATTATTCCATTGCAAGTTCTAAGCCGAGTGATTCATCGGAGAAAGATTTCCCCAAAGCCCGAAGGTCCAAATAGGATCACATGCTTTAATTGTCACCAACAAGGGCATCGTGCAAGGGAATGTCCCAAACGCATCCACTTCATTGAGAATGAAAGTGATGTGAAAGATGTTCCAGATGATCCTAAAGAGAATGAAACAGAGGAAGTGGAGGATATTCTGCCCGAGCGGGTCTTGAGTCTCTCATGGTCATCTAAGAAACTACATCGACTACTGCTAAGAAATGGCTGCGCGAAAATATTTTCCGCTCAAAAGGAAAAGTTAATGGTGAGGAATCATGGTTTAAAATAACGGCCATTACTGTTTCATAACGGCCGTTAACGGTAACGGCCCATACCGTTACGTTATTTTCAATATAACGGTCATAACGGTCACGGTATAAAAAAACAGTGAAAATAACGGTCCATAACGGTCATAACGATTGATATAACGGTTGTAACGGGTATAACGGACCTTAACGGCCGATATTTTGAAAATAACGGTCAAAATATCGGTTCACGATGATTTTTTTTTTAAACTTTTTTTTCCCTTCCTTTTCATTTCTTTCTTTCCCAAACCATTAGTGCAACCTCTTAAGACTATGCTAGAGCTTCCCAAGCTTTTTTTTTTTCACCAAAATTAAAGTGATTTGCAAGAATTTGGTAGATTCTCATATGATGGTTTCTTCCCTCCTCAACCACAATACCCTTATGGTCATACTTCGTTGTCTTAATTAATTAGTTAATCTTGATGTAGTAGTAAATGTTACTTGAAAGTTGAAATTCATTCTTGATTTACTTGGTGATCGAGTAATTGAGTATTGTACATCTATACTACTACTTACTGGTTTATTGACTTTAAGTGTTTAACAGTAACGATTAGTTTAAAATTATGGTTGCAATGCATACTGTTAAATTTGTGATATTAGAACTTGTTTTAATATATAAATGTAAACCTATTTAATTCATATCAGACTTTACGAGTTTCACATAAGACAGCGACACAGGATGTAATGACTTGGGTGGACCGATATTTTTCTTTAAAGTGTTCGCTAATGGAAAAAAAATATTGTTTTCTAGCATTTTAGAATATTCTGGACTTTTTGGATATTTTTTTCGGATTTTTTTGGGGTAAAATAAAAATTCACACTGTGATGGACGGCGATATGACGCGATGACCGCGAACCACGATACGACGCGATGACGACTGCGACCGCGATTTTAAACCATGTGAGGAATGCATGGTAGTCATTGATGGAGGTAGTTGTCAGAATATTATATCCCAAGCTTTTGTGGATCGCCTACAGCTGAAAGTTCGAAAGCATCATCGTCCTTATTTTGCTAGATGGTTAATGACAGGTGATGAAGTGCAAGTCTGATATGCATGTCCAATTAACTTTTCCATTGGTGCAGATTATACAGATACAGTTTGGTGTAATGTGGTACCCATGGATAGTTGTGATATCTTGTTGGGTCGCCCGTGGATGTATGACAAGAATGGAACTAATGGCATGCGCGACAATACCTACACATTCATGCATGGTAACAAGCAAGTCACACTCCATCCTATCAAGCCGGTGCAACCAAAGAAAGGGTCAAGTTCTCGTATCATCAAGGAAGCGCTTCAAGTGCACACTATCTACAAAAGCAACATCAAGAAGAAGAGCCGAGTTCGAGGTCGAACTCTTGTCCAACCTGGGGAGAATGATGCAGCAGCAATACCATGTTATTGCAACAAGACTCGTGGGCCACATGTGGGACCCATGAAATTCTAATTTTAATTATTATTAGTTTTATGTTTAGCAAAGAATATAATTAGAATTAGTTTCTAATTTATTGTGTTTCCTGTTTCCTAGTTTAATTAGGATTGTTTCTTAGGGTTTAAGTTTCTTTTACTATTTATATGGCTTTGTAGAGAATTATTTCTCAGATTAGAATTGAGTTAATAGAATTCCCTATGTGGATTTTTTGTTGGAGACTGTTTCTTCTTCGAGTGATTGTTCTTTGGAACCCTAATTGTGCCCCGGCACTTGCGATCGTATCAACGATTGCATCACAATGCCTTGTTAGAGGCTTCAGGTGTCGGATAGAGGAAGTTCGCTTGTTGCAGTTGGCATGATTTATTCTTCCCTCAAACTAGCTACATTGGCATCTTCCTCTCCTACTTGGGCATTTATTTTGGTGCCAAAGATCACACGATAGGTATGCATTCATAGTTTTTGTCTTACGTCCCATCTTCACATGGGAGTGTTAAAAGTTGCCAGTAGTACCCTTTCCCAAAGTAGTCAGAGAAGGATCCATTTTTGTCTCACTCATTTTATCATTTTCATCTGTTTTACATGTTCCATAATTCTAATTTAATCTTATGCATGGTAGTTCTCTAACAAAAAGCCGTAGCTATTGCATTATCTTTTTCCCATCTTATTGTGTATTTAAGGATCATAGGATGGGCTAGACAGTTGGTGGTGGTTCTGAAAACAATGATCCATACATCAGAGCCTATGAGAAAGGACTTAATAGCTTTTCAGTCTTTTACGGATTTGGAGATGGTCCTGCTATGGCATCAACGACTTGACATGTGCCCTTTTCAAAGTCTTAAAGAGTTGTTCGATTTTTGATTGTGGGAATAATATTAGGAAACTTAATTGTGAGATTTGTCGATATGCAAAGAAATGTACGTCTGTGAGTGGACATCGCTGTTTTGTGACCTTTATTGATCATGCCACTTGATGCATGTGGTTATATCTCAAAAAATATAAGAAGTTGAGGTCTTACTTGTGTTGAAAGACTTCGATAGGTTGATTTGAGAACAAGTTGACAAGAATTAAAATACTGCAATTTGGCAATGGTGGAGAATACATTTCAAAGGAATTTCAGTCATATGTCAAAGAATGTGATGCAAGTCTGGTGGGTAATCTAGCCAGGTCCGTGATCCAAATTTAGGGCTCACAAGGAAGGATTTTGAGAAGGAACGTTCAATACGAAAGTTGTAAGGTACTAAAGAAAATTGATTAGATTAGAAAGTTGATCAGATTAGGACTAGTTTTCTATTTTTTTTATAAGTTTTTGATTCTAGGATTTGTTTTCCTAGATATATGAGCATTGTAAGGAATTAAAGATAGTTTTGGAAAATAACTTTTCTTTCCCTGAGGTGGCTAGTTTTCTGTGCAAAAGTCTCCTGGAAACATCTTTTGCTGGATTCGACATTGTGCTCGAACCAAGCCCTTTTAAGGTTTGCCTCAAATTTGTTATTGGAGTACAAGTTTGTGCAATGTGATGTGAATAAATCCCCTTAGTCGTGGGAAAAATAAGGGTTTTCTGAAGCAAAGACAGACTTCTCATTTCATAACTAAAGAAGTCTTGGTGCCATTATCGACCATGTTTTGGACCAAGCGGATTTAGAAAAATCTAAAGAAAAAAGAGGGCTTCTATAAAAAGGGTGGGGCTCCTACCCAGTGCATCCCCACTATTTTCCCAAGAATCATAGAAAAAAGTGAAGAATGAAAGAAGAGCTATCTAAATTGGTTATACTTGGAGCCGTGTGCACACAATGAATGCGTTTTCCTTTCTTGTTTGCAGAAGGAACGAGAAGAAAGAGAAAAATCTATTGTAGCAGATCCAACTCCTGGCCGCTCCTTAAGCAAGGAAGAAGGGACAATGACCATTCGCAATGGAAAGTCCAGTTGTGCAGTCTTGATCTCGAAGCAAGTTTCCCTCTTCTTGAAGGACCATGACCCAAGCTCTTTCACCATTCCTCTTTTCATTTTCAGAAACCTAGAATTTCTCTAATTTTCTTTTCACATAGATCCACCTGCAGTTTTTATACTTAGAGGAGAAGAAAAAGAAGGAAAAAAGGGGAAGAAAAAAGAAATGAACCTCTGGTTTGTTTGCAGAAGGAAGTAGAAAAAGAAAGTAAAGGACACAAAGGTTAAGGAGAAAGAGAGAGAAAAAAGAAAAACATAGGAAGATAAGGTTTGAAGACGGAAAAGATTATAGGGAGGGGAGAGAATGAACATAGGAAGGAAAGTTCCCTTTATCGTTTTCTTTATTGAAAGATAAAAGTAACTAAGAAAAAAAAAAGGAAGGGAGAGGGATAGGGATAGGGAGGGCGGGGTCTGTGGGTATTAGGGGAAGACTAAAATGGGAGTTATCGCTTAGGGTTTTACATGAGTTATTGATACTCTTGACATGTGCATCTCGTTCAGTATGCTAGAATGTTTCATTCCTGCCTTTGCACTACATAAGCTGCGAAGGTTGACCTGACCAAGAGGAATGCCCACTTCATGTGTCTTCTGGTCAGATCAGGTTGGGTGGAGGTCGTCGACTGGACCCAATTTAAAGTGAGCCAATGTTAGCAGGTCATCTGCTATTGACAAGATTTGAAGGCCCAAAATTTGTTTCGCAGATTTTTGAAGTTATTCATACTTGGATTTGTAATTTATTTTTGCATGTGATCTCCCAAAATGACCATGATCCGACACTACAAGCAGATGAGCTGATAATGGGTTGCAACCGATAGTCCGCCTAGCTCACCTAACCAATTGCCTGATTAGTGTCTTGTACAAAATCAACAGTTTTTAACATGGATGGAGACTCTTACAAATTTTGAGTGTAACCTAATGGACAACAATGTCAAGAAGATAATTGTTAAGAAGAGCCAAACTTTCTGAATCAATGTAACCTCGGGCCTCAAAACGTTGATAGAGATCTGGTTATCAAATTGTGATTCCCAAGTACGACAACATGATGCAATCAGAAATATTTATGCATTGGCTAGTGTGGATGGAGAATGTGTTTATACACAAATCACTGGCAGATGGAAACAAAGTGACTGATGGGGACATCAACCCCAATCCCTTCAAGATCTACCAACGTCGGAGGCGTAGAGTTGCAGATCAGCCTAATTTGTGGATAGATGATGCCTATCCAGACTTTGATTGCTAGGATTGTGAGAATCCACCGTTGGATTATGGTGCAGTTCGTGCCAGGCCCAAATCCAATGGGCCCAACGCATGAGTTATTGGGTAAATCTGACCCGACCCATTAGAATGGCCCACAAATCCTAATGAGAGGATCGAGCAATATTCTATTATGGGAAGTTATCATATTTTAGATTTCCTAAGAGATTGTTAGGTTCTTTTTTATGTTAAGATTGTTTGATTAGTTTCCTTATTTGATTAGAAGTCTTCAGAAAGAGAGTTTTAGTATGGAAAGAGATCTTATTATAAATATTTGAATCCCCTTTAGGGATCGGTACCTTTGATTATTGAATTGAGAATTGAGTTTTGGCTTTCATAGCATTTTGAACGGGTGTTCTTGGTTGTTCTTCACTGTTTGAATCCATCTGGATTCGGCCAAATCCCTCTTGCGGGTTTGGTCTATTCACGGGCTGCATCAGACTGGTATTGAAGCAAAGATCCATTATTGGATCGCCGAATCGAGGTTACCCGTGAACCCCGTTCTCTTTCATTCAATTCATCCTCATCATCCAATCATCTTTCTAGCTTACCCAAACCTTCCAAACCCTAACCTTAATCCCACAAACCCGTGCCGAACCCAAATCCACAACTCCACGTCAAATTCCCAAAACCCTCAGTCACTGCGGCATCACCCAATTTCCCCTAAATCCCCAAAATTTCCCCTAATCCACAAAATCCCCAAATCAGAACCTCATGAGAACCCAATTGAACTTGCTGAGCCCACAACCGAAAACCCCTAACATACGTCCCTAACCGGAACCCCAATCCCCTACCACTTCTCGAATATCTGACATCCCCAACAAGCATTCGCGGTACCTATCACCAAAAACCCTAGCCCAGTCATTTCACTAAACCCCTCTCCAAGCCCTACTCCACCAAATTGATTACTCTCAAACCCTCCCGGCAGCACCCATCCCATACCCGAGTGAAACACAATAAAAAAACGCAGCCATAGAATCTTCCCATCTAGAACCCCATTCATCGTCGACGCACAAAGCCGAAAACTCCAAACATCCAAACCAGCCATCTGAGCCCTTCCAAACCCAAAACCCCACCCTCGATCACAACTATCGGAAACCCCACTAGCTGACACCATCACACCTGCCATAATCCCCATCAAACACCCAAAACTCCAATCCCATCCCTTATGAGAAATCCTCTGCATCTCCATTCCCCAAACCACTCCACTGGCCCAATGCCAAAACCCCATCTTAGCGAGAAAAAAAGAGGGAGAAGAGAGGCGCAGCAGGAAAAAAAATCCCTGTGTACCTGGAATCCGGCAGCCGACCACCGGCCAGCACCCAACGTCGCATCTCACCGCCGCAGGTCACCAGTTGCATCATCGTCAGCACCCTCGCACCGAGCTCCGCAAAGCAGTCTTCCTCAATGCCGCCTGGATCGCTACTCGTTGTCCATCTCGTTGAAGCAGTACAGAGGAGTCGAGTTGAAGCTGAAGATCACATCTTGGGATCTAGTCTTGCCAATGGCTGAATTTGCTTACAATAATTCAGTCAACAGATCTACTAGGATGTCACCATTTCAAGTTGTGACTGGAGAAGGGTCGCGCCTGCATGTTGAAGATTTTATCCACCATATGCAGGATGTACGTGATGATGTTCAACGTAACAATGCTGCTAGTAATGACATATACGAGCAGCATGCTGATGCACGTCGCCGTTTTGTTGAGGTTGCAGAAGGTGACATGGTCATGGTCAGGATACGTCCCGAGTGCCTTCCTCCAAAAGGAAATAAGAAGCTGCATGCTCGCAATCCGGGTCCTTTCAAGATCTTGAACAAGATAAGTTCCAATGCATATGTTCTTGAACTGCCCTCAGAGTTAGGCATTGGTTCCATTTTTAATGTAGAACACTTAACTCGTTACCGTGGACATCACACAGATGAAGGCATTGAAGAACACATCTTATCTCTACCGCCTGCCCCTCCTCCGATTGATCAAATTGTGGATGTACTTGATGACCAACTCGTGTCTACATGCCGCGGAGGTTTTCAAAGATCTCTTGTTCAGTGGAAGGATCGCCCCCATCTCAGATGCATCATGGATCACTGCTACTGATTTCTAGCGCATCAACCCGGACCTGTATGAGCGTGATCAAGCTATACACTTGCCGGAGTTGGGTTTTTTCTAAGGTGGGGAGAGCTGGTGCAGTTCGAGCCAGGCCCAAGTCCAATGGGTCCAACCCATAAGTTATTGGGTCAATCTGACCCGTCCCATTAGAATGACCCACAAATCCTAATGGGAGGATCGAACATTATTCTATTGTGGGAAGTTATCATATTTCAGATTTCCTAAAAGATTGTTAATTTCTTATTTATGTTAGATTGTTTGATTAGTTTACTTATTTGATTAGAAGTCTTCAGAAAGCGAGTTTTAGTGGGGAAAGAGATGTTATTATAAATATATGAATCCCCTTTAGGGATCGGTACCTTTGATTATTGAATTGAGAATTGAGTTTTGGCTTGCATAGGATTTTGAATGTGTGTTCTTGGTTGTTCTTGGCTGTTTGAATCCATCTGAATTTGGTCAAAAATCCCTGCTGCAGGTTTGGTCTATTCACGGGCTGCATCAGATTACCATTCTAACAACATCCAACAGTTGGATCTCTTTGGATTATGTAGTCGATGGACGTAAGACCCCATGTGTGCAATCACATTGAGGCCCCACATTGGGAAGTGCCGCATGGGAGGAATAAAAAGAATCAAAGTGATTCAAGAGGGCCTAAGGATGAAATAAAAGAAAATTTGAAGAAATATGAAGAGGGCCTTAGATGGGGCCCATCACTTAAGCCGAATAGGCCTTGGGATGTGTGCACTCATCCTTGCGCATGACATCCCATGTACAAATCCACCTTGTCGACTTTTTGTTCAATTTATTTTAATAAAATGCCATTAGATTTAGGGTTCTATATATGTGAGAAACATTGTCTTGTTCTCTTCATGATGCTTATTGAATGAAAACCTAAGTTTCGAGTTCTCCATGAGTTCTTCAAAGTTCTCCTAGAGATCTTCTTGCCTCCGGGATTGGAGTTTTGGCGTGAGGCCAATTATAGGTAATACCACCTAGATTCCTTTTTAATTTCTTTTCCTTTTATTTTCTTCATTCCAAAACCCGAGATCTAAACCACCCCATCAACCACCAGCCCCCAAGAACCCTAGATCTACACCATCTCTTCAACCACCAACCACTAAAGCATCAATTCTAAGCCCACCAATTGCTGCCAGCTGTCATCCTCATCCAAAACCTTTTGGCTGACCCCTAAACCCATCCAATCCCCATTCGCCCTACTCAAACAACCCAACCAGCCAAGCCGCCCCTCTTCTTCGATCCATCCAGCCAACTGAACCTCCATTGGTCCAATCCTTCTTTTGGAGCCCCAAATTTCCAATTTTTCATCTTTTTAATTTCCAAACCCTTACTTCCTATAAATTTCATTAATCTGAATTTAATTTGAGCTTGAAATTGCTATGGGAAATTAGTTTCAGATCTGAATGTTACTTTCAAATCCCAAATTACAAATTGACACTCGTTTCCCAAACTGAGCAAGACCTCTGTTTCAAATCCTTCCTAAAGGGACAATTAATCTGATTGAATCGGATCACCCTCCCTATTCTTATTTGAGCGACCGCCATTGCAGGATTGTAACGACGTCTTGGACGGTCACATAATGCTCGTACTTTATTTTCAATATTGGACCGTGTGATTGGCGTGGATTATAATTTAAATTGGAATATTTATCCTTAATTGATCTCACCAGTCATATTAGATTACATTTCGCATTGTCCTGCATCAGTGACACCAGTGCCTATTAGATTTTAGGGGTATGTAGGTGTATTGAGTTGCAACAACGACGACAATTCCAAAATATGGATTCAGTGGAAACATGGGTAGAGATGTGGAATCCGATGAAATAGAGATTCTTTCCTGTTGACTATTAGAAGGTTTTGTTCTCTTACCTTCAAGATTTAAAACAAAGCGACATCTCTTATTAAAAATCAGAGGATATCACATTCTGTAGGTATTGTCATGGTCTTAGATCAGGCATACGACATCTCTTATTAAAAAAAAATACTTTGAGATTGTCGATAAGTTGGTGCAATATGCATTAAAAGCAGAAGAAAAGCCATACGTCAAGCTTGCAGGCTTCCATCTTTTAAGAGGATTGGTCAACTGTTTTGTCACCTCATATCAAGTTTCCTAACAAATAATGAGCCGAGGAAGTAAAAGAACAATTCGTTGTGTTATTATTCCCGAGAAAGAGGTCACTGCTCATTTCAATGCCCGCAACGACCTTTGAAAGCTTCAATGCATGTAATAGAAATAAAAGGTTATGGTGACACCGATCTGAAGTCATAAGGAATCAATGGCTATAGAGGAACCCGTGCCAACTGTTGTATTGATGGTTATGAAATAACATCTTTTGTTCAACAAGTAGTATAAATGGGCAGGTTTGCACGGTTGTGATCGATGAGGAAAGCTCTGAGTCCTCTGACAACATTGTTAAGTTGGCCCACGACCCATGAAGGGTTCCAGCCCAATTCATAATACATCACGTGGATTGCGTGGGTCAATCGATACAGTTGTATATAGTGTGTATATTCTATTTGAGTTGCTTCCATAACTTAGAATTGTAATTGATATACTTGCCTAGATAAGAGCCTTGATTAAGGCATGTAATGGTTATATATTGAGGAGGGATCTCCAAAGGAAAAGACACGGAATAATACATTATATTTTCCATTCTCTCGTTCTCTTCTCTGTGCTTTACTGTTATGAGAATGACATGGTATCCGAGCCAGGTTCAAAGAAATCTGGGTATGTGATCTGACATAGCATCAAGGCAATAGATTAGAGAGAAACCAATCTCTCTAGTGAAGAAAGACAGATCAAGGATCTTTTTCGAGAAATCCAGACAGTTTCGAGAAAGACAGATCAAGGGTCTTCATGGTGGCCCACCTCTGATCATCAAAACACCTTCAGCAACCTATCCAGACATGGTCGCCTGGAGTTTCTAGGAATATTGGTGATTTTTTTCAGATTTTTTCAGCACTTCCAGGTTGGAGTTTTACTCAATCTCGAAAATTTTCAGATTTTTAATACTGTTTTCATCTAGACCGTACAGAATCCTGGATTTTTAGTGGAATTGGATAATTCTTTTTTCAGTAGAAGCCAGATTTATGTACACAATGTAAACTCTTCCATTTCCTATTTCCACTTCACATAGCACTCAGTGTTTTGATTTAATTCATAGCGATGTATGGGGAATTGCTCCAGCTCTTTCTCACGCTCATTATAAATACTTTGTGACTTTTATTGATGACTTCAGTCGGTTCACTTGGGTCTACTTTCTTCATTCCAAATCTGATGTTTTCAATGTTTTTAAATTTTTTTTGGCTTATGTTGAGAATCAATTTTCCACCTGCATTAAAATCTTGCGATCTGATTCGGGCGGGGAATATGTGTCTTCTGATTTTCAACAGTTTTTGCAAAACAAAGGCATTATTTCCCAACGAACTTGTCCTTATACTCCATAGCAGAATGGAGTCGCTGAAAGGAAAAATAGACATCTCCTTGATGTCACTCGTTCCCTTATTCTTGAATCATCGGTTCCTACCCGGTTTTTGGTTGAGGCCCTGGCTACTGCAGCTTATCTTATAAATCGTATGCCCTCAACCAGGGTTTTAAAGGCGCGCGCCTAGGCTCAAGGCTCGTCAAGGCCCAGCAATTGCGCCTCAAGTGATGGGAGTCGAGGCGAGTTGAAACTGTTAGGGATTTTGTTTATTGCAATTTGATGGATGCATTAACATTTTAATCATCATTTGAATTTTCACACATGCATTGATTTAGAGTGTTTTGTGAAGACACTTTCTTTGAGAGAAATCATTTGCTTGTAAGGTTATTGCTTAGCCATATAAAAGCATTGTGTATAGGTTGTTGTTTAGCCTAGAAAAACAACATTGTAAGGTTATTGCTTAGCCTTTTGAAAAGCATATTAGTGGAAATCCGGTGGGGTGTTGAGTCACAAGCCGGTAGTGGATGTAGGCATTGAGGCCGAACCACTATAAATCTTTGTGTGGTGGTGATTGATTTGTGGTGATTGTTTTGTTTAAGCTTCCGCATTTTGTATGTTAATCATCACATGTGACTAGTTACTTGTAAAGAAATTAAAATTGGTCATAATTAGTCATTAAGTGTAGATCACCCTATTCACCCCCCTCTAGGGTTAGGATCCCTTGGACTTTTCAGAAACAAGCCCCAAAAAAGCCCCTGAGGCGCGCGCCTCAGGGCCAGGCTCAAGGTGTGCGCCTCTTGCGCCTTATTGTCACCCAGGCTTTAAATTAAAAAAGAAAGAGATGTAAGGGGCTAAATGAAAATTTTCTAATATAAATAAAGATGTCGTGCCCTGCCCTAGTTGTTTCCTGTATCATCCAAAGAAAAAAAAAAGGGAAGAGAACGGAGAAAGGAGAAACACCAGCCACCGATCCACTCCTGCCAGCAGCCAGCGATCCGCCTGATTAGCAGCCAGTGGGGCCCATGCTGAAATTTTGGGATGACCTGCACTGGCTGGTCTGGGGCTTTTTTTTTTTCAAATGCATCATCAAATCGGTGGGAGAAGAATCATATTTTGCTTATGCCATCACCGACTTAACCATCTATCAGTGGGGCCCATGCTGAAGTTTTTGAGATGACCTAGTATGGCTAGTCTGTGGGCTTTTTTTTTTTTTTAAAACATCATCAGGTTATCACCAGTCTCGTTAGGTCCTCCTTAGGAGCATCTGTGTTATTCCTTTGACTTTGAAGTTGTATTGGTTTTGATGGATTTTGGTACTTTTGTTGAATGTTTAACATTTATAGTGATGGATGCTTTATGACGTTTAGAATTTTTCTGATATTCCTTGCCAATTATCTGGTAATCTGTCTAATTTGTTCTACTTTTGCTCTATTTTGTGAATTATCTATCTATACCAAAAAATATATATTTTTTATATACAATGTGCGCCTCGCTTCAATGAAGCCCGCGCCTCGCCTCGCGCCTTAGCGCCTAGGCCCTAGAAGACCTTAGCGCCTTGATGCGCCTCGCGCTTTTAAAAACACTGCCCTCAACCTCTCTTGAAAATCAGAACCCATATCACCGATTATACAAGACATCTCCATCCTATGACGATCTTCATGTTTTTGGCTTCGTTTGCTTTGTGCATTTGCCTCCGGCTGAAAGAACCAAACTAACTGCTCAATCAGCTCGGTGTGTTTTTTTAGGTTATGCACCCTTCCAGAAAGGATTCCTTTGCTATGATCCTCACATTCGTCGCATATGTACCTCTAGGAATGTCGTTTTTTTGAAACACAATATTTTTTTCAAAAACAGCTTGATCCTCCCGACTCCTCATTGGTGTCTTTACCTGGTTTTTTTGACAACACGTCAGTTGTTCGATTTAATCCTAATTTTGTGTATCAAAGACGGAATAAAGAAGCGACTACCGGGAATCCCCCTTCCGATCTTCCTCCAACATCCGGTCCACCTCCAGCAATTGGTTCCTTTGGACATCCTTCCTTGCGTCGCTCCTTTCGCATTTCGGTACCACCAGACCGCTATGGGTTCTCACATACTTGCTTAATGGCCACTTTGTTTTCCTCTTCCATCCCGCAATCCTATTCTCAGGCCGTGCAGCACCAATGTTGGAACAAGGCTATGCAAGATGAACTGGATGCTTTAGAGCATAATCATACGTGGGATATTGTCCAGTCTCCTGTGGGTGTCAAACCTATTGGCTGTAAGTGAATTTTTTCTCTCAAGTTAAAATCAGATGACACATTAGATCGATTTAAGGCGCGCCTTGTCGCTCTTGGAAATCGGCAGGAATATGGCATCGATTATGATGAAACTTTTGCTCCTGTCGCCAAAATGACCACCGTACGCATAATTCTCGCTGTTGCTGTATCTCAGTCTTGGCCTCTATATCAAATGGATGTCAAAAATGCGTTTCTTCATGGTAATCTCAAAGAAGACGTTTATATGCTTCTGCCTCAGGGGTACTCCTCTGAGAAGGGTATGGTTGCCAAACTCCGTCGCTCCCTCTATTGTCTGAAGCAAGCTCCTCGCGCATGGTTTGAGAAATTTCAAGGTGCTCTTCTCCGCTTGGATTTTCATCTGAGCCAGTATGATCCTTCTATGTTTTTACATCGTGCTCCATCCGGTATTATTGTGCTATTTTCTACGTTGATGATATAGTCATTACTAGTCCAAATGCACAAATGATTTAGGAACTCCAAGCTTCTCTTAATGAAACATTTCACATGAAGGATCTTGGCCCTTTAAACTATTTCCTCGGTCTTGAAGTTCATCAATCGACTAAAGGTATAGTTCTTAATAAGCACAAATACACTGTTGATCTCATTGACTTGGCTGGCCTTACTGCTTCAGCTCCAGTAGATACGCCGGTCGAACTGAATGTTTAACTCAGTCAAGAGGATGGTTACCTTTTTCCAGATCCTACCGCATATCGCCAGTTAGTTGGTAGCTTGATCTACCTCACGATCACTCGTCCTTATATCTCCTATGTTGAGTCAGTTCATGACTGCTCCTCGTCACCTTCATCTGGCTATTGTTCGCCGGGTCATTCAGTACCTTATTCGCACACCGACTCTCAGGTTGTTTTTTCCATCATACAATCGTCTATCTCTCATAGCTTATTCAAATGTTGCTTGGGCTGGTTGTCTGGATACTCGCAGATCGACAATAGGATGGTGCATGTTTTTTTGGTGACAGTCTGATTTCCTGGAAATGCAAGAAACATGAAAAAGTTTCAAAATCTTCTACTGAGGCTGAGTATTGAGCCATGTCTGCTGCATGCTCCGAAATTCTTTGGCTCCGAGGTTTGCTCTCTAACATTGGATTTTCGGCAGAAGGAGCGACTCCCCTTTATTCTAATAATACAAGTGCAATTCGGATTACTGAAAATCTGATTTTTCATGAACGCACTAAACACATCGAGATTGATTGTCACTTTATATGTGATGAGTTTAAGCGTGATGTCATTAGCCTTCCGCATGTCTCCACTTGAGCTTCAAATTGCTGATGTTTTTACTAAAGGTCTTCCACGACCACGCCATCAATTCTTGGTTGGCAAATTGATGCTCGTTGATTCTCTCGCATCAATTTGAGGGGGGGTGTTAAGTTGGCCCACGACCCATGAAGGGATCCAGCCCAATTCATAATACATCACGTGGATTGCTTTGGTCAATTGATACAATTGTATATAGTGTGTATATTCTATTTTAGTCATTGCTTCCATAACTTAGAATTGTAATTGATACACTTGCCTAGATTAGAGCCTTGATTAAGGCATGTAATGGTTATATATTGAGGAGGGATCTCCAAAGGAAAAGACGAGGAATAATACACTCTATTTTCCATTCTCTCGTTCTCTTCTTTGTGCTTTACTGCTATGAGAATGACAGACATTGTATCACAAGTTCTTGTGGATCGCCTAAAGCTAAGGGTACAAAAACACCGCCCGTATGTTGTTTGATGGTTAATGACAGGTGATGGGTCTTACAGCCATATCTCACGAAGACCTCGTAGGGCTCCCCATCACATCATATCCCATGTGGACCCCTTATTAGTAAGGTTACATATGTCCTGCCACATGATGTTCATGATGATGTCTTTCCACGTAATCTTTCTAGAATTCAGTTCATCATCATCATCAAAGCCTTGTTGCGACTATGTTGGGGTCAGCTACATGAATTCTGGTTCGCCATTATAGTCTATTGAGGGTCAAATCCTTGGATCTTCGGCCTACCTCTTTTCCTCAAGGGGCCATGAAGCTACATTTCACTTCCCAAAAATTGTCCAAAAAAGTTGTGAACTAATAATTCTTCAACTTACTATATTATGCTGGTGTTTTCGTTCTCTTCCCATAATTTTCCTAATCGGTTTTTACAAGGAATGGTGTACCGTTGAAGAATCTGATTAGGCTATTTTTGGCGATTTTCTAATCCATGCATAGACATTACCATCTCCCTTCTCCTTTGGTTGGTGGTGGCCATGTGTGGGCCCACAACTTGTCCCTCTTTTACTAAGTACCTTGGTGAAAATTTCTTAAGATTGTTATTGGTAGGCACTTCATATTTCTTTAGTTTTATTCACTAATTTCTTGCATATATGGAATTTTTTTTCCATTTCTAAGCCATCATTTAGAGTGCCCCATTCGGTATGGAGCATGGCCTAAAATAAACTAGTGTGAAAATCTTAACTATATGGGTAGATAACTTTTGACGAACGAAATGGATGGCTGATAAAGGAGGCAAAAACTTTTATTGACCACCCAGTTTCCTCCCAGAACATTCTCTAGTTGAATGGTTAGGACTGTACAGTGATTGCAATTTTGAGCATGCAACCTGAATGAGTTGTTCAGATGTTTTACACTCATATTAGTATAGAACTCACTCACAACGATTGCTCTATAGCAATTTGACATGCATGGTAGTTTCCTTGGCTCTAAAAAAAATTTGTCTCTTGCTGTTCTCATTCCAGTTTTGCTCGTTGCCTAGTACCTCAATTTTATCTATCAAGTTTAGTGAAAATTTTAACATAATTTCTGTCACAAATCAGAATCAACCTGCCTTAGAGAAGGACCGTTACAAAATCCGGCAAGCATTTATTGCTGAGCCCGGGAACTCTCTCATTGTTGCTGATTATGGACAGGTTAGTGACTCTTCAATTTTTATTTTTCATAGTAAGTAGAGTGAGAAAATGTCTTTGGCCTTTGTTGTAATTTCATCTGATCATTGGAATTTATTATGTAGCTTGAACTCAGGATTCTTGCTCATCTGGCAAAATGTAAGAGCATGTCGGATGCCTTCAAAGCTGGTGGAGATTTCCATTCAAGGACTGCGATGAATATGTATCCTCATATTCGAGAGGCTGTTGAGAAAAAGAGAGTACTGCTTGAATGGTACCCTCAGCCTGGTGAAGAGAAACCTCCAGTTCCCCTATTAAAGGTAATGAATGTGAAAAACTTGTCATTTTTTGTCAAAAAAAAAAGAAAAAGAAATAAATAAAATGATATGGAATAGAAATTAGCTAAGTTGACTATGAGTAAATAAAGAACAATGTATGCCATGGTTTCATGAGTAGATGAAAAATTGATGCAGGTCTTGGGCCAAAAATAACTTATCAAAAAGACCCAAGAAGACCGAAATTGGCAGTCCACCAAGAGGGCCCATAACTTAGTCTTTAGTTATAGTCACATGTTGAATACAGAAAAATGAGTGAGTATTATTCTTAGGAACCATAATAAGAAATTACTATCTTTAATTAGGAGTCAGATTATTGACCACTTTGATTAGAGTCTGTAAGCTCTAATCGGGGGCCAAGATTGATGCTCACTGCTCATTATAAAGGTTGGAAAGGCTCTCAGGATCAATGAACAGATATCTCTTTTCCTAGCTTGAGTTGGCGAAGAAAGCTTCTCTTAGGCATTGTGTGAGAACTCCTAGGCAAACCCAGTGCATGATTACTCCTTTGGCATGGCTCTTTGATGTGTGTGGAGACTTACCATAAATCCGCCCTACATTGTTTTAATATGAGAGCAAGTCAGATCCTCTGATTTTGTCTTGTTTAAAAAACCTTTTATGGATTAGGTTTTCCCTTTTGCTTTATTCAGTTTTTCTTAGGAAAAAATAAAATAAATAACGAACAGTTTGAAATTTCATAAAAAGAAAAAAAAAATCTGGTTGCTGTCTCTTAGGAACACTGCTATAGGCCTATAACGGTCCATATTACAAGTAAAATTTGCCTGAACTCTGCCAATCTTATTCCATGCCTGTATCATGTGGTGAGCCAGTATAGTTAGTATAGGACTTAATTGTAAGTCTTTTAACATCAGATCATTTATGTAATACATGTCATCATAAGGGGTTATTTTGTAATACCAGAAATTTAGGAAATTTATAAATAGGGATGATTCATCAAATCCTGGGATTCATCCGAGCTATTATTAGTCATGTATATTGGGCTTCCAACCACTTGACGATATTGAGTTGGATCAAGGAAGAAAGTTATGTCGGTAATGCTCAACTACGCTTTTGCCTCCAAAGATGTGGAAACTGATTTAGTGTCCGAGAGGCCAAAAAAAGATAGAATATCTCGAATATATTCTATTAGTAAGGAGAAGTCCATTAGGGGTGAGCATGCAACTTCAATGCCATGGAAGTAATGAAGGAGGCCCAGATCTTTCATATCAAATTAGGTATGTAGGAATTGCTTAAGCCTGTGAATGCCATGATGATCATTGTTGATAATATTCATGTCATCAGCATGGTTCAAAATAGCGCATTATCGGCCGTAGCGGTTGAGGCTGCAATGCTATTTTGAAAATAATGGCGTTACGGTCTAAATCCTAGTAGAGCCAATAAATTTTAATTTAAACATTATTTTTCATATTTCTTCTCCTTTATAGCCTTTCCTAAAGTTGTCTCTACCCTTATATGGTTCCAAATCACTAAAAAAAAACAAGCTTGGTTGCTCCATTATATTCTTTGTTCTTTTTTTTTTTTACTAAAAAAATCCACATTGCTAAACCGCTACATATCGTTGCAACTACTACGTAGCATTTTGGCCACTGGCCGCTACGCCCGCCGCAACCACTATTTTGATCTTTGGTCATCAGCATATAGGACCAGTAAGACATGCCCATGCGCTGCATTGCAAGAGAACAAGGCTGAATCCAAATTGCTTTTAGTGTAGTCAATGCTAGAAATGGCTCCACTGAGCCTAGTAAACCAGACCTATGGGGCTTGTTTTAAGCCATAAAGGCCCGACGACGACAACAAACATATTCAGGGGGATGATGTAAGCCAGGAGGTTTCATGTAAATTTTTTGAGATATAAAGCCGTTCAAGAAGGCCGTTTTGACGGCCATTTGAGAGGGTTGCCACCGAATTATAGCGGACACAGCAAGTAGAGCTCAAACAGTAGTCATCTTGGCAATAAGTGCGAAGGTTTCTTTATAGCCACTGCCATACTCCTGGGTGTAACCTTTCGTAACTATTTGAGCTTTAGATCACTCCATAGGTCCATAGACCTTTGTTTTGATTTTATAAATCAATTTGCAGCCTATAGGCGACTTGCTAGGTGGAAAATGAACAAGATCCCTCTATGAGTCTTATGAAGGGTTGCAAGTTGTTCGGCTGTAGCTAGTTGCGAGACAGATGAAGGTTCCTTATACGACAAGGATTCTCAGTGAGATGTACTGATGCTAAAGGACAGATAAGCGGAGGAAAATTTGTTAGTAGTTTCATATCTTTCAGCAGGTTTTTGGGTATGAAGAAGATACTGACAAGGTATTTGTCTTAGAAGTAGTGGACAGGTTAGTGTCAATAGGTGGCTGTACTAAAAGAAGTGGTCCCATAATTCAGTCATCTTATGTAAAAGTCATGGATGTTATTATTCCCTTGTTCAAAATATTTGATTTCACATTCTAGCTGATATATCTTAGCTGAATTGCTTTGTGTATATAGACAAGACAGATATTCCCAAGCTTCTTTGGGTTGCTTGAATTTGACCAACTGTCTGCCAATGGTTGTATCTACACTGTTTTCTATCCAAGGTTTAATCTTTCCAATGTGCGAGTTATACTAAAATTTTGAGTCACTCTCATCTGGAATCTTTACTTTTCTCATGATATTTTTGAAGTTTTAGCCTTTGAGATGATTCTGCTTCAGATGGGACCAATAGGAATAATTGGTTCCATATAAACAGGCTGTAAGGCTTGTCGATGTTACATCAAGGTGTATGGACCAGTTGGATGATATAAATCCAAAAAAAGTAGTTCTAAGTGAAAAAACTTGACTTGCGGGACCTACTCTGGCAGTGGTAGAAAGTGAAAATCAGCAATATATGTGGTCTGATGTGGAAATCAGAGGTGAACTGCAGGCAGATACCAAAAATATGCAGTTGTCCATAGATTTTTAGATGCTGGCATGGCTGAATCCAAAAAATTGGACGGCCCAACTGAAAATAGGTGGCGGTAATTTGGATGGAGAATGGGTTTAAATACCTGGAAGGAGCTTTCCCAAAATCCTGAAAAAACAATGCCAGTAAACCTCAGGAAATTCGGGCCACCAAGGAGTGTCTTGCAGATGAATCTCATCAAGGTAGCATGGCCCACCAGCCACAATGTAAGCTTATTGTGCAGGGATCAAGTCATTCGAGTCAGGACGCTTCGAGGGATCAACATGGAATTGCCAAGGAGCTTCCAAGGTGCAAGTAACCTTATTCGAGTCAGGAAGTTTAGGCATGTTAGAAGGTCGGCGAATGCAATGGCCGACTCTCTAGCGAAACAAGGGGTACTTAGGGTTATTCCCATGATTGCTTACACCATGTAATTGTCTATCTTTGTTCTTCTTTGGGTATAACGCTCTTATACCTGTTTTGGTGGTGTGTTGTACTTTTGTTTGCCGCCTTTTTAATATAATGTTTCAGTTACCGTTCAAAAAAAAAAAAAAAAAAACCTTATATGAGTGATCCGCAGGTGTATTGATTGCAGAGAGAATGGCCTACTAGTGATTGAGAGTCCAAATCTCGATTAGATGCTTTCAGAGGGTTCCAGACAGAGTCAGAAATTGATTTTGATGGTAGATTTTGTGCTGATTAGATAGACCAACAACAGTCTTGAATTGAAGCCTTGTAATTGATGACCTCAGATTAGCAAAGTTGAATTACGTCTAGGAACTGAATCAGGCCAAACCAAATAAGGGACGTGTCACGCCCCATTCCCGAATCCCGAGTTTACAGCCATGGGGATCGGATTTGGCGCACGGTCAATACAGGATTGTTGGTCCGCAGTGAGGTCCAATTTAAAACTTTTTAACACCATAATAATAGTGAACATTTAAAGGCGGAAGCAATAAAGAAATAAGCATAAGCAATGTATCAATGTCTAATGGTATCATCCATGCATGTGTCAAGTAGTAGGTGGAAGTCCATACTACATCTCAGATATGAAAATAAATTGTTTTATACAACCCAAATAGAATCCTCACCAAATGACACTCAACACTCGGCCCTCTAGTACAGGCTCTCCGACCTCAGGCAACTCTGCTATGTCACCCGGACCCCACCCGAAGTCCTCCGTTGCCGGCGTTCTATCCCCTTTGGGATAATCAGGTCGGTAAGGATAAACACCAAATATGATGGGTCAGATCCCAAGGGACCTGGCAGCACAGTGTACTACAATAACATAGTATGGATGCATCAAAGGGAATAAAGACAGTAATAAAATCAATAGAGTAACAATGGAACAATGCTAAGCAGGTTGTGCAATACCATAACATCATGGATCAATATAAAGGAATATGATAAACCATCCATCTAATCAATATGGCACATCCACACAAGCTAATACTGCGGGAAATTATGACATTGCCCTCCCGGACTACATACGAGTTGCGGTGGGGAACGCATGGGGTCATAGCCGGGCCGAAACAAAGTTAATGGAGTCTGCCGACCGAAATTTGGTATTGTGCAGTGTCGTGTGATACCAAGTGGCATACGTCCACCTCAAAAAGCCCATCATGACAACGAAATATAAATTAGCTCCTATCAAGGGTGATTAGTTTCAAGACTGAGCTCTTCGACCGAGTGGATGTTCATACCGACTCAAAGGAACCATAGGGCAAGGTCGGTGTCTGGCTAGGCTACCCTTGCGTGAGCAAGGCCTCAAAGGTCCATACAAAGTCTGGTATCGAAGTCCAACCCATGTCATCATCCATACGTGCCATACAACCATCATTATATCCATAAACCATACCATCCGTCATATGGCCAATCCATATAAAAGTCCAGAATATAATACATCCATGAAATTGGTACCTAATCCATCCATTCAATTCATCTACTCAATGGTTCAACATCCATCCATCCATAGGGCCATAGAATAGCCTGTCTAGTCATAGACACGGGTCAAATGTCCTCCATTCATATCCAAGGTCTCCTCTAGGTCAACCCTAGGTCAAGGTCCTCATTTCCATTTATTAATTAGGTATAACAATAATTTGGATAACAATTTACAGTAGAGAGAGTGTATATGAAGCATATGACTTCAATATCATTCAATACATTTACATAAGCAAGTGATCCAACCTAGGTCAATGCCACAAATTCAGGTATAGAGTCCCACTTTACCAAAACAGTGGTTAAAGGGGTTCAGATGCAGAATCATAGGGTATTTGGTGCTCTGAAGGTAAGTGGCATCCAAAACCACTTCTAAGCACCAATTCGGTTCCATTTTGCAACCCTAGACCCTACTGTAGGTGGCTACATTGGTCAAGGTTAAGCTCAGCCATTGGCTCATGTTTAGTCCATTTAAAATAGTCTAAAATATTCCAATTGGAAGGTCAATCGGGCTCAATTGGGATCAATTTGCAAAACTGACGGAATCTAAAAATTTCAGTCTGCAATGTCGACCACGGATGAAGGCTAGGTCGACCGCGGATAATATAAGATTTCAGGAGTCTGACTGTCAGGCTTGGGTTATAGAGTGCAGTGTTCGCGATCGACCATGGATGAAGTCTAGGTTGACTGTGGACAATGAGGTTGAAAACAGCCTGACACAGATTGTGATTTTGCAGTGTTCACGGTCGACCGCGAGAGGTCTCTAGGTCAACCGTGGACACAGAGAGTCCGAAATTTCCAGATTCTGTCTTCTTTAAAATCTATTCAATTTTCATCCAAATCTAACCAATTCCGTCCCAAATCATAAAACACCTCCGTCCTCCCTCAACCATCACCAATGGGCCATTGATCTTCCAAATGGGGGGTTTTCCATCCATCTAAGGCCAAAATAACATAAAATAGAGCTGAGAGAGAGAGAGAGAGAGAGAGAGAGAGAGAGAGAGAGAGAGAGAGAGAGAGAGAGAGAGAGAGAGAGAGAGAGAGAGAGATCTACATATCAAACATCAAATGAACCAATCCATAGCAAAACTCAAAGAAAAGAGAGCATGCATTCTATGATAAGTGTATATTGCACTTGCCTTGGCCTTCTAGGCTGGTTTTCCTAGCTTGATCTTCTAGATCCAAGCCAAACACCTCTAGATCCAAGCTACTAGGTCTCCAAATCTCTCAATAATCCCCAACACCACAGATCCACCACGATCTATACCTCCTACACCCATTCCGAAGGAGAGAAGTGCACAAGAAAGGGGAAATTCGCCATAAGAAGCTAGATCTACATGCAATTGGACCTAGGAGATGGAAGTTACCTTGAATTGGAGTGGTGAAGGAGATCTAGGAGATGAGATGGGTCCTCTTGGTTTTAGATGGATGGGGCTCTAGAAATTCCTTACTTTCTTGGAGATGGGAGCCTTAGATCTAGATAGGAAACCCTAGCTTGAAGGAGAAGGAAGAGAGAGAAGTACGGAAATTGAAATGGAGAAGTGGAGGGAAAGAGAGGGAAATGAGAGAGATTAAACATATGGGAGGCTTGGTTTTTATTTACAGAATTTGGTTAGGGCTGAAATGACCAAAAAGCCCACTCATGGTTGCTTGGTTAATGAAGGGACTTATGGGCATTTAGGGAAGTCTAGGTTTGTTGCACAATTCTTCAAGAGAAGCCCCTATCTAACTTGGAAATTGCACCTAAGGGCCTCTAGCCAACTCACTCACTCTATTAAAATCCAACTAACCGCCTACTATTCTATAAATCACAAATAAACCCCTAATTCACTAGATTAGGCCTAATTCCTAGGAAATTACCCAACTACCCTTACTAATCCCTATTAATTAGTATAATTAGTATTTAACTAAGGCAAATAAGCGGTGAGGCCTCACAGGACGACTGACTCGGGTCGTGTTGATCATAGAACCAGGCTCTGATACCATGGAAATTGCAGAGGAGAGATGAACTAAATTGAGGAAAATTTCGGTATCCTTTGATATACTTGATGCTCTGCTTATATAGTGTTATACTCTATTTAAAAAGAAGTTGCAGGTGGTGCTACATTGTTGTAGACTACATAAAGATACAACAAATAAACTTTGCATGCTCTCTTCGGATTCGCCCACAAATCCCTTAGGCCCTAGACTAAAGCCCATGGCCCATTTAGGTCCATGGCTTATTAGTTTATGTGATCTCTTCTTATTTAGTTACTCTCACGTTGAATAAGGGCATTATGCTCATTCACATGTCCAATCTGTATTTTAGGAAGTTTGTCTTGGGAAAATCAACTGGATTGTAATCTGTTATTAGTTTAGAAAGATGAGGAAGTCATCATCCTTAGGAGTTTTAATTAGTAATTAAAATCTCTTATTAAGAGTCAAAGATTATTGACCAGTGACCACTCTAATTATAGAGGATGTAATCTATAATTGGAAGCGAAAATTCATGTACACTACTCTATATAAAGGGTACAAGGCACTCAGAAAAATCAATAAACATCTTTCCCTTTTCCTATCTTGAGTGGTGTAGAAAACCTCATAGGCAACCCTGATGCGTGAAAACTCCATTGGCATTGGTCTTAAGATGTGTAAAGAATATACATTGATCTGAAGAATATTTAAAAATCATAAATTTAATTAAAATGTAGGGGGAGAGAATCTGGCAAAAAGGAAGTTGATGGACATCCAAGTAAGGTTAGGTGACCAACACTGTGTTTATATTAAGTTTTTCAAAACTTTACAGACCCTGAGATTTACATACAATATACTTGCTAAATTTCTGAGAAATTATAAAATCAGTCCCTAAATTACAGATTAGTCCCTCCATTACTAACATCCCCACCACACACTGGTGGAGTCCCAATTGAGTAAAATTGGACCGTCAAAGGGCCTAAATTATTGAAACCAGAATAATCAGAAAATAGGGTTATTGGCAGAGAATTGCAGAAAATCTTGGAATTACAGAAATTCACAAGAAGCCCAAAATCAACCACGAACTGACCTTAAAGATCCTTCCTCAATCCCTACAGCACCACACGATCAAGAGGGGAGAAAACCGAGCACAAACTGCTGTTTTATTTCAGTGAACTACATGCTTGCATATATAATGATCAAAACATCTCCAAAATCCTAGAATTCCTACCATTGTCTATCCCACTACATATAGAAGTCGTACTCATAGTTTTTAAATTAATTGTCACAAGATTTTCTCAAATTAAGAAAAAATAGAAAAAATAGAAATCTGTTCTTCAGGTCCCAGACCATCCTGACAAGAATGGCTGTGGGCCCCACATGGGCCATGCTTTTCTAAGAGGGTTTCCACGATCTGAAAGGGAACTATTGGCTGCCCCTTTTTTGTCCAAGTCTCATCCAGTTTGGTCTCGATTTGGTTCATCAATCAGTGGCCCAAAAACTGACGCATGCCGCCTATTTTGAGCTTCAGAGTTTTTTTGAATTTTACAATTAAGTCCCTTAATTTCCTTAATTCTCAAAACTGTCCCTATAGTCTCTGTTTATTAAAAAATGAGTACTATTTGGGACCTGAATGTCAATCAAAACTTGATTGAACCGTTGTAGGCCCTCTTGCAATGCTCCATTTGCTCCATGTAGGCTTCGGCCGGTTCAAAATTGCAATAAAAAATTAATTCTACATCCACACACCCTCACACAAATCCCTCGCCATCGGCGCCACAGCCAGGGATTGATCCCCGTCTGTTCCTGTGGATGGGAGGTGCCTTGCCAATGTAGCTACCATTGGATTGGAAGGATAATTATACTTTGCTACAATGTTTCTTCATCTACAAAATTTATTAAATTTGGAGTGGAAAATGCGCAAAAAGTTGGGAACGAGAAAATGGTATGGATACTTATTATATAGTAGTTTTGTGGTTTGGTTGGAAGATAATTATATAATTTTGTTTGTATTCATGCCCATTTCAGGACGCATTTGCTTCAGAAAGAAGAAAAGCAAAAATGCTTAACTTTTCCATTGCCTATGGGAAGACCCCTGTTGGGCTTGCTCGAGATTGGAAGGTATTTAAACAATTATTCACTGATGATCCATTTGAGTGTGATAGGAAACATCCTCCAGTGGGATCCTTTTGTGTCCAAAATGGGTGATGATTTCAGTTGAGTGGAAATGCATCTAATTGTTTTGGGAAGGAAAGGCAGAGATCCAGAAGCTTAGTCCTTTCCACTTTTGGTGGATCCAGTCAAGATTCTAGGAGAGAGATTTTTAATAATCTTATTACTGAAATATGCTGCAATGTGAACTGAAACTATCAAGTTACCATCTTCATTCCCAGGTTTCTGTGAAGGAAGCTAAGGAAACAGTCGACCTATGGTATAAAGAAAGGAAGGAAGTTTTGAAATGGCAAGAAGAGCGCAAGCAGGAAGCACATGAAAAGCATTGTGTATACACGTTGCTTGGACGGGCCCGCCGTTTTCCTTCATTGGCGAATGCTAGTAACTCCCAAAGGTCTCATATAGAACGGGCTGCTATCAATACCCCAGTACAGGTTGGTTACACCTAGCTTCCAGGGGCATAACCTTGATGAACTGAATACTTTTGCTTTTGCATCTCTGCTTTCTGGCTTTGAAGAAACACGGGTTGTTTCTTGTTTATGGTCTATAACTCTATATTCTTTCTGTGGCTGAGTCTGCTTTAGGATGAAGATGAGCATTGCAAATATCATAATGATAAAGTATTTACCTCTGAGTTAAATGCTTGTGTTACTGCATATTACAATATTCAGGTTTGACAAGACGGTCTCCAATATGACAATATGAAATATAAAACCAATGTGTGATTGAAGTATCAAATATTTGGCTTCTCTAATGCACCATTAGAACTACACTTGTTGAGCTTTACCGAATGGGAATGAGGTATAAAAAAGTATATTACAAAAACAATGGAAAACCCAATTTTAATTTTCTGTTCTCATATGTTTGAAGTGGGGCATATCAGGTTATCTTGTTATGGGAATCTAACTTTATATTACCTGTTCTCAGAAATTAAAAAAGGAAACCTTTGTACTTTCCCTGTTATGATTTTTTTCCTCTTTTAATTCTGCCCAACATTGTGTATCTGCATATGTATTTCATTTTCACAATACTGCCTAAAAGTTTGAAATCATAACCTGTTTTGCTTTGAACAGGGCAGTGCCGCTGATGTTGCCATGTGTGCCATGCTCGAAATATCCAGGAATGCCCGTTTAAAAGAGCTGGGTTGGAGGTTACTGCTGCAGGTGCGTCCAGTTCATCTGACTCACTTTAGTAGTTATGCATAGCATACTTTTCTTGTGATCATTACCCAAAATAGCTTGAAATTGTTTTGTTTTTCAGCATTAGGAAGCTCTGATATTTTGAGAGACCTGTATATTCATGACTTAACAATTCCAAAATTATTGTCTCAGATATCACTCCTAGTGCTGTAAAAAATACCAGCAAAAACATGAATGGCATGGGCAAAATTTATATTGAAATGGAAAATTTTATAATAAATTTAAAATATGATATTTTCTGATATGAATTATATTGAAATGGAAAAATTGCAATCAAACAAATATCTATAGTAAAAGTTGCAATCAAATTCATAAACCACCTGATATGACATACATTGGCCTATCCT
>CM022946.1:50814625-51197806 GCA_012931725.1 Litsea cubeba | reverse complement strand
ATAAATCACAAATAAACCCCTAATTCACTAGATTAGGCCTAATTCCTAGGAAATTACCCAACTACCCTTACTAATCCCTATTAATTAGTATAATTAGTATTTAACTAAGGCAAATAAGCGGTGAGGCCTCACAGGACGACTGACTCGGGTCGTGTTGATCATAGAACCAGGCTCTGATACCATGGAAATTGCAGAGGAGAGATGAACTAAATTGAGGAAAATTTCGGTATCCTTTGATATACTTGATGCTCTGCTTATATAGTGTTATACTCTATTTAAAAAGAAGTTGCAGGTGGTGCTACATTGTTGTAGACTACATAAAGATACAACAAATAAACTTTGCATGCTCTCTTCGGATTCGCCCACAAATCCCTTAGGCCCTAGACTAAAGCCCATGGCCCATTTAGGTCCATGGCTTATTAGTTTATGTGATCTCTTCTTATTTAGTTACTCTCACGTTGAATAAGGGCATTATGCTCATTCACATGTCCAATCTGTATTTTAGGAAGTTTGTCTTGGGAAAATCAACTGGATTGTAATCTGTTATTAGTTTAGAAAGATGAGGAAGTCATCATCCTTAGGAGTTTTAATTAGTAATTAAAATCTCTTATTAAGAGTCAAAGATTATTGACCAGTGACCACTCTAATTATAGAGGATGTAATCTATAATTGGAAGCGAAAATTCATGTACACTACTCTATATAAAGGGTACAAGGCACTCAGAAAAATCAATAAACATCTTTCCCTTTTCCTATCTTGAGTGGTGTAGAAAACCTCATAGGCAACCCTGATGCGTGAAAACTCCATTGGCATTGGTCTTAAGATGTGTAAAGAATATACATTGATCTGAAGAATATTTAAAAATCATAAATTTAATTAAAATGTAGGGGGAGAGAATCTGGCAAAAAGGAAGTTGATGGACATCCAAGTAAGGTTAGGTGACCAACACTGTGTTTATATTAAGTTTTTCAAAACTTTACAGACCCTGAGATTTACATACAATATACTTGCTAAATTTCTGAGAAATTATAAAATCAGTCCCTAAATTACAGATTAGTCCCTCCATTACTAACATCCCCACCACACACTGGTGGAGTCCCAATTGAGTAAAATTGGACCGTCAAAGGGCCTAAATTATTGAAACCAGAATAATCAGAAAATAGGGTTATTGGCAGAGAATTGCAGAAAATCTTGGAATTACAGAAATTCACAAGAAGCCCAAAATCAACCACGAACTGACCTTAAAGATCCTTCCTCAATCCCTACAGCACCACACGATCAAGAGGGGAGAAAACCGAGCACAAACTGCTGTTTTATTTCAGTGAACTACATGCTTGCATATATAATGATCAAAACATCTCCAAAATCCTAGAATTCCTACCATTGTCTATCCCACTACATATAGAAGTCGTACTCATAGTTTTTAAATTAATTGTCACAAGATTTTCTCAAATTAAGAAAAAATAGAAAAAATAGAAATCTGTTCTTCAGGTCCCAGACCATCCTGACAAGAATGGCTGTGGGCCCCACATGGGCCATGCTTTTCTAAGAGGGTTTCCACGATCTGAAAGGGAACTATTGGCTGCCCCTTTTTGTCCAAGTCTCATCCAGTTTGGTCTCGATTTGGTTCATCAATCAGTGGCCCAAAAACTGACGCATGCCGCCTATTTTGAGCTTCAGAGTTTTTTTGAATTTTACAATTAAGTCCCTTAATTTCCTTAATTCTCAAAACTGTCCCTATAGTCTCTGTTTATTAAAAAATGAGTACTATTTGGGACCTGAATGTCAATCAAAACTTGATTGAACCGTTGTAGGCCCTCTTGCAATGCTCCATTTGCTCCATGTAGGCTTCGGCCGGTTCAAAATTGCAATAAAAAATTAATTCTACATCCACACACCCTCACACAAATCCCTCGCCATCGGCGCCACAGCCAGGGATTGATCCCCGTCTGTTCCTGTGGATGGGAGGTGCCTTGCCAATGTAGCTACCATTGGATTGGAAGGATAATTATACTTTGCTACAATGTTTCTTCATCTACAAAATTTATTAAATTTGGAGTGGAAAATGCGCAAAAAGTTGGGAACGAGAAAATGGTATGGATACTTATTATATAGTAGTTTTGTGGTTTGGTTGGAAGATAATTATATAATTTTGTTTGTATTCATGCCCATTTCAGGACGCATTTGCTTCAGAAAGAAGAAAAGCAAAAATGCTTAACTTTTCCATTGCCTATGGGAAGACCCCTGTTGGGCTTGCTCGAGATTGGAAGGTATTTAAACAATTATTCACTGATGATCCATTTGAGTGTGATAGGAAACATCCTCCAGTGGGATCCTTTTGTGTCCAAAATGGGTGATGATTTCAGTTGAGTGGAAATGCATCTAATTGTTTTGGGAAGGAAAGGCAGAGATCCAGAAGCTTAGTCCTTTCCACTTTTGGTGGATCCAGTCAAGATTCTAGGAGAGAGATTTTTAATAATCTTATTACTGAAATATGCTGCAATGTGAACTGAAACTATCAAGTTACCATCTTCATTCCCAGGTTTCTGTGAAGGAAGCTAAGGAAACAGTCGACCTATGGTATAAAGAAAGGAAGGAAGTTTTGAAATGGCAAGAAGAGCGCAAGCAGGAAGCACATGAAAAGCATTGTGTATACACGTTGCTTGGACGGGCCCGCCGTTTTCCTTCATTGGCGAATGCTAGTAACTCCCAAAGGTCTCATATAGAACGGGCTGCTATCAATACCCCAGTACAGGTTGGTTACACCTAGCTTCCAGGGGCATAACCTTGATGAACTGAATACTTTTGCTTTTGCATCTCTGCTTTCTGGCTTTGAAGAAACACGGGTTGTTTCTTGTTTATGGTCTATAACTCTATATTCTTTCTGTGGCTGAGTCTGCTTTAGGATGAAGATGAGCATTGCAAATATCATAATGATAAAGTATTTACCTCTGAGTTAAATGCTTGTGTTACTGCATATTACAATATTCAGGTTTGACAAGACGGTCTCCAATATGACAATATGAAATATAAAACCAATGTGTGATTGAAGTATCAAATATTTGGCTTCTCTAATGCACCATTAGAACTACACTTGTTGAGCTTTACCGAATGGGAATGAGGTATAAAAAAGTATATTACAAAAACAATGGAAAACCCAATTTTAATTTTCTGTTCTCATATGTTTGAAGTGGGGCATATCAGGTTATCTTGTTATGGGAATCTAACTTTATATTACCTGTTCTCAGAAATTAAAAAAGGAAACCTTTGTACTTTCCCTGTTATGATTTTTTTCCTCTTTTAATTCTGCCCAACATTGTGTATCTGCATATGTATTTCATTTTCACAATACTGCCTAAAAGTTTGAAATCATAACCTGTTTTGCTTTGAACAGGGCAGTGCCGCTGATGTTGCCATGTGTGCCATGCTCGAAATATCCAGGAATGCCCGTTTAAAAGAGCTGGGTTGGAGGTTACTGCTGCAGGTGCGTCCAGTTCATCTGACTCACTTTAGTAGTTATGCATAGCATACTTTTCTTGTGATCATTACCCAAAATAGCTTGAAATTGTTTTGTTTTTCAGCATTAGGAAGCTCTGATATTTTGAGAGACCTGTATATTCATGACTTAACAATTCCAAAATTATTGTCTCAGATATCACTCCTAGTGCTGTAAAAAATACCAGCAAAACATGAATGGCATGGGCAAAATTTATATTGAAATGGAAAATTTTATAATAAATTTAAAATATGATATTTTCTGATATGAATTATATTGAAATGGAAAAATTGCAATCAAAACAAATATCTATAGTAAAAGTTGCAATCAAATTCATAAACCACCTGATATGACATACATTGGCCTATCCTTCTGCAAGTTCAAATAAGTTGGTTACTGCAACATCAAATAAGACATCATATTTTACCAACTGCAACAGAACTCCTGCAAGTTCAAATCAGTTTTTTTAAGTTATTCTGCTTGATCATAAGATTTATGGCCCAGAGTTGATTGGTGATATTTTAAGAAGAACAGTAGAGGCAGATGGGAATGATGGGAACAATAACTATACTGGAGTAATGGAAGAGTGGTGCCTTGCTAACTCATTAAACTCCCTGGAGAGATAAAAACCAAATGGTAGTGCTAGGAAAGTGTAGCAAATGCCTGTGAGTGTTTGGTTTTTAAATTGACACTTATCCTTCGAGAATCTGTCTTTACTAATTGAGTCTAATTGAATTTGATGCGTAATTGGGCCCCTGAGTTTTGCAAATGTGAGACCATTCAATCTCTATTATCTATAATAATTGCTGATATAATGAAAACTAGCAAAACATCCCCGTGCGTATCACGCGCAACATAAATGTAAAAGTTATGATAAAAACAATTAATCAACATGAATTTGTGGAGAAAGTTGGCAATTTAAATTTTTTAAATTTATTACTAGTATATTTGCCAATAAATCATGTGAATAGAATATTTTCAAATTTAATTGGAGGAACTGCAGGCTAGGGGATCATGATAAAGAAATTACAGGGAGGAAGTTTTACCCTCGATCTTCATTGTCATTTCTTTGACTTTAAACTTAAATGAGGAACGAGGAAATGAAGAACTCAAAACCTTTTCAAATTACATCTTTGCAGAAGAGGACAAGCACAAAAGTTTTCAAATATAGAGTGGTTACATGAGTGGTCACATAAGATAAATGATTAGATAGAAGAGCAGTTATACAAAAGTGAGTTGTTGCATGAAAAGAAGAGTGAGTGAAGTGAGATAAGAACCAAAGAGTTGGGGAGTGGTGAGAGAATATGGAAGATTTGAAATGAAGTAGTGTAGCTAGTGGTTATAAAGTAGTGTAACTTGTGGTCAAAATTATAACCGATGGTCAAAATTAAAGTCAAAACCCTTGGTTTTAATATATTGTAATTATACTATATTTTAGGGTTTCCTATAATGTAAATATTGTAAAAATATCGGGGTGAAGTGAACATATAGCTGACAAATGAGATAATAATATCGCAAGATTCTCGTGGAGATTTGCCTAAAATCATCTGTATTTTAGCAATTCTCGATGTTATAATTGTTCGTCTCTTGTGGTCTGTGGGATCTTCCATCTTGTATCTTGAGAAAACCTAATAATATAAAAAATCACCTGCTGATAATGCTGCTGATATTATCCCAGGGCAATCCATCCATACCCCGTCATCTATGCTGGTGGATTCTTTTGAATGAATAAGATGCCCATGTTAAAATATGTTGCATCCCATACGTCTTCTTGAATTCTTCGTTTTCATTATTATTGAGCCTTCTCTTTTCATGATTAAATGTTTATCGCTTGATGTTGATTGTTCATAGTTAATATTTGTACATCAGTTTTTATTGGTGTTAATTCTTCCGTACTTTAAAAAATATATAAATATGATCATTTATTTCAATCTCTAAATAGTAAATATTATTGTGATTATACAAATGCCGTGTTTTGGGATTTGCCAAATCAAACACCGTGTATTGGTACCAGATTCTGGTACAAATACCTGTACTTAGGTAACTTGTCTAAGTAGTGACTCACATGAATGGACTAATGAAGCCTCCACACAGCCACCTCTCTCTCTCTCTCTCTCTCACACACACACACACACACACAAACTTCCATAGAGAATTTACAAATATAAACCACAGAATATACTTCATAGAATACTGTATGTGTATGCAAAAAGTAAATCATCATCATCAAAGCCTTGTCCCAACTATGTATGCAAAAAGTAAATCACTTCATGATAACATTCCTTTTTGAAGGATATAAACAGTTCCCCAAAATTGATCTATAGAATATATAAGTTGAGTCTGAATTGACCCCATGCTTCACTGTATGTCCACCTTTTCATTTGCCTCTTTATAGACATTTGACTGAAGACCACCTTCATAGAAGAAAATAATTTCTAAATCTCCCTGAGGAAGCTAACTGCCATGGCTGTCCTTTCTTTCCAGTCCATTTGATTGCATTTCTTGTATAACCTTTTGTGGTAAAATTTGATTTGGGTTAGCGACTATAATGCTTAACAAATTGCATGAGTTTTTGACTTATTAGATTCTTTGCATTGTGTTGGGATGATCCCTTCCTAATTCCACTCTTTCTTCTGATACCCTCTTTCAAAGGTCCTTTCAATAGCTTTGATCTATCCAACTACCTTAGACAGCCCTTCCTCGATGGCCCCTTCTCCGAGCAATTATGTTGGACCCTCCTATGCCCCATTTTGATTGATCATTTTTGTTGTCTTGCTTCGGCTCTGTCCTCTACCATGTGCCATGCCTTTGCACATGTTTAGCAAACCAAATTTCAGGTCTACTAAGAAAAGTAGCACTTGGCCAACCCCAATTTGATGGGAATAGTTACTGCTAATATTTAATAATAACAATACTATCGAAGAAAAATATTTGTGATTATGTTCCCAAGGTCTCAGCTGGGCATTTCTGAGGCTTCTCTTTCCCAAGCCATCTAACCAAGTACCGGGCCCAATAGTTATCAAAAAAGTTGGATGAGGCTTTCTTTTTCAGGCACTACTGCACTTGGCTCCATGTTGCAACTATGTGCCCTCTCTCTGAAGAAGCTAACGGTCTTGACAATTTTTTAAGAAACAAACATTTTCTGGACATTCAGCTGTCATATTTCATGTTGCGGAATGGGGATCGACATGAGGCGGGCAGGGGAAGATGGAAGAAAAGGGGGATAGGGGCTTCACACCCATGGCTTTGCACCATTCCTTTCCAGGAGAGATGAAGTGGGCAAAACGCTCGATTTTTTTTTTTTTTTCATTAATTATCATCTAAGAAGTCAAGAGGCTTTATGTAAGAGAAGGAATAACCTAGATCTAATATGGACCATCCAAACACATTGATGGTCATCAGGATTAAAACATCTGAACTTAAAAAGACAAACCATTTAAAAACACACTTCTAAACAAAATAACTCTAAATAATGACCTTAATTGAATGGTCTTTTTGCCCAAATGGTTGGTTGACCCATGGATCACGGGTCGGTCCTGCATCATCACTTCAAGGGCCTTTGTTGATTTACTCATCTTGTATTTTCTATAAATGAATAAGTTTGGCCTATGGGAAATGTTGTCAGAGCTTCAGTTGCATGTCAACAAATCCAATACAACAATAATAAAAGAAGTTTAATTTCCAAAAGGACAATAATTGTATGCTGGTAGTTGCTGCTATATTTGGATGTTTGATTAAGGCCTTTTCCCCACTCTTTATTAAAAGCTTGGGTAATCAAATGTTTACCCAGATTTAACTCGAGATGCATTTAATATAGTCAATGGCATTCCTGGTAAAAATAGGTGCATGATGAAGTAATACTGGAGGGACCCACAGAGTCGGCGGAGGATGCAAAAGCTATAGTCGTTGAATGTATGTCCAAACCATTCTACGGCACAAATTTCCTTGAAGTCGATTTATCTGTTGATGCCAAGTGTGCACAAAACTGGTATGCTGCCAAATAAGTGATGGGGTCCCCTGATGTGGGAGGATTCAGATTTTGGTTGATGACTGAACGCACTGATGCGAGGGGCTTATGGGCTTGCACTGTCACCATTTGAGATTGCTCACACGGCACCGTGTTCGGTGCTTGATGGTGGTGAGCATTGAACCAGGCTAACTATTTATGTTGATGTGCTGGACGTGGCTGTTGTCTGCTTTTATCAGCCAGATCAATATGGTGGTCCAGCAGATAACATGGGAAGATGGAAAGTGAAGGCGGCTTTGCTTATTTTGCAATATGTAATTCTAGTGATGGGGGTAGGGAGGCACAATGCTGTTTTTAGCCTATTATGTGTGTGTGTATATATACCTGTTCCATTTTTTAGTGAATGCAGTGCTTGTAACCAACGGAAGATTTTACATGGTCTCATGCATCTCTTCTACCTCTACTTTGTTATTGTCATCCTTACTATGATCACGTCGACCATCTGGGGCTTTCGGATATGAATGATGCGGGTTCCGGAATAACAGTTTCTGTATGGAGTGAGTTATCAGATTACCCAATTAGATGAGATAGTAAGGTTATGATGATGATGATGGGACTGCACTGAACAAGAACATATACTCGTAACATTATTTTCATTGTGAAAAATTGCATGCATGGTTTACTGATGGCAGCAAATACAGGTGTGAGATGCAACATCTAATGTCTGATGTATTTATCAGGTAAAAGGTCTGATGTGACTTGAATAGGCTTGATCTCTTTATGAGGTTCAGTCTCCTAGTTCAAGAATGATCTGTCTCATCTATATCATGCCAATGTCATACCATGCTTTATAGGAATCCCGATCCTGTGACTTGAGGCTTTTAACCTAGAGAAACCCTGAGCAGGAATTAATCCTTGGACAGCCGGGTGACATGTGGGGTTGGCAACCAGCAACCACTTGTCTTACCAAGTTTCTTTTATAATCAAACAAATCCTCACAATCCCATATTCTGTATTTTTAAAGAAAACTAAACATAAAAACTTTACTGATGTCAGAAGTGGCTCAAATATTCTGGCAACGTGAAACTAGGGAAGGAACCTGAGGCAGGAAGCTGTTGCGTTTGTGAAGATTGTTAAACCGTATTTATCAAGGTAAATCTTCATCATCCTGAAAAGCAAAATCCTATCAGAAGCCATTTCCAACTTTGGTGACACTAAATCCCAATTTGCCTTTCTTTTTTTTCTCTTTCTTTTAACGAGTAGACTGAGATTTAATTTGTATTCTGAAGATGATGAAAACTGAAAACCATGTCGAACTTGAGTCCGAATCCTCTGAGGCTTTGCTAATAGAAGCCCTGAGATTGAGTGAAACTCTTAAGTGGGGTCCATCTATTGAAAATCCAAGCTGCCACCCTGTGTATGAGGTGTCTCCAAATTTTACTCAAAGAGGTGTACCATCATAGGATTGACCCTGATGGAAAAATATTATTAATAAAAAATTCGTACGATTTTGATATCACGCATTTTATCAATACTACAATAGGACCAACTCCCTGTTGGAGTAGAAATTTAGAAATATGTGATACATTGGAGGGGCATTTATTATTAATGGCTCGGACTTTTAGTATGTGGCAACTGTTGTGGATTTCAACTCCCTCAGCTCGAGAACGGCTCCTTACTTGAGTGGTAAAGAGTAGCAATTCTCACATGGTTGGCCTGGGTTCAGACCTTGGGTACGCCGCCTCTTCCCGCGTGTGTGGGTGGGCTCTCTTCCCACTTATGTGGGCTTTCTTTCCGTGTGTATGGGGAAGGGCTCTCTCTTGGGTCCCAACCCTCTTGGCTGGGGTTTAAAAAAAAAAAAAAAAGAAACCTCGTTAAACTCAGGATTTCTCTTTAAGAAGTTAAAGCCTTAGAGAACCCTCTAATGAATTTCTGTCTTTCGAAATGGAAATAAGATACTCAATTATGAGGAGGAAAGATAAATCAACTAATTCATCCTTTTGTATACTTATGAAAATACATGATTTTGAATATTCAAGTGGACCCAGGAGATTGTAGAAAAAATAAATACTTAAATTAAAGTATGAGTTCATTGCAGGTTCATATGACTTGTATTAACTGCTTCTCATCTCACGGAAATCATATACGGCCCCTTGGTTTGCATGGAATTGAATTACTTAGTAAATAAAATTTTAGGAAAGTCTCTGCCTTATATCGTACACCTCTTACCTCTTTAATAATATTTTATCAAAACTCATTTTACCATTAATTCCTACGAATTCAATTCCATGCTTTAAGATAAACAAGAATTCATTTGATCAGAAGCATTTTTTTTATGTTTAATAGCTTTGGAATGAGAGAGGTTTGTTCCAAGTGTATTTATTGGAGTAGTTCAATAGCATCAGTTAAGTTTAGTTCCATTTTGACTCTTCACCATTGATTCTACAATTATTAGTAATCGAACAATTCTTTACTAATTTTTAGGGATATTGATGTAGGAGAAAATGACCACATAAGCAGTGATCTAACAAAACATGAAGCGTTAAAAGTGTTTCAATCAATTTAATCAATCAAATGGAGTCTCAATCCACCTTACCAAGGGGTCGATAAAAAAAGAGTAAGCAAAATCTTGAGTTGAATGGTCAAGATGGAGTATAAAAGGGGATGATAGGCTTGAAAAATCTTCAAGTGGAAACGATTTACACACTTTATGTGCATGACTTCTTTTAATATGAGTGGTTTTGATTTAGACTTACATTTTAGGGTTGTTTTGAGTTGCAAACAATATTCGAAGACATGCTAAGTTGGATTTTATCAAATTTTTCTCAATGATATTGCATGGTTGCAATATATCTCCCCTCTTTGTTGGTTAGAGGGTGTCTTTTGCAAACATATGCCAAAATATTAATTGGGGTGGGTTGCGGATTTGGAGTTTGCATTCTACGACTTTGCCCTTGTGTTTGCTTAGATTTCTGTTGATTGAGTTAGGAATTAGATTTACATTTCTGATCAACTGCCTTTTCTGCCTTTTGGCTGCGTCAGATATGTAGCAAAATTCGCATGGATAAAGTAAAGTTGCTAACTCTCAGGCAATTGCAGATCAATTTCTCAGGTCAAACATCATAATTGCTAAAGAGTTGTTAAATGGGGCTTTTGGCGGTAGGTCCCTCATCATTTCCATTTAATGCTTAAGGTCCACGGACTTTTTTTGTAGCGGCGGAAGTCCTTTCATGAAAACGACCTCATGAAAAAGAAAAAAACGCCCCCGGACACGTCAGCATAAAGGATAGCTTCGTTTAAAACCGCTTCAAAACAACTCAGCGAAGCAAAACCATTCATCAGAAACCGAAAGCGAAAGCGAAATCGAAATCGAAAGCGAAGACGAAGACGAAAAACCTAGAAGCAAAATCAACTAATTGAAGACCTCGATCATCTGATTTATCTTCACTTTAAGGTCAGATAAAATGCTTCTTCCATTCCAAAAACGAAGACGTAAAAGATAATTTCATCTGAAAAAAACTAAGAACCTAAAAGAGTCTTTGATTTCGTTCTTCTCTGATTTTATCTATCCTTTATGCTCAACTCTATGTAGATAATGGCTAGAATAAAGTCCTCGATTACCTCAAGTCAAGACAAAAAGCAAGCGAAAGATCAAGAGAAAAGGAAAGCAAAAGTGCAACCAAAGCAAGAGCAAGGTCAATCATAAAACAGAGAGGGTTTCCTGAGTTTTAAAATCAATTTATCTGACTTTTAACTGAGTTGTCTTAGTCTGATATCAATTAAAAATGACTTTAAATGATTTTATCTATATAATACATGATTTTATCTGAATTTTAATTGCTATCAATGAAGGTTAAACAGGGTTAGGGTTCCAAGCGAAAATATTTGACTGTAACACGATTTACTCTGATTTTCTTCTGAGTGTATCTGAGATTCTTATAAAATGCTATGAGAATAATTTAAAATGTATTAAACTTGGTTTTAAAAGAGATTATCTGTGTTTTAGGTCAATTTATCTGAGTTTTTGTATAGGTTATCTAGACTTTGGAATGAAGTTATCTGACTTATCTCTGTATCTGTATGAGATTATCTGTGTTTTAGGTCAATTTATCTGAGTTTTTGCATAGGATATCTGACTTTGGAATGAAGTTATCTGACTTATCTCTGTATCTGTATGAGATTATCTGTGTTTTAGGTCAATTTATCTGAGTTTTTGCATATGTTATATGACTTTGGAATGAAGTTATCTGACTTATCTCTGTATCTGTATGAGATTATCTGTGTTTTAGGTCAATTTATCTGAGTTTTTGCATAGGTTATCTGACTTTGGAATGAAGTTTTCTGACTTATCTCTGTATCTGTATGAGATTATCTATATTTTAGGTCAATTTATCTGAGTTTGCTGTCAATTAATCTGAGTGTGACTTGAATTTATCTGAATTTGAAATTAATTTATCTAAGCTTGCTGTGCATTTATATAAATTTGATATTAATTTTTTTAAACTTTGATGAGAGTTTATATGAATTTATCTGTGTTCGAGATCATAACCAGTTCACAACAAAGTTAAGTTCCATCTACATGAATCTTTCTGCATTGAATATAAAATTATCTGACTATTTTAGGTTTGGTTTGAATAGATTTGGCTTGATTTATATTAATCTTGTATAAAATTATCTGTGTACATGTACTCCAACAGCTGAAAGCAATCGAAATATAAAGAATTACACAAAGAAGAATCACCACGCAAAGCCACACTGGTAATTTAGATCAAACTTGGTATCAATAGTCAGACTATTTGACAGCATCAAAACGAGTATAACCACTGCACATAAAGCTGAGTTGAAGAAGACACCTTTCTGGTTTCTTATAAATTCCATATTGAACCAAAAAGTTACAGAGAAGAGATGCAGAAAATATGATAAAGACATCATGCAAATTCTAAACACATACAACAACGCAGAAGGAAAATTCAAAATTAGAAGTCAGTATGTGTCGTTCACATCAGAAGACATCTCTCTAATATTTGGAATACCACATGGATCAAAGACATTAGATTTGAAATATGCAAAGAAGAAACAATCGGAATTCATAGAAAGACGATTCTCAAACATTCCAAGGGTATCAGCTCCAAAAATAAAGGAACAGCTGGATATTGCACTCAATGGAGCAACCGAAATTGATGTGACCGACGTGTCAAGACTAATATGCCTTTACATACTTGTGACGTTATTTTTTTCAACACATGGCAATTCAATAGGATGGCCATACGTCAGTTATGTTGAGAATTATGTTGAAATGAAAAATTATGCATGGACAGAAGAGATAATAAAGTTTCTCATGCAATCAGTTCACAACAGAAATGATGGTTCAGATAAAGTAATTGGCTGTCTATTTGCACTACCGATAAGATAAACAAACATCATTTTTACATCTATAATTTTACAACTTACCAATATATTTGTAAATTAAACTTGACTATGTTATTGTGTCTCGATTTGAACAGTATTGGTTATGCGAACACACGTCGTTGTTGGAGCTATTCAAACCTAGTGAATTCCCTAGATTGTTGAAGTGGGATCTTAAGGGCTTAAACAACGCACTGCAGAAAAATTCGCTGAATACATTACATAGCAAATAGGTAATTTTATTTGAATTTTTCTGAACACGTAATGCTATATAACAGATAATATAGTTACATTTATCTGAATTTTATATGCCTTGGTGTTATAAATTAACAGTGTCTCACACTTCAGGTAATCATTGGTAAATTGGAGAGGACATTGCATGAAGAGAAATGCTTCCTGACAAATGGGAATAGAAGCAGTGTTGATGATAATCAAATAACTAAGAAGGAAGCTGAAACAGAGAACAAAGAAATTGTTGAAGGAGTACAAGAAGGACATGAGCAGTATATTCTTGACCTTAATGATGATGTTGAGATAACTAAATACATTGAGCAGTCAAGATCAAGAGAACATGACCCCAGCCAATTTCAGCTGGCCCAAACAACAGAAACGTTGTTAATTTTTGAATTAGAAGAACAAAGAGAAAAGGAAGGGCAAGAAGAAACGGCTAGGACTGAAGAAAGATTTGAATTTCTCACATTATCTTCAGAGTGGGAACAGTATGAACAAATAAAAGAAAAAACTGATAAAGTTGTAGAGAATGTTGTAAGCGACATAATTGGAAGCACAAGTGAATCATTCATTGGAGTACCACCAACAAAGCTATCTGAATCTGAAGGAGGCAATATTAAGAAACAAGACTCCCAAGCTCAACTTGACAAAATCATAGTTGAATTGAAAATAGCAAGAGAAGGAAATTGTAATCTACAAAATGAAAGCATGGAATTGGGAAGAAGATTAAGCAGCTTGGCCAAAGAAAGAGATGATGCGGTTTCTTTAACCGAGAATGTCACAACTGAAAAGGCTAATCTAGAAAAAGAGAACAACGACCTCAAAAGCAAGCTCGAGAATTCATCTCTTGTGGTCAGCTCCCTTAATGTACAGCTAAAGCAACTGCAGCAGCTATCAGAGTGAAATTCTTTAAGAGTTGCACACGCAGAAGAGGGATTAAAGGCATTGAAATATAAACTTGCAATAACTGAGGCAACAAATTTTGAATTAGAAAACAAGTTAAAAGAAGCTACACTTCTTTATGCAAGCACAGAGATAAATTTGGCTGAAAAGAGTTTGGAAAAAATATATCTTCCAACAGCAAATCAAATGATGGGGGAGCAGCCTCCTCAGCCAACAAACAAAAGTAAAACTGAAAAGGTATTTCAGACTATTCAAATGAATTTATCTGAGCCTTAAATGATTTTACATAGGTCTGATAAGATTTTATTTAATTTTGATATGAATTTATCTGAGATTGATATGAATCTATCTGAGATTGATATGAATTTGTGGCTTATATTTCAATTTCTCTGATTTTGGTAATGAATTTATCTGAGTTTCCTATGAGGTTTTGGGTGTGTTTGATAAAAACTTATTTGACTATTGTATGATTATATCTGAGCTTCAATTGATTCAATATGAATATTTAAATGGTGCATTACATATAAGGTACCAGAACCATCATCAATGATCAAAAGAGTAAAGAAGCAACGAGAAACAGCAGCAAAAAATATTGCAGAGCCAGAATAGAAGAAGGCTAAGAAGCAAAAGAATGTACCAAGAGATAAAATGGTTGCTCGGTCAAATGACATTATTGACATAAATGAGCAAATACAGTACAAAGCTAAGAGTAAATCAGAGAAGAAGAAACCATTTAAGCTCCTAAAAAACTCAATCACCAAACTGTTGACTGAAGCTGACAAGTAGAAGTTAAAGCTCATATATGACACTGAAGGATATAAGTAAGTTGACATCATAAATTACTCTGGCAAGTCATCAATAACATTATAAACATAAACTAATAACATTTCACATGTACAATTGTAGTGCAATAGTTTGGGGCGAAGAAAGTGAAAACAATGTGTTGTATGAGGACATAATTGCAATCCTATCTGGCGCTGATATATCAAGCAGTGTAAGAAACCTACAACAACATTATTGTGTATTTATTGAATGTTTAAATAACATGTGTTTTATAACGTACATAACCTGATGTATCTGTAATCCATCAGGTAATTGATAGTTATACACAGATGCTGTACAAAGAGCAAACAGACCTTGAAAATGAACTCAAGATATTGGGAAAGGAGGGTCTGGAGGAGGACGAAAAATCATATTTCATCAATAGCTTTTGCTGGGTAACACAAATAACTTTTTTGCCATGTCTGTAATGGAATTCATTAAATGACATTAATACTCTTAAATTCCATACTCGTGCAGACAATGCTCACTGCTGAAAACAAAAATATGAGAGAAACCATCCTCAATCATCAAATCTCACCATACAAAATGCAAAATCATAGATATGTCCACTTTCCAATGAACTCTAATGGAAATAACAAAGATGCTAACAAAGATGCAACACCATTCCATTGGACTCTATTACTACTTGATCGAAAACAAGGCCAATGGATGCACTACAACTCCATGAGGCCAAGGGAGAAAAATGCAATTGATCACTACTTCAAGGATGCCGAATTACTGGTATATGTCATTCACTTTAACTTCCTTTAAATCATGCTTGACACAAGTTGTTATATATGTGGCTAATGAAAATGATGTGATCACAGAAACAGTATGTAGAAAATTACAACCACATCAACATTGAAGAAACGTAGCCATATAATGAGCCATTGATCAGCATAGAAGGAGCACTACAGCAAAAAGACGGATCGTAAGTATTATAACAGGAACCCAGATTATACAAAAAAAAAACCGTAGACAACCAAACAATATGAATAACTGACAATACCATGTCACATTGTAGGCTTGATTGTGGCATCATCGTGTGCTACCTCATGACTCAAATCTCTCGTTGCAAACCAATTAACAACAACTTGGCACAAAGCGTCATCAACAGCTTTAGAGCAGAATTAGCAGTCAAGTTCTTGCATGACGAGCCCCGTACTTGGACAATAGAAGACTTTCAAGCCAAAATGTTCGCATCATAAAGGAAAAGACCGACAAACATCATGGATTTTTTTGGTTCAAATGGATAATTGTAAGATGTTGGAATCAGCATTAAAGGAAAACTGACAAATAGCAAGGGATTTTCTTTTGATTTTTTGTTTTTTGGTTCACAAGGGAAACTTTAAGATGTTAGAAGCATCATCAAACGAAGAATGACAAACAGCAGGGGCTTTTTTTTTTGTTTTTTTATACAAATATAAGATGTTAGAAAGATGTTTGTAAATGTAAATATGCTTATCAATTACATAATTCAAGTCATTTTCTTACATGTTGTCATTGCTTTATGTTTGTTACGAATTCATAGAATTTAACTGTAACTTTCATATAGCTAAATTTCTCTATCTTTTCAAAGAAACTCATGTAAATTTATCTTCCTTTTGAACGAAACTCAGATATATTTATCTGAGTTTAAATAAAAGTCAGTGAAATTAATCTGAATTTTGAATGAAAGTTTGATAAATTTATCTGTTATTGCATTGGAAGTCAACTAAAATCTATGTAAAATTCGTTACAAAAAGGAAAGATAACATCAATATTTCGAAGAAACACTGATACTTTGCAATTTTATTCAACAGAAACAATCCAAATTGATCTCTATACATGTTGGCAGTCACACATTATCATCACCAAATTATAAAAAATGACAAATTCAAACAAATGTCAATGGCAACTCAATAGGCTCCTTGCAGGACTTTTTATTATGACTCCCAATCCGCCCACATCGTCCACATTTTATCTGCCTTGTCATCTCACCTCTTGACAAGATCCTCTTCTTTTTTGGCCTTCCGGGTTGACGCCTCATAACAGGGGGCAGAATCACAGCTTCTGCAATTGTTGTCTTTGGCTTGCCTACAGTTGGAATAAGAATTATAGATTCAGAGTATGCATCTCTGTATGTCTCTATGTGAAAATACCGATCCACATAAATGTTTAAATCATTTCCACACTTTTTAATAGCAGCACATGCATGGGCACACGGGAAGCCATTAATCTGCCATTGATAGCAAGAACATATGCAATTGTAAATATCAACAGTGACCGACGGGTACGAATAAACATCAAAAACAGTGTCGCTTGACTGCCTAACGCTCCATGGCTTACCAAGCTTGATAGAAGCCTCCAACCTCTTATCCATGTCTGGACAAATGACTCCCTTCCAAAAGCTAGACATTTCCCTCCTATTGGCCATCTGCTCCATTATCTGAACCCTTATCATGTCAACCATCTTCGTAATGGGCAGGTGACGCGCTTTTCTAATCCAGGAGTTGAAAGACTCTGAAGCATTGGAACACATCTCACCATACCAATGACCCTTAAAATAAGCATTGCTCCACCTATCATGACAAAGTCCGGAAAGAAATCTGTCAACATTCGAACCACCTTCATGTCTAAATACCTACAACTTTGCATGGAATATAGGTACAGTGGGGGCATAGGCACATTCACGTAGCAACAAAACCATCCTTTCTCTAAATTCATTTGTGTAACCTCCTGAGAACTTATCTCTCAAATTTGCTTTCAAATGTTGGAGGCAGAAAGCATGATGAGCAAATGGAAACACATGTGCAACACCATCCACGAGACCAGCATTCCTGTCAGAAACAAAAGTGATTGGGCGGTCATATGTAACTACTTTCCTCAAATTCCGCAAGAACCATTTCCAATTTTCCTTAGTCTCTGAGTCTACCACCGCAAAGGCAAGAGGAAACAGACCTACCACATTCAGGAAACCACTTATTAGCAATTAAACAGCAAGGTGAACTATGCACTGAAATAAAAATAGATAATATCAACATTATTTAATCTACAAGATGACACTTTACCTTGATTACCATCCTTCCCTGTTGCTGCCAACAAATTTCCCTTGTACCTGCCTTTCAAAAATGTCCCATCTAGAAACAACAGCGGGCGAACATAATTAAATCCACGAATCGAAGCATTGAATGAAACAAACAAACGCTTGAAGCACATGGTGGATTCATCGTAATCTAAAACAAACAGACTGCCCGGATTTGTCTCCATAGCAACGTTAATATACCAGCGAAGATGGTCAAAAGAAAGCGATGTATCACCATACAGCTTATTCCTCGCCCTTTCAACCCCCCACCATGCATGATGGTATGTAATGGTGAGCCCATAGTTTACATGGAAATAATGCACAACATCAATGGGTCTGGTCATTGGCTTATCTCGAATATGATCCATCATTAAATCACAAATAATTTCAGAGCTAATCCAGCTACTCTTAGATGTACGAACTGCTGCTCCACAAGTATGGTCATTATCAAATGACCTTACACAAAAAAAATCACTAAGACTTCTCAAGTGATGCATGAACATGCCACATGCAATCCTTGGTTTTACGATGAGTGCATTCAGCTGTGACCCTTTATCATTCTTGACATACACAAACTCAAATCCCAACTCAATCGAATATTTGCACAGCACATTCCTAAATTCAGAAGCCCCACCCTCAAACCTCTGTCCAACATGACTGATACTATTCACCCAATCTGAAGAAAGAAGAAACTTCTCCCTATGTGAACAAAACTGTGGAAGCAAATCTGTCTCTACATCTGTAGCATCATACTCAACTACTGCCATTCTGTTTTCACAAAATTCATCCATATTATCCTCATTGTCCTTATTACCATATTCAGATAATTTTGATATAAAGACATCAACTCGATCCAATCCCAATGAAACTACCAACATAGACAAGCTCAACAAGTCTCTGTCATTGTCAAGCATACACTTCGGGTGCCCAGGCAATGCATATGTGAAACAGACATTGTTGGGTAACAAAGACTTCCACTTGCAACAAATTTGGTTAACCAAATCATCCATTCTCATACTATCGGTCAAAATTACAACATTGGTGAACATACCAAGCTTGCAAAGAAGCATAATCGGTTTTGCCATTTTAAACACTGCATACGAAAAATAAAGATAAAATAAAAAAACATAAACATTTGTAGTTGAAATACTCTATTACTTTCACATGAGTCTATATAAGTTTCGTGTCATTTTATGTGTTTGATACGAATTTATCTGATACAAGTTTATCTAACACAGATGACTTTAACTAATTTTGTAATGATTTTATCTGTTTATAGAATCAATTAAACTGGATTTGAAATAAATTTATCTCACTTTAGCATCAATTTATCTGAATTTGATGTTCCTTATTTGTGATTGGTATGAATTCATCAAAGTTTGAAGTGAATTTATCTGACTTTTAGAATGGATTTATATGAGTTTGAAATAAATTTATCTGACTTTCGCATCAAATTATCTGAATTTACTGTTACTTATCTCTGATTGATATGAATTCATCAGATTTAGGAGTGAATTTATCTCACTTTTAGAATGGATTTGTACGAGTTTGAAATAAATTTATCTCACTTTCGCATCATTTATCTGAATTTCGTACTCCTTATATGTGATTGGTATGAATTCATCAGAGTTTGGAGTAAATTTATCTGACTTTTACAATGGATTTATATGAGTTTGAAATAACATGAATATATCTATGTTTGGTTTCAATCACATCTAGAACGAACTACTGATAATATAAGAAGAACTCATTTCAGAAAACAAGATTAAAACATCTTCTTAAACTAAAATAGATCAAAACATTCATCCATACCTCAAGAAATTAATTCAAATGATCAAATCCGAGTTTACTTTTATTCAGATCTGAACAGAATTACTAAGAACATAAGAAGAAATATTTTCAGAAATAAAGATTATAAGAAGTAATTAAATTAAAATTCGGATCAAAACATTAATCCTTACCTCAAGAATTTCACTGAAATGATGAATTCCGAGTTTGCTGAATTAGATCTACAAATTTATATTAAGAAGAACTGAGCTCTGTAACAACGTCAGAAGAAAAAGAAGAAGAAGAAGAAGAAGAACAACAACAACAACAAAAAGGATTCTCACGCACTACCAATCACTTTTCCTAGAAACTGAGAAATTCTAGGGGAAATTCCATTAATCATCATTCCCTCCAAATCAAAATTTGAAATTTGATCCAAAACTAATCTTGCGACATTTAAATTCGTCAGTAAGCACGGAAAGATGATGACGTCGAGCTATAAACCAGGATTAGATGTACATGACACCTATGCAAATGGTTAGAAGGGCAAATCAATCATAAAAAAGTATGACGTGTCAAGCTAAGGGACCACCGCCCAAAGTAATCCCATGCGCAAGGGACTTTAGGCCATAAACAGAAATGCTGTGTACTGGAGACTTTATAGCCCAATAATCAGGGACCTCTCGCTAATTTACCCTTGTTAAATAGGCCAAAACACTATAATGATATATGCAAAATACTCACGGACGAATCAGTGCAGCAACCTGCTCCAACGAGTATGGCTGTCAAAGGGTCGGTCGGGCCTTGGTTGTCCTTACCCTGCCGTTAGTATATGCAGGGCCGGGCCCAAGCATGCCAAAGCCCTCGGAGGGCCTGCAATGCCGGGCCAAGGGCTCAGGGCCTCAAAACAAGCAATTTTTTTTTTTTTTTTACATTGTTACTAAGTATGAAGGGTTGACTGAGTGTTATCTCGTCTAACCTCGACCACTAAGAAAATATTTGGAGAAGAGAAGTTGTCTATAAACACTTTATTGTATCAGATAAAGTCATACGTGCTTTTCCGGGTACCAAATCATCCTGCTAGAAGTGTTATCTTTGAGAATCCTAAATAATTTGCATTCACCTGCCTTTTATTTATTTATTTATTTTTACTGATAGGACGATTGGTTAGGAGTAAAACCTTCAACTTGAACACCCACAGGGTCAATACCAAGGCATGTTTATGAAACTAAAGTGCTAACACTAGTCAACTATGAGTGTGTTATAACACTGATTTAACAGTTAAACATTGTTGGGTTTCAATTACAAAAAAAAAAAAAAAAGGATTTTTAGAGCACCCCATATCCTTGAAGTTCCATGCACATTCAAAACTATTTTTTTGAATTGGTTGGTATCCCAAGTGACTCTATAGGGAAAAAACGTATCATTATTAACGGGAGTACACCCCTTTTGCACTACCAAGAATATATAAAAATAATATAAATGCCTAAATAAGAAGCATTCAAACTATAAAAAAGGGATTGGAAGCAACCATTCAAAACTTATTGCTTATGCATTAAGTATAATACATTACTTAAAAAATTAAAAAAAGGTAAAATGAATCAAGTATGTGTGTGTATGGATTTCTAGGGCATTTTGTAATGTGCGCATGGGGGTATAAAATTTCCTTCATATCTCCATTTTATTACTGCTAAGTGAGTCTATATTTACATATATAAATATATACTATATTAAATAAAGAGAAGTAGGAGGGATGAGGATGGGGCCAGCGGTGGCGGACCCGGGATTTTCATTTGGGTGGGGCTAAAATTTTGCTAGATTTAACATTAAAAATAACACTTTTGCTAGATTTTACCAAACTTTTTTCACATTACCAAATAACACCGATTGATTTTTCTTTAGAAATGTCCAACTCGTGGAACTCAACTAGATATATAAAGTTACTACAAATTTTCCGTGCCTGAAGGCACGGCGCACGACATTAAAATTAAAATAAGAATATATCTATTTATATATCTAGGAATGCAATAACTTAATCAAATATGACCAAATTAAAAAAAGAATAAAAAGAAGTAAACAGAAAGACCCCACAATCAAACAATCAGAATAACAAAGAAAATCCAGGAATGTAATAAATTAATTAGGCATTTAGATCATCAAATACTAAATTAAATTAAATACACCAAAAAAGAAAGAAAACCCAGTAATCAGACTCCAAAGAAGAATAATGCAAAGAAAAACAAATCCCCAGCCTTAACCCAATAATCAAATGCATTAAAAACAACTAACCTTCACGGAAGTTACTGCCCCTTTGTTTTCAAATAATTATAAAATTACCAAGATCTCACGGAAGTTACTGCCCCTTTGTTTTCAAATAATTACAAAATTATCAAGATCTTGAATCCCTTCTTAGCCCTAGGATTTATGTACATAAATCCAAGGGTGGGGAAAGAGTCCAGGAATTCAAAAACTGTCCCCCCTTATTATATAGATTGAAGATTGGGCAGTAAAGATGTTAGGATGTTAATTAGAAGCACCAAAAACCTTTAGATGGATAAAAAAATAATTCTAACCTTGATTTTAGATGCTCAAACTCACATTATCATGTTTCACTAAATTTATATGTTAAGATCAATGCCCAATGGAGGTAACTGCAAATTCAAGGTGAGTGGGTGTGTGAAAAAAACTGAATACAAGAACATTTTGAGGACACCCATCCTTTTCGTTTTTTTTTTTACTTTCTCAAGGCCTCCAACCTTTGGATAATAGGAGCGAAATTCAACCTTTGAATCATAGTGGGGGGTAAGAAGACATGATATCAGGAATGAATTTGGTCATCTTTTGATTTTTGTAGATACGCTCAGATTTGGTGGTTTAGGGCTTAGGGTTTGGATTAGGATTTGGGGATTCAGGGTTTAGGATTAGAATTTGGAGATTAAGCATTCAGATTTAAATATAGAGTGATTATGAAGGACTATTCTATATATGTTTAGCAGATAAAGATGCAATAGTCTACACAGTACATAGGGATTGGCAACGAGGAGCTCGATTGACAATCAGCGGGAACAGTTTTCGAAAGAACAGGTCGAAGAAGATGGAGCAATGTTTTGCCGCAACTTTTTCTTTTCTTCTTTTTTGACCAACGAAGTTTTACATACGTGATGCTATCTTTAAACATATGTGGAGCAATAAATTTAGACATGTGGGGCATGCTCCATGGCCCCATTCAACTCTATGAGGATTTCAATTCTGACCAGGGGCGACTGCCCTAGATCGCGCCCCAAATCCCTCCAACGGCCCCTGCCCAAGGCCCAACTCTATGGGGATTTGAATTCCGACTTGGGATGGAACAACATAGGTCTGCCCCTGGGGCTAGGACGGGCTAATACTGTCTGAGTCTGACCCTCATATTTTAGGGCCTACAAAAAACCTATCTAAGCCCATCCCTTAGGCTTTTCCTTAAAACTAAAAAGCCCTCATTTTAAGGGCTGGCCAAGGCCCCTTGTCTCACGGCCAAATTAATAGTCCTACCAACGAGTAAGAAGTGGGCACATCTATTGTTGAGGAAATTTAGAAACAGCTTTCACTCTCTCATTTTAAGGTGTATTACCTAAGAACTTTTGTTATTTCCTTTAATAATTGTTACAATATATTTCCTAAACTACCCTTGGTGATTTCTTAACAAAACTCTTTCCAAAAGTAATATTCTTATGTTCTCCATTCCTATTAAACTCATTATCCCATGTCTAATATCTAAACCATTCAAAATTACCTTATGTAAAATTTCACTCTACTTGGAGTTGGGCCCCCTCAAATGGCATACTTTAATTATTGTAAACATTTTAATCATTGATCTAACAATGCACCTAACTGTAAAAGCTAATAGAAATTGGAATAGAGTGATCTCGCATATCCAGTTTCTTATAATCTATTTCTCAATGTACAAGAAATTTATCTATCTATTTTTTGAATTACTTATAATAAATATAACGACCCGGGCCCGCTGTCCACATGATACTGTCTATTTTGGCCTAATCTTGGGCCACCACTGCATACCCACTCCTTTAGAGTTCCCCTGTCCTTTCTCTCGGCAGATGCTCGCTAGACCAAACGCCTTTCTACTCGGTAGGGGTGTTCATGGGCTGCGCTAAAGTGTATCCAGGCCCGGCCCAACTTTAGAAACACTGGCCCAGGCCCAACGTGGGCCATAAAACTTAGGTGAGTGGAGAGGTGAAAAATGGGCAGCCCAACACAATTTACATGCAACATTAATAATCGAAATTGTCCATAATCAAAATTTTAGTAGTTCAAATTATATTATGAGGCCCACTTTAGCTGCCTTTATGCATGATAGATGATTAGATGAGAAGGTCTTTATATGAATTTTGTTATGACTAAAAATATTCTCATTTTATTATAGTAATCATGTTACTTGGGCCCCAAAATAAATGGCTACAAGTATGGAACTCAACCGTTGATTTGGCACTCTTGATTCAATGCTATGGTCTCCAAATCCAAGTTTTATTTTGGCCGTTCATATATAAAAATGAGAAAAGATGAACTTGGGCCACTCAATCGATTAGATGATAGAAAGCATGTTACAAATCTTAAATTAATAATTAAGCAAGTAAATGATTGATAAATCAGTTGCACGTTTTATTTTTATTTTTTAACCTTGTTCTAAGAAACATGATCAATTTCTTTGTTGGGGATGCTCTAATTGGAGTTTTTATTGAGACAAGTTATTTGATCAACCAGTTAAAATCCATCCTCTTTTTAATCCTTTGATTGGATAGTTGCTATGGTTCATTTACATAGATTTATTTCTTTTATGGTTCATGAAACAAAACCTGCTAAATAAATACTCAAATTTGACTAATGCTACATTCACAGATGAATTGTTAGTTCACACATCAAACAAAAATGTATTATGCAGTGTAATTGGAGGGTTCCCAATCCTTTGGGCTGGACTGATCCCTCCGGGCCTAGAGGGAAGTGAGGTAAACTCCCATATAGCTCCAGTATGGTAGTACAGTTTCGAACCTACAACCTCTGGGTGCAAACCATGGTCCTAAGCCATTATGCAGTGCAATCACATGTTAAAAATGAGAATCGACTCGTTTTATTTGTCTTATTTAATGTTATTTTAAGAGCACATGCTCAATCTCAAAGTTGGAGATAATCCAATTGGAGTTTTTATTCGTCCAAGTTAGTTCGATCAGTCTAAGTTCAATTTGACATGACCCCATATTCTTAATTTGCATCCTATTTAATAAAATTATTGGAGGTAACCACCTACAGTCATTGAATACCTGGACCTGAATAAAACTTGAGCTGACAGCATATGTTTTTATGATTTAATTGCTTGATCATTATTTTAAAATGTGCAACCTTTTATCATTTAGTCACTTAACATTCATTGAAAATATATGACAAGTTTTTTTTATTTAATTACTTAATTATTAGTTTAAAATGTGCGATATTTTTTTTATTTAATATTTTAATTATTTTTCTTTTCTATTATATTGAAATGTTGATCTTGAGCAGTTTAGATCTTAAGATGTGAGCCCCACTGTCAGTCTTTAAAAGTTACATAGGATAAAAAACATGAGGTCTACGTTTAGAGACTGCTATAAATGATATTCATATTTGAAAATCATAGTATGGGATGCACCTTTACAACATGGGGCCCACTTTTACACAAATTATAATGTATGTCACCTTTTATAGATGTGAATATGGGTCACACCATTAAAAATTATAATATGGATTTATAAAGCCCTATGGAATTGTGCGGGGAGATTTCCGGAGCACAGGATTAAGCTAATCCCAGCCATCAGATGAGACTAAGCACTCTCACGTGCCATCCGCGTGAGATCCACGTGGCACCAAACTCACATCGGCTAGCAAGGCAGAGGCCTCGGCCGAAGTCACACAGCTCCACGCCACTAGCGCCGAGCTCGGCCACCCTACGTGTCCATCTCGGCTGAGAACTCCACCTCGGCTGAAGGAGCCGAGACGAAAGCCGAAGCAAGAAAAGGCCTCCACTCGCACCCCTCATCCCCCACGTCACCGGGCGCGTGGAGAAACAGGGGTGCGAACTAGTAAGACAGATGCGACATCCAGCCGTCCACAATCTTCGCTGGATCACTGACAAGGCGGCATCCAGCGGCTGACGCCACATCAGGGCAAGGCCCGAGGGCAGATCCGATGATGCTCCTACCGCCAAAAGCACCCAATACGATCTGGTCCAACAAGACGCGCATTTAATGCATTGTGGGCTGATCCGACTGACATTAAATGCAGGGTGGGCTGGATTGGACCGCATTTATTATTACTTTGCGGGCTTATCATGACTCCCAGTCAAATCATGGGACCCACACCAAGATGTCCTCCAAAAATACAAGCCAAGCCTCTATAAATATAATTCCATACCACATGCAAGGTACGCAGAATACACACCTGAGAGCTGTCACTCTGCCTCTCTTCTTCATCTCCTTCCATTGTTCCTGTTCCTTCAGTGACTTTGGCATCGGAGAGCCTTGCGCCGCCCAGGCCAGGGTCCTCTGACCGTGTGTTCTTCTCTTTCAGGCTTTCGGACGGTACCCAGTCATCACCATTGTTGGATAAGTCCTCTAAGGCTCCCCAGATATTGTGGGTCAATATTTTCTGCACCTACAATTGGCGCCGTCTGTGGGAAAGTAATATCCCAACCTTCCCAACTTTCGCAACCTCCTCAACCTCAATCTCCCAGAAGCCATGCCTCCGAAAGCTAGGAAAGGCGTAGAATCCTCAAGAGCAGCGCTCGAGCTGCCACCACCGTCGACGGACGTCCCTCCTCAAGGGCGCTCCCGCACGGTGCATGGCACGTCAGCAGGCGAGGGCCGCTTAGGCTCGCAGCTTTTTGTCGAGGTCCCCCTTCAAGAAGGACTCGAGACCTCGATCTCAGCAGAAGAAGTCATGCCACCCCGACGCGATGAGCGTCTGCATGCGCGTCCTCGCAAGGACAAAGCCGTGGCCGTAGAAGAGACGCGCCATGCTCAACCCCCTGCCACTGGGGGGGTTGTCGCAGCCCAAACTGCCCTCCTCCAGAGGCAAGAGCAGCTGATTCGCGAGCTCCAGCAGCAGCTGAGGGCAACGCAAACCGCCTCCTTGAGGCAGGTCTCTGAGCCTCAAGGGAAGAAGAGGGACGCCCCCAGCAGGGCAGCCCAGCCTCCCAACGAGGATCTCAGAAACCATCTGGACCATAAGCGGAGCCAGATTCGTGATGAAGGCTCGAGCAACAGCCGGAGTCATCATAGCCGCGATGGCCGAACTCATAGCCATCGTAGCCCGAGCCGCTCCAAGCGAAAGTCAAGAGCCCAGACTCCGGTAAAGGACGACGAGCAAGAGCGATTCGACAAGCGCGTCAGGTTGGCTCTTCAGCGCAACCTGGACGTGCGGGACCAGAAGCAGATCTGTGGCCACACTGATCTAGGGGCCTTGCCCTTCACAAGGGATATCGGGTGCACCCCCTTGCCCAGGAGATTCTCCGTTCCGCGGTTCGTCCCCTACGACGGACTGTCCGACCCGTCCGCTCACCTCCGTCACTTTTCCCAGAAGATGTCCATCTGGGGAAACGAGGGTCACCTTAACTGCAAAATCTTCTCCAACAGTTTGGGAGACCTCCCTCTGAAGTGGTTCTGCGCCCTTCCGGAGGAATCGATATCGAGCTGGAAGGAGCTCCAGCTCTCCTTTCTGAAGAAGTTCCAAGCTTACAGCGCCGTCCCCAAGAGGGAAGGGGACCTTCTCGCCCTGAGAATGAAGCAGGGTGAGACCCTCGCCAAGTTCGCCCGACGATTCTGGGCGGTTTACAGCCAGGTCGAGGGTACTAGGGAAGAGATAGCAATCTACGCCTTCCAACATGCCCTGATCCTCGGCCACGACCTCCGGAAGGACTTGGTCGAGGACCCTCCGGAGTCCATGCCAGAGCTAATGGTCCGGATAAAGCGCTTCGTCGCCCGGGAGGAAGATGAAACCCAGGCCCGAGGAGAGGACGAAAGGCCAGAGCCCGAGCACAAGAGCAACCAGCCTCGGCAGAGAGGCAGGGAGCCCTTCCAGAAGCAGGGGCCCAAGCAGGCTTGGGTCGCCAGTTCGGCGATGCCCACACCATCCAGATCTGGGGGCACCAGGAGGCCAAGGCCTCACGCCAGCGCCTATCAAGGCATCGACGTCGTCTTCAGGGAGCCGATACACCAGATCATGAACAAAATAAAGGGTAAGCCGTTCTTCGAGTGGCCTCAGCCCTTGAAAAATGAGCCCACCAACGGCAGTCGAAGCAAGCTCTACTGCTCCTACCATAAAGGTAAAGGACACAAGACCGAGGAGTGCAACTCTCTGAAGTGGTACCTGGAGAGACTCGCCGGCGAAGGCCACCTTCAAGAGTTCGTCAAGACAGAAGATGCCGGCGGCAGCGGGGGCCGAGTTCACCAGAGCACGGCTCGGGACCCAGACAGCGAGGATTCCGAAAAGATCATTAACGTGATCCACCTGGCATCCCCAGTTCCTTCTCCCTCGTCTCGCGGAAGCTCGCATCGCACGGGAAGAAGGTGATGGAAGCCGAGCTCGGGCTGGCACCCAAAAAAGCTCGCCGCGGCCGACCTACGATATCTTCTCTCAAATAAAGATCTCGGGGGAATCCAGCTCCCCCAAAACGATTGAGGCCATGGCCGAGGCCAGGCCGAACTCGGCAGACCCAGACAGGTTCTCCCTGATCGGCGCCACCACTGGCCACGACCGGATGAGCTTCCTTGACGCCTACAGAGGCTGCCACCGAGTTCCACTTCACGAACCTGACGAGGGTAACGTCATTCACAACCCCCCGCGGCGCTAACTGCTACAAGGAGATGCCCTTCGGGCTAAAGAATGCGGGGCAACCTATCAGCGCCTCGTGACGGGGATGTTCCAGGCTCAGCTCGGCCTAACGGTAGAGATGTACATCGACGACACGGTCGCCAAATCAGTGTATTCCAACGATCACCTGGCGGATCTCGGCCAAGTCTTCGACATCCTTCGGGCATGCGAGCTCAAGCTAAATGTTTCCATGTGCACCTTCGGCATAGCACCTGGCCAGTTCCTCAGTAGCTTGATAACACGAAGGGGGATAGGGGCTGATCCAGACAAGATCACCGCGATCTAGGGCATTCAGAGCCCCTCCACCACAAAAGAAGTCCAGAAGCTCACGAAAATGGCTGCAGCACATTTCACTTTATTGGCCGGCCCCGAACTGCGATCAAAGCCCAGATTCTGGCGGACTTCAACATCGTCTCGCCCAATTCGGCCCCGACCAAGCCTGGCACGGCACTGACAGGCACGGGGCGCGAGCCAGAAGTAACTGAGGACGAACTGTCTCCCACTTCGGCAACACCTTTCCCTCTGGCCTACGGGGTGGAGGCGGTCGTTCCTTTAGAAATCGGCCTTCCCGCCCTGAGGACAGGGCTGGTCGACCAAGGCCGAAATAAGAAGAACCTGGCAATGGGGCTGGAGTCGGCAGACAAGTGCCGAGAAGCAGCGGCCCTGCGTCTGGCCGGCTATCAGCAGAGGTTACCCAAGGCGTACAACCAAAACGTCAAGGAGATTCACCCTGGGAGAGCTGGTTCTCAAGAAGCCCCCGCCAACTAACAGAACCAAACGAAGGGAAGCTGGCCCCGAACTGGCACGGCCCGCTCAGGGTAGTCGCACTGGCGGGGAAATCAGCCTACAAGCTCGGAGACTTAAGAGGGCAAGCCGCTGCCGAGACCGTGGAATGCATCCTACCCGGAGAAATTCTATTTCTAAAAGATGTAGCGAGTCTCAGAATCAATAAAAGCCCTTTTTGCCCCGTCACTAATCTGTGTCATCTCTCTTTGCATGACTTCGGCAGCTCCGGGTCCACCGCCCTGGAAAAGGCCTCGAGTTCATACACTTGGTCGTTTCCTAAAGCTCCGAGTCCACCGCCCTGGAAAAGGCCTCGAGTCCAAACTCGGTCGTTTTCTAGCATCGTGTTCTCAAATAAACGAGTCCCACCGGGTGATGCCAGCTTGATGGACCGCGCTCCTGCTTGGTTCTACCGAGGTCGGCGGACGTGGGAGTCCGTCGGGTCCGACCCTTTCGTAACCGGGGGGCAGGGGCGTGCATCAACATTTCTTTTTTTGTGGGTGTGCCAGATTTTCTATTTTTACTTGGAATTGCAAGTGGTGATCCGGAGATCAACCTTCGCAAGTAAAAAGGAAATCAACTTCTTTCAAGTTTTCCATTGCACATATATTTAAGAAAAGAGACATTTTTCTTGATTTACCGTGAAAGGCGATTTTTTTGGCATTTATAGCCGATTTTGGCGTTTATAGCCGATTTTTGGCGTTTATAGCCGATTTTGGCGTTTATAGCCGATTTACAATCCTTATCAACAATGAAAGACAAGAATTGTGATTTTTGTCTCTTTTAAAAAAATACAAACTACAATGAAAAGCGAGAAAATGAGGATCTAACTTCTCAGGAGATTGTGGGGGACTCGTTTAGATTGACGGTCGCAAGCCATATGTGGGCTTCGCCATCATCCATGCAGATGAGAACAGAGGATGCTATTGATTCGCTTGGCTTGGCTATAACCTCGGGTTTTTAGAAGACAAAGACCAAAAGGAGGTCCTATATCCAATAAAAAGCCGAGTAGACGGGCTGAAAAGCCACATCTAAGCCATTGGAGGCAGGAGGAGAAGGCAAGGACCTTGGGGGGGGGGGGGGTACCCCCCAAGGGACTTTTGTCACCTTGTTGCGGTGGCCGGTGTAGAACTTCCGCAGAGTTTTCTCTCTTTTTCCTTTCTCTGGATTTCTGTGCTTTTTTCTCTGATGTTTCTGATCTTCTGTGTTGTGTCCTTTTCTTCTTGGAGAGCCCTCCTATTTATAGGCTTTTAGGTAGCCTTTTAGGTGGGTTTATGGGCTTTTATTGTCATTAAGCCGCATAATGGGAGGAGTTACAAAATTGAATTGTTTATTTTGTAACTCCTTTTTCTTGGCTTCTGATTGGCCGGAGGAGATTGAGGGCATTTAATCGCCTTTAATCGCCATGATGGGAGGAGTTTCATGGGTTAAATGCCATGAATCTCTTGACTTGTAACTCCCGAATGCTTGCTTTTGATTGGGCCGTCCAAAGAAATGGATTAATGACTGTAATAAAGCTAGTCAATTAATCGCATTAAGTGGTCGCCGAGCAGCTGAAGAGTCGCGGGCCGTGCTACGTCTTTTGAGATTCTTCTGTTGATGATCATCGATGGATCTTCATGTAGATCGACATCAGATGATCATGTAATTTCAGGTGTTTGTTGCCAACAGCGGGTCGGTGCCATCTGTCCTGTCGATTTCTCGATCGGTCGGGTGGAAAGCACACTTTTTTTTGGTTGACCGGGTGGCGATCAATACTGTCTTCGATACTCTTGATGATTTACCCGTGTTTTGGACGGATGTCAGAGGACTTGGTGTCTCAAAAGCATGAATTTTGGAAAGTACCAGAGGCTGGGCCCTTCGAATCGCAAAAAAACGGCGAAAACCGGGGTTTCCGGGACTTTCCCGGCGACCCCGGGGTCCAAGGTCGCCGGCGACCCTGGCCCAGGGTCGCAGGGGTCTGCGACCCTGGGGGGTTTTCCCCCTTTCGTGTCCCGTTTTGCGTCCGTTTTTGCTTTTTTCTGATTTTTTTTTCTTCTGTACTTTTCCTTGACATTTTGACCATTTATTGGCCTGATTTCTTTGTAGGAAACCTGATGAGAATCCTTGCATTTTATTTTGCAAAGTTTTCAATTTCCTGAGAAAGCCGAAGACTTTGTCGCGCAGAGTTGCCGATTTCCCGTCAGAAGCTGAAACTGGGTCAAACGATGTCGGAATGACCTGAAATTTGGTGTGAAGCCTCCTGAGCAATAAATAAGACCAACCATAGGCTTTTGTTTGAGTTTTGAAGCCGTTTGGGGTCCTATCACCTGTAGACTTGCTTTTTGTCGCGATGAAGATGTCGCGGTTTGATGTGTGGTCAATCGATGTCCGATTGACTTGAAATTTGACAGGGAACCTATTGGAGTCATTTTAAGATGATCCATAGGTTCTGTCTTGGAAACCATGGTCCCGGAGAGCTTTTGTCGCCGAGAGCTCCTTTTCGGCTGTCGGAGAAGCGAAGTTAGGCCAAATGATTTTGAAATGGCCCGAAACTTCTTGTGTACTCCTCTTTTGGCTGTCTGGAAGAATCTTGCAGTTTTTATTTGATTCTGACAAGATTTGATTTTTGGAAGCAGCATTGCCTATTTATGGCAGGTTGCGACTTCATGTAGCTCTTTGGATCTTGAAAAGGCAAAGTGACATTTTTGGTGTCAACAAATGCCCCCTCGAGGTACAGCGGCGAGTTGTTTAACTTTTGTAGTCGATGTGTCTCGAAGAGATTTTTTGAAGGAGAGCCTGTGACTTGACCAAGAGTCTTTGAGCAATCTTTCTTGTGGTATTTGTAGCCTTTTGAGCTTCCGGGGGAATTTTATGGTAGTGAAAGGGATCACGTACCATCTCGAGGCAAAGTTTTGAAGATGACATCAGGGATGTGGATTTGGGTTTTGACCTTGTGACCTAACAGGCTATATGTGGCAGGTTAGGGGGTCGGGTTTGGTTTTGATCGTGTGACCCAACAAGCTATATGTGGAATGTTGGGGGATCAATTTTGGTTTTGATCTTGTGACCTAATAGGCTGTATGTGGCAAGTTAGGGGATCAGGTTTTGTTTTTTTTTTTGTTTTGGTCTTGTGACCTAACAGGCTGTATGTGGCAAGTTAGGGGACCAGGATTGGGTTTGATGGAATGTCAATTTCAAGAATTTGGCTCAATTTGGTAGATGAGGCTGGATGGTTTGATTTTTGGAAGCTCATGGGGCTTGGAATTTTCTTTTGTATGGTCCAATCAACTCAAAAGAGGCATGGAACCATTTTTGTATGCTCTTGGTAAGAGGGATTTCTCTTTGACTAAAAGCCCAAAATTTTTCTTTTTTTTTTTTTTTTTTTTTGTGCCTAGGTGGTCAAACCTGGCTCATATGGGCTAACCCATGAGACCTTAAGCTTTTGAAATGGCTTAGATCTCATATGGTGTCATTTTTGTAAAGAATATCCAAAAATATCTCATTTGGATAGAGAATATGTAAGAATATCTTTACTTGGAGAGAATCTCTCATGATCCCTTTATTTTTGGGATAGAATATCTCAAGATATCTTTCTTTTGGGAAAGAATCCGTCATAGATTGATTTTTGGGAGAAAATCTCTCATTGATTTCTTTTTGGGAGAGAATCCCTCAAGATCCCTTTATTTTGGGATAGGATATCTCAAGATATCTTTCTTTTGGGAAAGAATCCGTCATAGATTGATTTTTGGGAGAAAATCTCTCATTGATTTCTTTTTGGGAGAGAATCCCTCAAGATATCTTTCTTTTGGGAAAGAATCTTTCTAATCTCTTTCTTTTGGTAAGGTTACTAATTAGTAACACTTACCTCTTTCTTCTTTCCTTCTTTGGTTTGCTCTCCTCTATAAAAGCAAAGAGAAGGTTGGATCTCTTGCTCTTATTACTTTCTTTTGCAATAATCTCAAGAGGGCTTCAAGACCAAGAGCTTTTCTTCTTCAAGATCTTCAAGAGTTTTCTTCTTCTTCTCCATCAATGGCTTCAAGTAAGTTCCTTTTCAAGAAAACTCCATTGTAAAAAAAAAGTTCTTCTTTCTCTTTTTTTTTGTTTCTTTCTTTTCTTTTCTTCCTTTTTTTTTTCTTGTTTTCACGTGATTGCCTCCCTTTTTTTTACACGTTTTTTTTTTTTTTTTTTTTTTTTTTTGCTTTCTTTTCTTTTTTTTTTTATGTTTGTTTTTTTTTTTTGTGTGGGCCGTACGGACAGATCCGTACGGATCTGGCCGTACGGCCACGTGGCCTGTGGGCCACGGCTTGTGGGCCAGCCCGTTTTTTTTTTTTTTCTTTTTCTCTTTTTTTTTTCTTTCCCTCCCCCTTTTTTTTTTTGAGAGAGTTTCGTTTCTTTTTTTTTTGTTTTCTTTCTCCTCCCCCTTTTTTTAGAGAAAGTTTCTTTTCTTTTTTTTTTTTTGCTCATCATGATAATGCATTTTTTTCGCAAATCTAGATGTTCATGCATGCCTTTAATTTGTAAATTAAATTTGTAGCATGATGTGATTGCATACCTGAAAGTTTTTGCAAATTTGGGAACTTGGAGCTCGCAGTGATGTTGAGCCCTTCCTGATTTTGCGGAGACTTTTAGGTTTCGAAAGTTTGGAGTTTCGGAGCTCGCAGCGATGTTGAGCCCATCTTCAAGCTTTCTATTTCTTTCGGGATAGTTCCTTTTCTTCGGAATTGCCCCGTCATCATGTCAAAATTTCGCCAGATTTTTTTTAGCGAGATTCTGTCATTTTGATGTTTGATCTTTTTCTTTTCCATCCTTTTCAGGTGGTTCCTCCAGAGCGAACAAGGGTAAAGAGCCAGCTACAAGCGTACCTCGTCGATCTTCTAGATCTTCTAATCCGGCCGTTCAGCAGTTGAGAAGGTCCAGTATGTTGAGAGAAATCTGGAAGAGTGCGACTCCCTCAACAGAGATGAGATGAGGCAGCGACTGATCACTCTCAAGGGAGAGGAATTCTATAAGATCATGGTAAGCAGTCGTCCATGGGTGATGGAAGATCAGAGCGTTTTGCCCAAGCCTACCTTCTTCTTTGGTGATGCAGTCCCTGATGACATGACATACCAGAGGAGATGTTTTCAGTTTTCCTTCACAGCAGATGGTGAGAAGAAGATTGTTGCTACCCCGGTCGATGTTTGATCGCACCGTCTCGATTCTGAGCCTTGCCCCCACGTGCCCTAAGAGGGAAGATCCTCCAAGTTGGGTGAGAAGGACAAATGTAATCAAGACCAGGGTTTTTGTTGGCGGTTCTCCTGGATATACGGAGAGGTCGCCTGTTGACATGGACTTGTTGATGCCATCAAGCGGCTACCAGGGCTCTGATTATCCGTCGGTCGATTTGAGACCGGTGGGCCTTGGTATTTTCAGCGGTGACGGCAGCAATTGGATCAAGCCTTTTCGACTTCGAGGTCGTTTCAATGCTGACTCCGAGTGGAAGTCGTGGACTGATCGCGTCCTGCTGATTGGTGGCGCCGTTTTGAAGGAAGCCGGGATTTTTGATGCGGTCCGTGCCTTTAGGGAGACCGTGATCTTTTCCGACGAGGCCTTCATGGCTATGCTGGAGTCATTTCTCCCACAAACCAATACCTTCGTTGTGACGAATGGTGAGATTGGTTTTTCTTTGAAGGAGCTGAGCGCTATTACCGGATTGCCCATCCTCGGCAAACTCTATGAGGAGTTTATGCCGATTGACAGCGTCCTCGAGGGGCAGTCTGAGGAGTTCAGGCTTCTATACTTTCAGCTCGTCGCCTTCTATGATTTTTTGAAGGAGAAGGGGGGTTCGAAAGTTAGATCCAGCAGTTGGAAGAGTTTTTGCTCTTCATTCCCCAACTTTTTTGATAGTAGGGAGCCTTCTGATAGCATGACCCAGGAAGCTGGAGCTCAGGATCCAAAGAAGATCTTGGTCATGCAAGAAGAGTTGAGAGATTTCTGTGCAAGTACAAACGCCATATGTCCTGACATTGCATTGCGGAGAGATCTCGCTGTTTACCTCACTTATTGGCTTGGTGAGGCTGTTTTTGCTGGAGGAGATGGAACGCACATCAGGCCGCATTGCATTTTCCCGGCTTGTCAGATGGCGTTTGGAGAGCAGCTTGCTTTGGTGCCAGCTCTTTACTCCTACCTGTGTACCGAACTGCAGGCTGCTGCTTTTCTAGTTCGGCTTGGGCTTCCCATGAATAGGGTATTTTCAGCCCATATCTTTTATTCATGGTATGTATACCACTGTCCTGGCTTCCATCGGCTGGGTGCTGCTCAGGATGATGATCCTCTGATGATCCGACTGGCTAAGGGCAAAGCCGTGTCCGAATCACTTTTGTTCGCCCGCATGAGGATCCGACGGTTCAGGGACGTCGAGATGGGGCAATCTTCAGTAAAGCTTTCTCCGGAGTTGCGGAAGAAGGCTTTTGATTTTGGTGCCTCCCGAGACTCTACCAGGGCGGGGTCGGGAAGGCATTATTCCTTGACAAATGCAGAGAGAGAGTGGCTTTTCAGCATACGTGTCGGCACGATGGTGTACCGTAGACATCTTTTCGTCGACATCCAGCCGTATGTACCCTCTCGCTTTGCTTTGCAGCTGGGCTTTTCTCAGGGCGTTGTTGGAGCGCCTTCAAGTATGGTGAAGCGCTTTGGAGGCTTACAGGACGGGAGAAATGCATGGGCTTTTTATAGTGCTGAAGACACTACAGCCATGATTTCTTATCCTGTGTTGCTGACTTCCCGGACTGCCGGCTTTGCGAAGTGGTTCGCGGAGAGCTTCTCGGCATATCGGGGACTTTCCAGGAAGGAGCTTGATGTGAAGCTGGCATCTGGAAAGGGCCTTGGAAAGTCGGATGGCATCCGGCGAGAGGAAGTTTGGGCCTTCCTTTCTGGAGAGAAGCACAAGATAGGCTTTCTCGGTGACCAGGACGTCATCGGTTCTGAAGCTGTTCGAGAAATACCTGACGAGGCTTTGGAGCAGCTAGAACAGGAGGAAGCCGAACTTGGCGCTTGGATGCAGGCGGCACAGAGGCAAGCTTCCGTGGAGTCTACTGGCAAGAGCAGACCATCCAGTGATGAGTCAAGTGGGAAACCTGACTCTGACGGCGGGGCAGGTTCCTCTAAGAAGCGAGCCCGCAGAAGTAAGAGGAGGAGGAGTCATCATAGTAGCAAGGGGCAGCATGAGGACTCTCCTAACTTGGAAGTTCCTCTTACTATCAATGAGGATGTGCCAGTGGATGCTGACGAGCCTCCGGAGAAGAGAAGCCGAGAAGAAGAGACCGTCGGTGAAGGTATGATTCTTCCTTTTTCTCTTTCCATTTCTTTTCATGGGATTTTTTCCATGTTATGATTTGCTTCTTGTTTCTGCTTTTCTTTTTTTTTTTTTTTTAGCAGAGGAAGACTTGGTGATGCCTCAGGTCCCAACCGATGAGGTGGTGATGGATCCTATTGAGGCACCTGAAGAAGAACCGAGGGACTCTGGAGTAGATCCAGAATCTCCAATTGGTACGACTTCTTTTGCTCTCTTTTTTTTTTGTTTGTGACTCGGTTTGCTAACACATTTTTTTTTTGTCAGCTGACTTGCCACAGGGTTCTGATGACTTTGAACCATCGATGGACGCAAATGTTGATGATGCTTTCGATGAGTTCATGGAGGAAGAAAGTGTTCCGCCAGTCGTCGAAGAAGGTATTTTGTAGTTATAACTCTGATAATGATTTTCAAACAGGGTCATACTCATACCTTTTTGTGTTTCCTTTGCAGGTTTTGAAGTGGCAGAGGAGGATCCGTCGCTTCCAGAGCAAGAGATGCCAGAGGTTGATCCAGAGGTAGAGATTCCTGGGACCAGCTCTGACAATATTGAGGAGATTCCTCGCGCTGAGATTCCTTCCCGAGCAGGAGCAGCTTCAGCTGGAAAGAGTTCTTTTGTTACTCTTTCAACAGATGATGACATGAGTAGCCGACCAACGGAGTTGGGCGAATCCTCAGCTGGGCCATCTCTTCTTTTTGCGAAGAAGGTGGTGGTGCGAGTTGTGAGCTCTTGGATTGAGACTCTCTTTTCTGGGTACTTGGAAGTCGGATTTGGCATGATCCAGCATGTGCAGGAGATTCTCAGCGATGCTGAAGAGGCTGGTCTGGATGTCACAGGTGCCAGGGCGATCGTTGATAGGATCATTGCACTGGGTGACAAGTGGTTTGAGACCGTGAGTTTGGCTGATGACCAGTTCTTCAAGGAGATGTTCCTGGACCCTGCTGATAAGGCTAAGTCTGACCTGGATGAGGCTACAGAAAGCAGGAAGCTGGCAGTCCGAAAGAGGAACTTAGAAGAGATAGCCATCATCAGGCTGACACATGACCTCAACATCCTTGACAGGGAGGTCGATGAGGCCAGGAAACGTCTTGAGCATTTGCAGGCACAAGTCGCTGCCAAGTGGACTGCCATAATAGAAGCTCGCGACAGGGAGAGTGCCTTGATTCACCAGGTTGCAGATGCTGAACGGGTTCTCAAAAGGAAGTCTGATGAGGATGAACAATGGCAAACTGCTCGAGGTAAGCTTCCTGTGTGAAAGAAGGGGTACAGCCCACTCCAGCATCTCATGGCAGGTTCCTGAAGAAGCGTGCCTTGGAATCCTTGACGGATGAGGCTAAAAGTTTGCTTGGGGAGCTGAACTCTTGGCTGGAGACCATTTTTGATTGAGCTCCTGTATATATTTTTTTTTTTTACAGAAACCATCCTTCTCTCTTTTCTTTTTTTTTGGTACCACTTGTTTTTTTTTTTGTACTTATTTTTTGTAGTGCTTGTGAACACTTTCTCTCTCTTTTTTTTTGGTACCACATGTATTTTTTGGTACTCTTTTCTTTTTTTTTTTGTTATCCCTACGCTCACTTGAATCTTTTTGTGATAAAAGTAATTGCTAAATGGGATGCTCTTCTTTTTTTTTTGTTATCCCTACGCTCACTTGAATCTTTTTGTGATAAAAGTAATTGCTAAATGGGATTTGATCAAAAGGTTGTCATTTTGTGAAAATCTTTTGTCAAGTGATTGTTTTGGCATGAAAGCCAGGTTTTTGTTTGTGGCGTGGAAGCCAATTTTGGCATGAGAGCCAGCTTTTCTTGTGGCATTGATAGCCGAGTTTTTTTTTTTGTTTGTGGCATCTATAGCCAATTTTGGCATGAGAGCCAGCTTTTCTTGTGGCATTGATAGCCGAGTTTTTTTTTTTTGTTTGTGGCATCTATAGCCAATTTTGGTGGCATTGATAGCCGGTTTGTTTTGTGGCATCTATAGCCGGTTTTTGGTGGCATTGATAGCCTGTTTTGTTTTGGTGGCATTGATAGCCATTTTTTTTTTTTGAAATCCAAGTTTTTTGTTTGTGTGGCATTGATAGCCGGTTTTGTTTTTGGTGGCATTGATAGCCGGTTTGTGGCATTTATAGCCGGTTTTGATGGCATTTATAGCCGGTTTGGTTTTCAAAAAATGCAAGTATCGACTAAAAGTCGCCTCCCTGCTGAATGTTCTTGCAAGTATCGATGGAATGTCGCATCCTTGCTCATTCGGTTGCGAGTATCGATGGAATGTCGCATCCTTGCTTTTCAAAAATTTTGGTTTTGCGGGTACTGACTTGATGTCGTTTCCCCACGATTTTTGAAATTTGTGGTTTTCTCGAACCTTTGGGTTATGGATATCAACTGAAATGTTGCGTCTCCATGGTTTTTTTTTTTGAAATTTGGGTTGTGGATATCAACTGAAATGTTGCATCTCCACAGTTTTGGATTTTGCAAGTATCGACGAAATGTCGCTTCCCTGCGATTTTGGAAGTGTCGAACGTGGTTCGCTTGCTTCCGATTTGTGCAAGTATCGACTAAGCGTCGCTTCCTCGCGGTTTTTGAAAAACCATTTTCTTGTTTAAAGACACGAGGGTCATGAGTTTTGACCTAAAACCATTTTGACGGTAAAAGGCAGGGTGGACTAGGGTGGAAATCCCTGAATCCGGATTTTGTTTCAAACCATGAATTTTGGGTTCAAAGGTTGAAAATTTTGGTCAAGTTAGGGAAAGGTTCCTAAACTTGGATATATTTTTTTTTGAACAATGAAACGATGAAAGTAAGCATTGTTTTAGATTTCTAGAAATTTCAACATTTGATATGAAAATTCTAAAAAAAGGGTGGGTTTAGCGAGCGTGTACCTGGAAACCGGTTTTGGCCATACAGGCATTGCTCTTACCCAGTTGGGTAAGTCTTCAAGGGTAGTACCGCTTTAAGAACTTGCCATTGATGGGCAGCATACATCTGTCACCTTCCATGTTTAGGAGTGCGTATGCGCCATTGCAGAAAACTTTGTCGATGACGTAGGGTCCCTCCCATTTCGGCTCAAATTTGCCTTTGGACTTGTGAGCGAAGACCATTGATCTTTTTACCGCAAGAACCAAGTCATTCTTTTTGTAGGCGCGTTGCCTGACCTTTTTATCGAAAGATCCTGCCATACGTGCTTGGTAAAGTTCAATGCTTTGTTGAGCTTCGAGCCGTCTCTCATCGAGATTGTCCAGCTCATGGAGCCGCAATTTGACATTGCTTTCTTGAGTCATGTCATTTTGCAAGGATACCCTCAAGGAAGGAATTTGTACTTCCAAGGGCACGACAGCTTCGCATCCATAGACCAAGGAGAATGGTGTGCTATGGGTTGGTCCTCGAACGATGGTTCGATAGGCCCACAAAGCTTCAGACATTTTGTCGCTCCAGTCTCTTTTGTGATTAGAGACCATTTTTTTGAGGATTTTGCAGAGTGTCTTGTTGAAAGCTTCTGCTAACCCGTTTGCTGCCGGATTGTATGGAGTCGAAGGACAGCTTTGAATTTTGTATTTGTCGCAGAACCTGTAGAATCGATGATCCCGGAACTGTGGTCCGTTATCATGGACGAATCTTTTGGGTATACCGAAACGACAAATGATGTTGGTGCGTAGGAACTGAAGGACTGATGAGGTCTTCATTTCGTTAAACGCAAATGCTTCTGACCACTTGGAGAAGTAATCCGTAGCGGCGAAGATGAAGCGATGACCTTTGCTTGAAGGGGGAGAAATAGGACCAATAATGTCCATCCCCCAGGCTTCGAAAGGCCATGAGATCGCTGTAGGATGTAGCCATTCTGGAGGCATGTGAATGTAAGCTCCATGAACTTGGCATTGTTGGCAGCGCTTAGCAAATTGCATTGCGTCAGCTACCATGGTAGGCCAGTAATATCCTAACCTTTTTATCTGATCATAGAGCTTAGGTCCAGCCTGATGAGCTCCGCAAAGACCAGCATGAACTTCTTTGAGTGTTTCTTTAGCCTCTTGTTGTGACAAGCAGCGTAGAAGTACTCCGTTGAAGGATTTCCTGTAAAGGATTTTTGAAGGAATATCCAAATGGAAGCTTGGGGTTCGCCTTTGGATGCTTACCCGTTCTTTTGGATCTTCAGGTAGGATTCCGAACATAATGTAATCAATGAACGGATCCCTCCAGTCGCCAATTGAAGTTTGAAGGATTGAAATCCGACTTCCGACCACTTGGTGGCATTCAGCAACTGCTTGGTGTGTGTTAAGAGGAGGAAGGATTCTCCTTTCGCACACTGTGATTTGCATGTTTTCCCCTTCCTGGATTGCCATGGATGCGGCAAGTCCGGCTAGGGCATCTGCACGTATGTTTTCACCTCTACGAATGTGGGTGATGTGACAGATGTCAAACTTTTGCAGAAGTGATTGTGCCTTGTTGTAGTAGGGCAACAAATCTGGCTTCCTGACTTCAAATTCCTGATTCATCTGGTTGACGATCAGTTGAGAGTCTTCAAAGACTTCCAGCATGGTGATACCGGATTCGATGGCGAGTTCCAATCCTAAGATCAGAGCTTGATATTCAGCTGCATTGTTTGTGCATGGTTCCAGTAGCGAGAAGGCGTGTGGAATCATGTATTTGTCGGGGCTAACAAAGAGGATGCCAACTCCCGAGATCAGCTGTCTTTTTTCATTTGTCCTGGTTGCACCGTCAAAGTACATGTCCCAGGAGGCACTTTGTGAGAAAGTCTCCACATTGTAGACTGGTTCGTCTGGGAGATCATCTCTGAGTGGAGAATCTTTAGGCAATGGATGCTCTGCGAGGAAGTCCGCTAGAGCTTGCCCTTTGATTGCTTTTTGTGGTACATACCTAATATCAAATTGTGACAGAAGGATGGACCATTTTGCCAGTCGAGCATTGAGAGAACCTGCCTTTGTGACAAGGACCTTCAAGAGGTTGACCCTTGAGACCAGGTAGACTGTGTTGGAAAGCAAGTAGTGACGCAGCTTTTGTACGGCGAACATCACTGCAAGACATTCTTTTTCGACTGGAGAGTAGCGATGCTCTGCACCTACTAGCATGCGGCTGAGGTAATATAGAGCAGCTTCTTTTCTTTGATCATTTTCTTGCGCAAGCAGAGCTCCCAGAGAGTGATCAAGGGCTCTTGTGTACAAGATGAATGGTTTTCCAGTGGTAGGAGCAGCTAACACTGGAGGTTTTGTCAGGTATGACTTGATGTCTTGGAAAGCAGCTTCACAGTCAGCATCCCAGACAAAGTTTACACCTTTTTTCATCAACCGGGAGAATGGACGGCATTTCCCCGAAAGATTGGAGATGAACCGTCTGATGTAGGCCAATCTCCCTTGAAGCCCTTTGAGTTCTCTCAAGGTTCTTGGAGAGGGCATTTCTAGAATGGCTTTGACTTTTATGGGGTCAAGCTCTATTCCATCTTTCCGAACTAAGAATCCGAGGAACTTACCCGACGAGACGCCGAAGAAGCATTTCAATGGATTCATTCGCAGTTTGTGTTTGCGAAGCCGGAGGAAGACTTCTCGAAGGTTTTCGAGATGATCTTCTTTTCTTTTGCTTTTGACGGCGAGGTCATCAACGTAACATTCAACCGTCTTGTGCTGCATATCTTGGAATATTTTCATCATAGCCCTCTGATATGTGGCACCAGCATTCTTCAAACCGAATGGCATGACAGTGTAGCAATACACGCCAAATGGGGTTCGAAAGGATGTATGTTTTTCATCCTCAGGATGCATCTTTATCTGATTGTAGCCAGAGAAACCATCCATGAATGTCATTCGCTCGAATCCACAGGTATTATCAATCATTACCTCTGGTATGGGGAGCGGAAATTCATCTTTTGGGCATGCGCCATTCAGGTCTCTATAGTCAATACAGACCCTGATCTGCCCATTTTTCTTTGTCACGGGGACAATGTTGGCCAACCATTCAGGATGTTGTTCCTCACGGATGAAGCCGACGCTTTTGAGTTTTTGAACTTCTTGTTCAATTTTATCCATCACGTCTGGACGGAATCTTCTTTGGCCTTGCTTGACAGGCTTGATGTCTTCTTGAAGATTGAGTTTGTGAACTGCTATTTTGGGGTCTAAGCCTGGCATTTAGCATAAGACCATGCAAAGCAATCAACGAACTCACGAAGAAAAGCGATATACTCGGGTAACTCATCATCCTTTATATTCTTGCTTATGAATACAGGACGTGGGTTATCTGGTGTTCCCAAGTCTATCTTTTGAACAGGATCTTCTGTTGGAAGGTTCGAAGGTGGTTCCTCCACAATATTTTCGGAGGCTTCCAGCTCAACGAAACCTTCTGGGGTTTCAAGGGCATTTCCAGACCAAGGTTTTGTTCCTTTCCACGGGTCTTCTTGATCGGTAATTTTCCCAAGGCTTGCTATGAGATGATCCCAATCGCCTGTTGAAACCGAGTCGAAGTAGGCTACTTCTTTTGGAGATGAGGGTTCTTCTGGGTCAGAAGTCCACACGTCTGTGCCATCGGACAACTCCTCTTCATTTTCGGAGAAATCGTGCCAATTGGATGAGCTTCCTGGATCTTTGTCAGGTGACTCATCAAAGAGATATCCAGGGAGATCGATGTCTTCATGGACTTGAGATGTTGAGGCTTGGTCAGTATATTGACTTTTAAGCCTTTGCGTCAACTGTCTCAGGGAGTGTCAGGATCATACCCTAACCCGTGTGAAGACTTTTCTACATAGCCGTAGAGTCTCCAATCTTCCAGCTGGCTTTTGGTCAAGACGGGCCCCAATGGCGTGAGAATACCGCGTCCTTCTCCCAAACCGACTGGGTTTTGAGCGTCGTAGCCCATTTTCTTCATAATAGCTTGTGCCACAGAACTGTATAAGGATAGTTGAGGCGTACCTTTATTTTGGAAAGGTTCAAGCATGGAGTTTGATGAAGAAGTATCCGATCTATGGAAGAAGATCGGCTTTTCCTTTGTTGAAGTTGCTGGAACAACGAAGGAAGCTGACGTAGGATCTTCTATGTCAGAAGTTTTCTCCATTGGAGTAAGAGCAGGCTGAACTTGCTGAGTGTCAGCTTGGCTTGACGATGTGTCGTCTTCTGGCTCTGAATCCAAGTCCGTGTCTTGCATGATAGACACGAAAGAGACAACAAATTTGCCCCCAGGCTTTTGTTTTGCCTTCTTCACTTTAGTTGTGATGACCAAAGGCTTTGAAGATTTGAGGGAGATGATGAAGGGAGTTTGCATGCTCTCTTCAGATTTACCGGATGGTTTGTTTTCTTTCGGTGATTGTTGAGGAGCTTTGCCTTTATCTTTCTGGAGATTTTCGGCAAAGGATGCTGTATGCTTCTCCTCTTCTTCTTTTTCACCTTCATACATCTGTGAGTCTGCGAAGTGGATTTCTTTACCTTTGAAGGGTTTTCTGTCCGCAAAGACTCGATGTATCATGCCGTCGTCGCCAACAAACTTGATGCATTGATGTAGAGTTGAAGGGACAACACCATTCTCATGGATCCAAGGGCGTCCGAGAAGGATGTTGTAGCATGAAGGGGTCTTTATTGCGTACACTGTGTCCTCAGAGATAAGATCACCTATCTGCAATTTGAACCTGATTTTGCCGATAGGCCTTTGAGTACTCCCATCGTATCCAAAGATAGATACAGATGTGTGGCTCAGTTTGCTGGGTGGGATGCCCAACTCTTCGAGAGCCGATGTGGAGATAAGGTTGAGTGCAGAACCTGGGTCGATCTGAACTCTATGCATAGGCATTTCCTTGATATACCCTGTAAAGTACAGGGGTCGGTTATGCCTGGTTTCGCCAAGTAGGAGGTCATCCTTTGTGAAGGCGATGGTTGCACTGGCTGCTTTTTTAACCGAGAGGCATTCAATGCATGATCCCTCAGTTTTCTTCTTTTCACCCTTTGAGGAGGCTTCTGAGTTTTTGACCCGGTAATCCATTTCAATTTGGAGGACTTGCGGGGCATGTTTGTCGACATCCTCATTCAGTTTTTGTAATTCTGAGATGAGATTATCACGAGTGTGCGGAGACATTCGCAACAAATCTAGGATGTGCAGACGTGCAGGTATGTGCTTGAAGTGTTCAATCAAGTCATACTTGAAAGCCTCCTTAGGGCCTGCATGTTCATCATTGTTGCCACTAGGGGTGCTTACAACATCTTTTCCCGAAGGATTTACATATGTAAAGGAAGATTGGTTGTAATTTTTGTGGTAGTCCCGGCCAGAGCGGGTGCCTCTACCAACTTCGAGAGCTTCTTGAGAAGGGTCTTCGTTTGGAAGATTGTCTTCAGGATCAAGAGGCTGTCGTTTTTCATTTGCTGAGGATGCATCAGCAGCAGAGTTACCATCCTCAGTGATTGTGTTGCATGGAGCATTTTCCGGGAACAAGTCCTGAACAGCATCCAGCAATCTTTCTTCTTCGTTGACTAATTCATCGTCCCAAACACCAATGGCTGGGAATTCTTCAGTCAGGAAGGGTGTGAACTTCGAAGTCACAGTCTCAGGAGAAGAAACCTGAGAGGGTGTCATCTCAGTGAAAGTCACGTGAGACGAGGTGGCTCCAGAAGATATATTGCTAGGCGTCGCCGGAGTGTAAGTGCTCTCATCAGACGATGCTTCGGAAGAGCTATAATCCCGAATTATCACATTACAGGAAGCTCTGACAGGAGACGTTGCCTGATCGGAGTCAGACCCATCCTCGGATGTGAGAGGATCGTCTATCCAGCAATTTTCGGAGTCAGACCCATCCTCGGATGTGAGAGGATCGTCTATCCAGCAATTTTCTCCATTTTCAGGAGTTAAGGGAGGATGTACCTGATGGTCTTCAGGGACTTCAGGCTCTGGATTGCGAGGAGGCTCGTTGACGCGTTCTTGCTCTTGTTCTAGAGCGAGTCGCTGCAAGATCCTTGCATATTCTTCAAGATCAGGCATGGGAGCCGGATCTTCTTCTTCATCATCTCTTTGTGGCTCAACATTGTTGATTTCCACTGGAGTAATGAGAGGTGCTGGGTCAGCAGCATTTTCTTGTACAGCCTCTTGGTCTTCTTCATCATCAGACCAGGATCCTTGTGGCTGTAGGGGGTTATACCAGATTACTGGCATAAGATGAGACTCAGGAACCCATTCTTCATCGGAGAGATATTCTCCTGTTTCAAGGGACTCCTCCCACTCATCTGTGTAGTTGGATTCGAATCCATCATCGGTGTCGCTGGATTCGTATCCATCAATGGAGAATCCAACTACTGAATTGCAAGAGTATGATGTCTCCTGCATGGCTTCTTTAAATTGAGGTGGCATGAAATCACTGAGAGTGAATTTCCTTACCCCCTTTGAAGTCTCTGGAAGGGATGTTTTTGTTACCTCCAGTGAAGCGGTAGAGGAAGCCTCTGCCTTTTCTTTGACCTCTAGTTTTGGCTGGGTCTTCTCTTGCCGTTTGAGCTTGAGGAGATGTTTCCTAGCCTGCCTTCGCTGTTGAGCTGTAGGCTTTATTTTCACGACCTCCCAATTTTCATCTTCCAGGAGATCGGGATGTACCCATATCGGTTGTCTGTCTGGTGTCGGGTAAGGAACCAGTTCCTCGGACGCTTCGATTGAGTTTATCACCTTGAAGGAAGTAGTGATCTTCTTCTTCGGTGATCTTGATGTTTGTCCACATGTCACCATGTTGACGGAGGCAGACCCATAGTTTTTGTCAAAGGTGATGACTCCGTTTTTCCACATCTCATTTATTTTCTCTCTCACAACGAAGCATTGATTGAGAGGATGCGAGATCATCTGGTGGTATGGACAGTACCGAGGATCGTTGGTTTTGCCAACATCACCCGGTCTTTTTGGTTCAGGCAAGGTGAGCTTGCCGTTTGCCACAAGAGCCCCGAAGATTTCATCAACATCTTCATCAAACGGGTATTTCTTCTCTACTCGTTCTTTGAAGGCATCAGAGAGTTCAGGTCTCTTACCAGCAGCTTTGTTTTCAGCTTTCTTTGGTGGCTGAGGAGCTGACTTGGTCTGCACATTGAGGACCTCTTTCTTCTTTGGTTTAGAGGTTGCAATGGCGGTTGGCTCTTTTCTTGATGATTTCTGACTGTTGAGGTCTTTAATCACCGTTTCAGCTTCCATGGAAGCTTCTAGGAGTTCTCCCAGGTTTTTTGATTTGTTGCCGATGATCATGGAGCGGATTCTGGCTCTCATGTTGTTTCGGCAGATGTCGACTAGCGACGCTTGTGGCAATACATCAGAGCATTTGTATGCCATTGCTTTCCACTTGTGAATGAAGTCATATGTTGACTCATTCTCCCCCTGTTTTAGGCTGCACAGCTGAGCCATAGTAGCGGGATGATCCTCACCTTTGAAGTGAGTCAGGAAGCGTGTCTCTAGCATGGCCCAATTTTGGATTGAGTCCTCCGGCAGAGTGGAGTACCAATCGAAGGCTGTAACGCCCCACCCCTTACCCATGCATGATATTGTCCGCTTTGGCCCACTGGCCTCACGGTTTTGTTTCTGATGGGCCTCAACCCATCAAAAGGCCTCATGCTAAGTAAGGGTGTAAGCTCTACATATAATCCCAATCACTTTCCTCTCTATAGTCGATGTGAGACTCCGGGGCGTCACATTCCACCCCCCTTAAAGGCTGCACGTCCCTGTGCAGTAGCCTGCCAGCCCCTGTAGCCTGCCAGCCCTCTTGGCCCGCCCACATGGAAGCCCGCCCACTTGCACCAGACCACGTCAGGGGACCCACACTCGAACTAGTCGAGAGTCGGCTCTGATACCATTTGTAACGCCCCACCCCTTACCCATGCATGATATCGTCCGCTTTGGCCCACTGGCCTCACGGTTTTGTTTCTGATGGGCCTCAACCCATCAAAAGGCCTCATGCTAGGTAAGGGTGTAAGCTCTACATATAATCCCAATCACTTTCCTCTCTATAGTCGATGTGGGACTCCGGGGCGTCACATTCCACCCCCCTTAAGGCTGCACGTCCCTGTGCAGTAGCCTGCCAGCCCCTGTAGCCTGCCAGCCCTCTTGGCCCGCCCACATGGAAGCCCGCCCACTTGCACAGACCACGGCAGGGGACCCACACTCGAACTAGTCGAGAGTCGGCTCTGATACCATTTGTAACGCCCCACCCCTTACCCATGCATGATATTGTCCGCTTTGGCCCACTGGCCTCACGGTTTTGTTTCTGATGGGCCTCAACCCATCAAAAGGCCTCATGCTAAGTAAGGGTGTAAGCTCTACATATAATCCCAATCACTTTCCTCTCTATAGTCGATGTGAGACTCCGGGGCGTCACAAAGGCCGTACCTTTTAGGGTACTTGCAAAGAGGCGGATCTTGAGTGCATCTTGATCCGCGATAGCTCCCGTCAAGATCTTGAAGTGGATGACGTGCTGTCTGGCTGATCCTTTCCCCGTATATGTTTGGAGAGTAGGATGCTTAAATTTGGTGGGGAACGGGACCGAGTCCATCCATAAGGGATATGGTGGCTTGATCCCATGCTCTTTGAGTATATCCTCTTCTTTTGCTTTGGCGAGGATACCGTCTACGTCCTTTTTGGTAAGGGCGCGTGACTCATTTTCTTCTCTATTTACCTCGTCGTCTTGATGATTCGGAGGAGGTTCATTGTTCGCCTGATTTTGGAAGGCGAGGAGAAGGTTTTCCATCAGAGTTTCAATCCTCTGCTGGCCCTGTTCCAACTGCTGGATGCGGGTGATCGCATCTTCTGGAGGTGGATTGCGGGGTGGTGGCTCAGAATTTGTAGCCAAGACATTCATCCTTCGTGATTCGAACGAAGAAACTGTCCTGGTGACTGAGCTGGGGCTCATTCTTTTTGAAGAGGAGCTTGAAGAAGGATCACTCTGCTGTCCTTTGCTTGAAGGAGCAGGGGATTCTTCTGAATGTCTTATTGTCCTTGAGACGCTGCGGGTCATTGGACGTCGGACATGGATTTTTGTTGCTGATTTTTGGCGCCTTCTGGTTTTTCCAACCATATGGACGGCAGCAACTTGGTTGGGTCTTTCTTTTTCGACCCATTTAGGAGAGACTTGAAGTGTGGGAGGCTGGGTCCTTTGCTTCTGTAGTCTCTTCTGTCGGTATGACGCGCGGCGGCGTATACGGCGAGCAATTTGAGCTTCGGTCAGCTCTGACTGGGCTTTGACGATGAAGGATGTGCTCCCTCGGGCGCAGCAGCCGAGCCTGTCTTCTCTGTAGCTGGGCAAGGACAGGATGCGAACCCTGTCCTTCGCCTGTTGCAGCGAAGCTTTGAATTTGTGAAGTTCGGCCCCTGTAGAGATGAAGGGTCGAACTGCAGATTTGTAGGCCTTAGCAGGTGCTTGTGGAGGCCTTGTGATGCATGACTTGATTTTGGGCTTGTAGGAACAAGCCGGCTCATGCTGGGTTGACTTTGAAGTCAGGTTGGAGATGGGTCTCTCCTCTTTCATGTAAGCAAGAGGATAGAACTGGTTCTCCTTGAGTGGGGCCAGGAATGCTGGCTTAGTGGATGTTTGGGACCTTCTCTGTTTTGGTGAAGGTCTTGGGGACCAAGTCTTGGGGTAGACCTGGTTGTTTGCAGGTTGAGGCTTCGCGGGGCTGCCACGGGCTTCAGGCCTTCTGGTGCTCGCCTTTGGTGTCACGGTAGTTACACGTTGAGAGGCGAGTTTCTGCTTCTTGGAGGGAGCAGTTTGTTCTTCGGGAAGTGGGAATGGTCCCAGCGTCCCAAAGACGATAGTCCGGGGAGTCGAGGTCGACCCGGAGTTCACAGAGTTGCCGAGGGAGTTGACGCTTCGGCAGCTGATTGGGCGCTTGTAGGTGCGCGTGGTTTGCTTCTGTTGAAGCATGAGTTGGTGCTTGTTCTCATCGAAGGTAATGGTTAGTGAAGCTGCCATTGTTAGTTTTTCGAAAATTTCTGAAACAAGACCACATCCATTAGTAATCACAAGAATATAATGGGAAGTTCTATGGTTTCGTCTTTTCAAATTGCTTGAGGTAGATGACCCAAGCAATATGAGGAAGACAAAATGCCATAGAAGGTACAATTGTTCTGATCGCAGGTATGGTAAGCCCGGAATGGGCATCCCAGTGACTGCTAGAAGCAATTGTGAACTTAAATTCGACTTATCGAGAAGCAGAGCTTGCTCGAGGTAAGAAGAATATAAAGTTGGAGTTACAGATGTGCCGGTCGCAATACAGTAGACCCTGAAAGGGCGTACTAGTACCGCTAGACACAAATGTTTTGAGACCGCATCTATGAGATGAGATTCTCTGTTTTGAAAGGTCAAGATTGGATTCATCAAAGAGAGCAGATGGTATTCCAATCTGAACACGGGCTCAGCGATTTCCGCGAGCGCCAGTGCTCAGAAAGAAATGAACCATGATTTCTCGGATCTGAATCTAAAAATGACGAGTTTTTTTTTTGAAAGGCCAATATCGGGTTCATCAAAGAGAGCAAAAGGCACTCTAATCTGAACACGGGCTCAGCGATTTCCGCGAGCACTAGTGCTCAGAAAGGAGAAGACCAAGATTTCTCTAATCTAAACCCAAAATGACGGAAGTTTTTTTTTTGAAGTTTTTGAAGATTTTTTTTTTTTTAAATCTTTTTTTTTATTTTTATTTTTTTATTTTTTTTTTAAGATTTTTTTTTGAAAAATTTTTTATTTTTTATTTTTATTTTAAAATTTTTATATATTTTTTTAATTTATTTTTTTTATTTATTTAAAAGACGAGAGAGTACACATAGGCCTCCTAACCCGGTCTTATGAAATCTTGATTGATAGAATTGCCCCCAGGTAAGGGTAGGATTACTTAATGAACCCGTTTGGAGGACCCTTGCCTAGAACAGTCAAGCTGTCTCCACACTCTGGACAAGGCTTTTCTTTGAATCAACCCTGATCAAAGAACACAGTTGGTTTAACCTTAGTGGTCTATGTCCTTTTTTTTTATTTATATATATATTTTTTTTATTTTATTTTTATGAATTCATCGAAGAGAAACAATGGCCCAAAACCTTAGTCGAACAGGCTCAATATTTCTGCAAGCGCGATGAACGATAGGAACGGATCAAGGTTTCTCAATTTTGAATCCAAATTGAGAAATCTAAAATTTTTTTTTTTATATATATATATATTTTTTAATGAACTCATCGAAGAGAAACCATGGCCCAAAACCTTAGTCGAACAGGCTCAACATTTCTGCAAGCGCGATGAACGATAGGAACGGATCAAGGTTTCTCAATTTTGAATCCAAATTGAGAAATCTAAAAAATTTTTTTTTTTTACTTTTATATATATATATATTTTTAGATTTTTAATGAACTCATCGAAGAGAAACAATGGCCCAAAACCTTAGTCGAACAGGCTCAACATTTCTGCAAGCGCGATGAACGATAGGAACGGATCAAGGTTTCTCAATTTTGAATCCAAAAATGACAAATCTGATTTTTTTGTTTTTTTTTTTTGAAAAGAGAAAGAGTGGAAATAAATTCAAAGAATTAGAAATTTCCAAACAAAAAATCTCATCTCATTTTTTTTTGCAGAATTCAACATAGGCCACCAATTATAAAGTAGCCAAGGAATCGAGAAAAGAAATATAAGCATAGAGCAAAATATATGATATGCAAATATTTCATTTCTAGCATCGTGTTCTCAAATAAACGAGTCCCACCGGGTGATGCCAGCTTGATGGACCGCGCTCCTGCTTGGTTCTACCGAGGTCGGCGGATGTGGGAGTCCGTCGGGTCCGACCCTTTCGTAACCGGGGGGCAGGGGCGTGCATCAACATTTCTTTTTTTGTGGGTGTGCCAGATTTTCTATTTTTACTTGGAATTGCAAGTGGTGATCCGGAGATCAACCTTCGCAAGTAAAAAGGAAATCAACTTCTTTCAAGTTTTCCATTGCACATATATTTAAGAAAAGAGACATTTTTCTTGATTTGCCGTGAAAGGCGATTTTTTTGGCATTTATAGCCGATTTTGGCGTTTATAGCCGATTTTTGGCGTTTATAGCCGATTTTGGCGTTTATAGCCGATTTACAATCCTTATCAACAATGAAAGACAAGAATTGTGATTTTTGTCTCTTTTAAAAAAATACAAACTACAATGAAAAGCGAGAAAAGGAGGATCTAACTTCTCAGGAGATTGTGGGGGACTCGTTTAGATTGACGGTCGCAAGCCATATGTGGGCTTCGCCATCATCCATGCAGATGAGAACAGAGGATGCTATTGATTCGCTTGGCTTGGCTATAACCTCGGGTTTTTAGAAGACAAAGACCAAAAGGAGGTCCTATATCCAATAAAAAGCCGAGTAGACGGGCTGAAAAGCCACATCTAAGCCATTGAAGGCAGGAGGAGAAGGCAAGGACCTTGGGGGAGGGGGTACCCCCCAAGGGACTTTTGTCACCTTGTTGCGGTGGCCGGTGTAGAACTTCCGCAGAGTTTTCTCTCTTTTTTCCTTTCTCTGGATTTCTGTGCTTTTTTCTCTGATGTTTCTGATCTTCTGTGTTGTCCTTTCTTGGAGAGCCCTCCTATTTATAGGCTTTTAGGTAGCCTTTTAGGTGGGTTTATGGGCTTTTATTGTCATTAAGCCGCATAATGGGAGGAGTTACAAAATTGAATTGTTTATTTTGTAACTCCTTTTTCTTGGCTTCTGATTGGCCGGAGGAGATTGAGGGCATTTAATCGCCTTTAATCGCCATTATGGGAGGAGTTTCATGGGTTAAATGCCATGAATCTCTTGACTTGTAACTCCCGAATGCTTGCTTCTGATTGGGCCGTCCAAAGAAATGGATTAATGACTGTAATAAAGCTAGTCAATTAATCGCATTAAGTGGTCGCCGAGCGGCTGAAGAGTCGCGGGCCGTGCCACGTCTTTTGAGATTCTTCTGTTGATGATCATCGATGGATCTTCATGTAGATCGACATCAGATGATCATGTAATTTCAGGTGTTTGTTGCCAACAGCGGGTCGGTGCCATCTGTCCTGTCGATTTCTCGATCGGTCGGGTGGAAAGCACACTTTTTTTTGGTTGACCGGGTGGCGATCAATACTGTCTTCGATACTCTTGATGATTTACCCGTGTTTTGGACGGATGTCAGAGGACTTGGTGTCTCAAAAGCATGAATTTTGGAAAGTACCAGAGGCTGGGCCCTTCGAATCGCGAAAAAACGGCGAAAACCGGGGTTTCCGGGACTTTCCCGGCGACCCCGGGGTCCAAGGTCGCCGGCGACCCTGGCCCAGGGTCGCAGGGGTCTGCGACCCTGGGGGGGTTTTCCCCCTTTCGTGTCCCGTTTTGCGTCCGTTTTTGCTTTTTTCTGATTCTTTTTTCTTCTGTACTTTTCCTTGACATTTTGACCATTTATTGGCCTGATTTCTTTGTAGGAAACCTGATGAGAATCCTTGCATTTTATTTTGCAAAGTTTCCAATTTCCTGAGAAAGCCGAAGACTTTGTCGCGCAGAGTTGCCGATTTCCCGTCAGAAGCTGAAACTGGGTCAAACGATGTCGGAATGACCTGAAATTTGGTGTGAAGCCTCCTGAGCAATAAATAAGACCAACCATAGGCTTTTGTTTGAGTTTTGAAGCCGTTTGGGGTCCTATCACCTGTAGACTTGCTTTTTGTCGCGATGAAGATGTCGCGGTTTGATGTGTGGTCAATCGATGTCCGATTGACTTGAAATTTGACAGGGAACCTATTGGAGTCATTTTAAGATGATCCATAGGTTCTGTCTTGGAAACCATGGTCCCAGAGAGCTTTTGTCGCCGAGAGCTCCTTTTCGGCTGTCGGAGAAGCGAAGTTAGGCCAAATGATTTTGAAATGGCCCGAAACTTCTTGTGTACTCCTCTTTTGGCTGTCTGGAAGAATCTTGCAGTTTTTGTTTGATTCTGACAAGATTTGATTTTTGGAAGCAGCATTGCCTATTTATGGCAGGTTGCGACTTCATGTAGCTCTTTGGATCTTGAAAAGGCAAAGTGACATTTTTGGTGTCAACAGTTCATACACTCGGTCGTTTCCTAAAGCTCCGGGTCCACCGCCCTGGAAAAGGCCTCGAGTCCAACTCGGTCGTTTCCTAAAGTTCCGGGTCCACCGCCCTGGAAAAGGCCTCGAGTCCAAACTCGGTCGTTTCCTAAAGCTCCGGGTCCACCGCCCTGGAAAAGGCCTCGAGTTCATACACTCGGTCGTTTCCTAAAGCTCCGGGTCCACCGCCCTGGAAAAGGCCTCGAGTTCATACACTCGGTCGTTTCCTAAAGCTCCGGGTCCACCGCCCTGGAAAAGGCCTCGAGTCCAAACTCGGTCGTTTCCTAAAGTTCCGGGTCCACCGCCCTGGAAAAGGCCTCGAGTCCAAACTCGGTCGTTTCCTAAAGCTCCGGGTCCACCGCCCTGGAAAAGGCCTCGAGTTCATACACTCGGTCGTTTCCTAAAGCTCCGGGTCCACCGCCCTGGAAAAGGCCTCGAGTCCAAACTCGGTCGTTTCCTAAAGCTCCGGGTCCACCGCCCTGGAAAAGGCCTCGAGTCCAAGCTCGGTCGTTTCCTAAAGCTCCGGGTCCACCACCCTGGAAAAGGCCTCGAGTCCAAACTCGGTCGTTTCCTAAAGCTCCGGGTCCACCGCCCTGGAAAAGGCCTCGAGTCCAAACTCGGTCGTTTCCTAAAGCTCCGGGTCCACCACCCTGGAAAAGGCCTCGAGTCCAAACTCGGTCGTTTCCTAAAGCTCCGGGTCCACCGCCCTGGAAAAGGCCTCGAGTCCAAACTCGGTCGTTTCCTAAAGCTCCGGGTCCACCGCCCTGGAAAAGGCCTCGAGTCCAAACTCGGTCGTTTCCTAAAGCTCCGGGTCCTGGACCCTGGAAAAGGCTCCGAGCTCCGACGCTCAGTCGTTTCCTAAATTCTTGGTTCATACACCCCTAAAGATCGCACGGCCGAGATCCCCGGGACTCTGGGTTCGAACACCCTCGAGGTCACGCCGAACTCAAACAGCCGAGATCACACCCAAGGCAGTTCGCTTCGGCCAAAGCTCCCCATCCCGGCCAAGGACAGCTTTCAAAAAAAAAAAAAGAGCGGTGCGAGCATTGAAATACAAAAATGCAAGTGTACACGGATTGAGTGAACACAAAACTCGTCCTTTTTATTCATTGCAACTGCTTCATTACATGGATTACAAACATGAAACAAAATACACAGAAAGGCTCGTGGCCCTCTGAAAGGCTTTGAGACCACTCTTCACCGACGCCGCCCGCCGACCGGAAACCTTCGGCGGAAAGGCTTGTTGCATCCTGCCCCGAGGTCTTGACATCCCACAAGAAGGAGGATCTGCGGCATAATTCAGAACCGCCCTCTGGGACGAAATAGGACCCCCAGGCGTCCGGTGCCAGGAGCTCTGCAATACGCTTCGGCTGGTCAGACCAAAGTTTGCAAACAAGAGCCCCCTCCTAGGGCGTTTCTAGTCCTACCCTCCGCTCAGAACCTTGCGGAATGCCAACAAGGCCGCCGAGCGCAGGGGGCGCCACCAACCCATAGCTGCAAAGATTCACATGCAACCGCACCAGGGAAGGCTGGCCGTAGACCCGCGTTCAGAGAGCGCGTAGCCTACGAGGACCATCTTCAGAGAGCGCGCAGACTGCGATAGACCTTCTCCCCTCGAAGGAAGCCGTCGCCAGCACAGGAGTTTCATCAGGGTCAAAAGCCCCTAAAGACCTGTCAAACATGGCTGCCAGGTTGTTTGAATGAAATACAAATATCCTAGTTCTCTTGTCCCTCCCATGGCGAGCTTACCACTCCTATTTATAGGAAGGGAGGGGGGCCCGATCTTCAAAGGAAATTATGAGGCGAGGTCTCTCACACCTTGCGTGGCGTGCTAAGACTTCCCTTACAATAACCTGCGGTTCCGATGATGCCACGTGGAGCCATCTCCTCGTTCCCCTCAATAGTCATGTCACCATGCTTACTACTGTTCAAGATCGCCCAAGATACGGAGTATCAGCGCGAATACCAGAAAGGATCGCCCAAGATACGGAGTATCATCGCAAGCAAGAGGACCGCTCGGCACTCATTTCTAACGTCACATTGTAAAAGGCGCCGTACCAAACTCAAGCATAGAAGTACCGAGCACAGAAATGGAAGGACGAGTGATCAAAGAAACTTTCAATTGCATTAAAATCCTGGTCATTACATTGCGCAGCAGATACAATTGAAGGAAATTACAAAAAGCATAAAGCAGAGAGGCGAATGTCCCGAGATCATGCCCGGTCGGACCCACGGGCTGCAGCATCAGAAACTTCGCTGGCTGGAAGAGCGGAAGCCGGCGTCGGAAGTGGGTACGGGGGAGGCTCCCTAAAGGAAGGATGGTCCTCAGAAGCCCCGGCCTCCTTCAGGCCGGCACGCCATCCTTTCACCCAGGCCTTATCCCTCACGACGAGGACCATTTCCTTGTAATGGGCGGTGACCTGCGCTCTGGCGTCCTCGAACGCAGCATCGCATTCCGACTCGAGTTTCGCCTCGGCTTCATCCGCCCTCTTGGATTCGGCCTGAAGCAGGGCCGCATAGTCATCTCCCATCTTCGATATGGTAACCTCGAGCTCGGCCACTCTAGCTCTCTCCGCCTCGGCTTCTCCCCTCGCCTGCTCAAGCTTCGCCGCATATTCTCCCTCCACCCTGGCTAATTTCTGGGTGACGACGTCCAGAGACTCTTGCAAGCCGTTCTTCTCCACAGTCAGCTCGGCAGCGTCCATACTGTATCTGCAGATCCTGTCAGCAACAGCCATGGACTTCTGTGCCGCCTGTGAAAGAAACGGGGTATACGCGTTAGATCCAGAGATCGTAGATGCCGAACCACCGGATTGGCGAAAAGAAATGCAGAAAGATTTACCGTGAAGTTAGACTGCAGCATCGACAGAATCAGCTTCTGATCGCTATACTTGTCCAGCTGCTCCATGTCCCGGGGGAGGGCGCAGGCTCGCCCCAGGGCCTCGAGGACCTGGGGATCGATCCTGTGAAGAACGCGATCCTCCATCGTCATCGGCCTCCCCGGCCCAAGCATAAAGCTCGGCTCCCATAACGGCGGCCCCTGGGGCAACGAGGCAGCGGCCGAGCTGGGACCTGCATCGGTCCTCGGCATCTTCAGCGGCCGAGCCCCCTCCTGCTCAACTTCAGCCGGAGGCGAACGTACCACTAGACCAATAGGGCTAGGGGGTGCGGGAACCTCCGCCGCAGCTGCAGGGGAATTCATTCGAGCACTCGGAGGAGGCTCAGGGGAATTCAGATTCACAGGCCCTTGGGGGGCTCGGGCATCCTCCACTCCGAGCGCCAAGGCCTCGAGGTCCTCGAAGGACAAGCGCCTGGTATGCCTCATCTCGGAACTTGGCGAAGGAGATCGGGCAGTCCGACTGGACTCCCTTCCCGGGACCTGGAGAGGTCTCGATCCCGACGTGGAAGCTAGAACTCCAGACGTGGCCCTAACGTCAGACGACGCCCGCGAAGGCTCCTCTGCAGCCTCCGGACTGGCTTGTTCCTGCCCGACTTCGGGACCGGCACCTTCACCCTGGATCGGCTCTACGGTGCCCCTTAGATACCCATGGTATCTCTGCTGATACCCTAGCAGCGACCAAGTCGCCCTGCCGTCATGGCCACTGTACCGCTTTACTAGGCGGAGCCAGGCCTCGTTCTTCTTCCAGATGTAGCGGGCGGCCCGTTTTCTCTCCTTCAAAGCTGTAACGACCAGAAGCGTTAGCGCGGCAGAGCAAAAAGAAACAATATGAAAAACAGAGAGAAGGTATTTACTTGGAATGGTCCCGAAGTGGCGAGGGACTTGGTAGCCTCTATCGATGTCGGCCACCCCGAACTCCCAGTTTCCCGAGACATACAGGAGATCGTCTCCGGCATACTTGCTTGAATCCTCCAAGTATCGGACAAAGCCGTCCCGGCCTGGCTTTGCCCGGAGATAATAAGCATCTCCGGACTTGCATATATCATATACGTCCTCGATATCGAAGACGCCGAGGTTAATGTCCAAAACCTCATTTAACCTAGCGTGCCCATCACAATCTTGAAAGCATTGGGTAGCAGCTGGCAAGGGCAGAGGCGCTATTGACTGAGACATCTCCTGAGAAGGGGGTGAAGGGGAAATCGGACCCCACCTTCTGTCACGGCCACTAGAGGAAACGGCATCCAACCCCCCGAGAAGTCGCGAAGGTTGATGCCGTTGGGATCCTCGCCCCTAACTTGGACGTCAGCAGGGACCCTAAAGGCTGACCTAAAGCCCTCGATCGCTGCCTCGCCCTCTAACCAGTGGCTATAGATTCCCATTTCTACCCCAATCCAAAGACAGAGAAACCCACAGGAGAAGAGGCAGGGCAAAAGGAACTTACGGGAGCAAGACGATGACAATGAGGAGCAAAAAGACACGGCCTCAGCAGCACACCACTTCTCAGACGAGGTTCCCTAGCAGTAGCTTATTCTCCTTTGATTCAGAATGGCGACAGAGAAGAAGACGAACCTCGATTGCCCTATATATATCGCCAAAAGGTCCCCTTTCCAGAGGCCCTAGTTGGGTGCGCCAAAGGGGCGCCTCCTAGAGCTCCGCGCGAATCATTTCGAACATTGATTACGTCCCTGACAGAACGGCGCGTACGATCTCGAGAAAACAGACGACTAACCAGAGGACGACACGCAGAGCCGTCAACCTGTCTCCGGCATTGAATAAGGGACGCCAGTTATTGCATTGATTATCCAAAGCGACCATTAATCAGGGCAGAGAGGGACTCCCTCCACCGGGTAAGCACCGTCACATAGCTCCCGACCTCACGGCACTGACGATCTCCGCAAGGTCAGAAGCTAGGGGCAATTGTACGGGGAGATTTCCGGAGCACAGGATTAAGCTAATCCCAGCCATCAGATGAGACTAAGCACTCTCACGTGCCATCCGCGTGAGATCCACGTGGCACCAAACTCACCTCGGCTAGCAAGGCAGAGGCCTCGGTCGAAGTCAAACAGCTCCACGCCACTAGCGCCGAGCTCGGCCACCCTACGTGTCCATCTCGGCTGAGAACTCCACCTCGGCTGAAGGAGCCGAGACGAAAGCCGAAGCAAGAAAAGGCCTCCACTCGCACCCCTCATCCCCCACGTCACCGGGCGCGTGGAGAAACAGGGGTGCGAACTAGTAAGACAGATGCGACATCCAGCCGTCCACAATCTTCGCTGGATCACTGACAAGGCGGCATCCAGCGGCTGACGCCACATCAGGGCAAGGCCCGAGGGCAGATCCGATGATGCTCCTACCGCCAAAAGCACCCGACACGATCTGGTCCAACAAGACGCGCATTTAATGCATTGTGGGCTGATCCGACTGACATTAAATGCAGGGTGGGCTGGATTGGACCGCATTTATTATTACTTTGCGGGCTTATCATGACTCCCAGTCAAATCATGGGACCCACACCAAGATGTCCTCCAAAAATACAAGCCAAGCCTCTATAAATATAATCCCATACCACATGCAAGGTACGCATAATACACACCTGAGAGCTGTCACTCTGCCTCTCTTCTTCCTCTCCTTCCATTGTTCATGTTCCTTCACTGACTTTGGCATCGGAGAGCCTTGCGCCGCCCAGGCCAGGGTCCTCTGACCGTGTGTTCTTCTCTTTCAGGCTTTCGGACGGTACCCAGTCATCACCATTGTTGGATAAGTCCTCTAAGGCTCCCCAGATATTGTGGGTCAATATTTTCTGCACCTACAGGAATCAAGCTAATCATATCTCAATGGATACCGAATCCAAGCCAGCACATACACGAGGAATTGAGACAATTGAGGGTCAACATACTGACGAGTCAGCATGATATTCTTTTTAGGTGATATTCAAGTGAGGGATCCTCTCACCAAAATGGTGAGGGACACTCCCCTTTTGGGAAGTGTCAAGTACATAAGGAGTATTCCTATGTACTTGACACTCCACTTTTTTGTACTTGACACTTCCCAAAAGCGGAGTGTCCCTCACCATTTTGAGTTTTTTTCCATAATAGCACTCTCAATTAAACTAATTCTCATAATAGCACCCATTTAAAAATAATACCCAGAATAGCATCCCGAGCCTACATGGCATATCCAATCCTAATACATTTTAAAACACCCATTTTCTCAATCTACTTTTTTAAAGAAGTTTTTTTTTTTTTTTTTGGTGTTAAAATCGAGTATTTTAAATCTTTGATCAGATTCTTCAAAATGCTTGGCTAAGATGAAAAAGGCAAGAAATGGCCTAATGACCCACTACTTTATAGGTCCCACCGTTTGATCATCCCCACTTTGAACAAATTCATGGTCGTGGACACGCAATATCCTCGGCCAAAGAACTCCACTGTTCCATCAAACAACACTCTCAAGGCCCACATTCAATGGTGGAGTACCATAAATCCATAATACCACCTTGAATTGGTTTAATGTGAGTCCATTTGTGTATAAATTGGCATTTTTTTGTACATTTTTCATATGCTATATTGGCAATTTTAAGGTGTCCAGTAAGATATATAGAGACAATTTAACAAGACGTACTGTATGGCTTTTGGGGTGTAAGTATCCAAGTTTTCTTTTTTCTCCTCTAAATTCTCATTTTTCATTTGGACAATTTTGATTTATTTTGGGTAAAATTTTGATCTTCCTTTTGGGCTTGTTTGATGGCCAAAGAGTATGAACACAATGAAGAATTTGTATTAAAATAATTTCATAAGTAGAAGAATTATAAATCTTCTTCGTATAGGACAAATTAAAAGAATGATTTTAAATTTTAAAACTTGAAGAATTCCAAAGACTTTTTTGTGACATTTAAGAGAATGATAGAAATTTTCTTTTTCTGATTTTATCAATGAACAAAATTAACTATCCATTGATATGAATTGAAAATCCCCCATATTACCAAATTTCTTTCTAAACAATCAGGGAGTTTAGCTTAAAATCTAAATTGGACCACCACTTTTTTCGTGATTTAATTTATTAGGGTTGTGGATGAATAACTACTTCCTACAAATTGGTGGATTATTTGATGGCCCTTGTAAATCTTCAGCTTTAAGCCTTTATTTTTAGTTCTTTATGGCCTTTTATAGTTTCAAAAGAAAAATCTATTTGATTGAATGTTGCTAGTCATTAGATCCAAGACCACAGATTGGGCAGTCATTAGACAAAGGGGAGTTTCAATATTAACCATCCATTCCAAAGCATATGGCTTGCAAAGTCCAGAAGATCTACTTTTGTTAGATGGATTATCTGCAACATTCACTTGAAAAAGTAGATTGAGAAAGGGAGTGTTTTAAAATGTATTAAGATTGGATATGCCACATAGGCTCGGGATGCTATTTTAGGTATTATTTTCAAATAGGTGCTATTATGAGAATTAGTTTACTTGAAGGTGCTATTTTGGGAAAAAACTCCACCATTTTGGTGAGGGAATCCCTCACTTGAATATCACCCTACTTTTTATTCAAAGTTAATAAAACCTCTTAAGTTTGTAAGGTTCGTAAGTATCAGCCATAGAGATTCTGTAAATATGTAATCATGAGATTCTACCCATTTGTAATATACTGTTACTAGAGATTTTCCGTGACTGAAGGCACGGCGCACGGCATTAAAATTAAAATAAGAATATATCTATTTATATATATATGAATGCAATAACTTAATCAAATATGACCAAATTAAAAACAGAATAAAAAGAAGTAAACAGAAAGACCCCACAATCAAACAATCAGAATAACAAAGAAAACCCACGAATGCAATAAGTTAATTAGGCAATTAGAGCATCAAAGACTAACCACCAAAAATCCCCAATTATATTAAATACACCAAAAAATAAAGAAAACCCATTAATCAGACTACAAAGAAGAATAATGCAAAGAAAAATAAATCCGTAGCCTTAACCCAATAATCAAATGCACTAAACCCCCCCCCCCCCCCCCACAATTAATACGGTGGAATACTTCAAATCAATTCATTCTGTTATATGCCCCCACCTTTTAGGAATTATAGTACATGAAACCTACTTGTATATCATAAGTTAAGAGAGCTTCTAAAGGGTAGTATAGGAAAGGGTTTTGTTAAGGGGAAATATTCAAGTGCATCTATCCCTCACCATAGAATTAGGGGCACTTTCCTTTTTGAGAAGTTCTAGTACAAAAGTGACTTTTCTAGTACATAAGAATACTCCATATGTACTTGAAATTTTCTAAAAAATGGAGTGTCCCTCACCCTATAGTGAGGGATAGATGCATAGAAATACTCCTATTTGTTAAGAATTTGACAATGGTGGTTTTGAAAGAAAAAAAAGAGTTGGTTAAGGGAGTGTGTTTTGAAAAGAGCAGAGAGAGAGAGTCACCCTATTAATTTTAGTGTTATTGTCCGTACAACTATTCTTATATCTAATATTTGCCCCACAACAGTTAAAGTTTATATAATTCCCACGGAACTTTTCGTACAATAATAGTGCGATATCGCACGGCTGTAGGATATCGCACAGAATGATGTGTGCGATATCGCATGGCCCTTGGATATCGCACGAGGAAAATACTTAAAGTTTGACCTCTCAGGAGCAAATCTCAAGTCTAAGGGCTGCTCTGTGGGCAATATCCCTTAATTTTATCCCTCGAGTCTGATTTGGCATGGTGTGATTCCACAGAGGAAAAAGTTTCACCATATTACTCAACATCGGTGCACTAAAGCCGGCCCCAAATGGGAATCCCAGCTCGCTCTGGTGGATTACAGTTTCTTCTCCTTGCCACTGGGTCAGCTCAAAAAAAAAAAAAACCACCTCAATCCGTAGATACCAAAGGAATAAATTTTTATTTCTTTTTCTTTTTCGCCCCCCCCCCCCCCCCCCATCCTTAAATTGCCTAGTCCCATGCTCAGGTTGAGCCCCCCCCCCCCCCCCCCCCCCCCCCCCATCCTTAAATTGCCTAGTCCCATGCTCAGGTTGAGCCCGAGGTAGACCGGTGAGCGCGGGCACTCAGCAGAGAGCCTCATTTAAAATCCAAAATACGAAAATATCCGTTCATTTTTTTAAGACTAAATGCTTGTTTGGCATTATTCTTATATTGAGAATTATGCCTATTTGAAAATAAATTATGTTGAGAATTTCCTTTCCTAAAAATGGAAAATTGTTGAACTTATTTGGTAATGTTATGTCAGAATGACTCCCAATTAGCAAAATTGGCAGAATAATGTTAGGCAACGTTCTTAATTTGGATAGTGTTAAAAATATTCATACATTCATATCGTTAATTAAAAAATAAAAATATTCATGTCACATATCAATTTAAAAAAGCAAGAATTAATCATCCATAAAAATAATTAAAAATAAATTTGAAATAGTAGTGGCGGGTGCTCATATATAAAGAGAGAAAAGGATGAGGATTTTGGATAGGGATGTAAACGGGTCGGCTCCAATTCAGGTACATGGTGGATCCGGAATCAGAATCGTTAACGAGAATATGGAACCGGATCCCGGACCCGGAACGAAACCGTTAATGAGAATATGGAATCAGAGCCGAAAATGTTACACCCCAACCCAAGTTAATCAAGTTTATTTCTAATTAATTACATTTTATATAATGTAATTGTGCTTAGATGTTAATTAAATTAAATTAGTCTTATTCTAGCTCTTTAATTAGACCTTGTGTCTTGGGTAGCTAGTTTGTTTCAGAATTAGCTCTGATGCGTAAGTATGAGTTTTGTATATGGGACGGGTCTGGATAAAGAATGACTTGGAGAAAAAAATTAACTTTTAGGAAGAACTCTTGAAAAAAGAGGTAATATGTCAAGTCTCGGGTTTACGGGCCGGAACCAAGGTGGAACCAGACCCAAACCCATTTAGATCATGAGTTAAAAAAAAGGAACTAGACCCAAACCCATTTACTTATCGAAACCTAAAGAAGGACCCAAACCCCAGTTTTTAACGGGTAAAAACCTTTAGATAATTGGAGAATCGGGGATCTGTTTACATCCAAGAATGCTGTAAGGGGTGTAAAGACATTATATAGTTCCGGATGGATGACTTGCTTTCCGTTGCTTTCTGTAAACAGAAAATAGAGGTTTTTCCTTGTAGCTTACCTTTTGAGATGACTTTTTCCTCCCATTCTCAAAAACTCTAAGAGCATGTTTAGTAACAGGTGAGGAATCCATAGATCTGATGATTCTTCACTACCACTGGAACAAGGATTCCTCGTTGGGGATTTATATAGTTGATGATTTCACATTGATTTTGGTGTGTATCAATGCATATAGCTGAGAAAAATAGGATTCGGTGTGCAAATTTATTTAACTGAGGATTTTCAAATCTTATGGGGGGTGGTCGGATATGAAAATCCTAACAAATCAAGATTTTCATTCGTCCAAATCCTCGTGAATTTACAATTCTCAAACATGGATTTACCAAAACTTTAGGGAAATCGAAAATCTTTTCCCTAAAGATTTGATTGCCAAACGTGACCTAATTTTTCTTAGACCTTCTCCATACTAGGGGAAATGACAAAAATGGCAAGACCTTTTTTTTCTGGCCAGGCACCTTAATTTCTGGTTTTTTACTTTTTTTTTTCCTCTTTGTATGATTTGCTCATTCCATTCTCCTTTTACCAAACCTTTGGTTAGTACGACCTGTGTGGCCCATCTTTATGTGAATAATCCACATTTACTTATTGAAGTGAAATCTAATACAATGAATACGTTGGGAATGGTTGTTCATTTGATCAACTTTGAATAATGAAAGGTGGGCCTTGACTATGATAAATTAATTATTTCTCCATGTTACAAAAAATGGTCTTTTTTCCATGATATGAAATGTGCATCTTCTGGGTCCTAACACCAAAATTACATTGATTGATAGATGGTGAGGATGGAAGATTTATAAGATTTTAGTTGTTCGTCTTGCTTATGGCCGGTTTGATTGCTTGAGAATATTTCTTAATTTTAGGAATTATAAAGAACCACTTTAGTAATAATCTCTTATTCTAAATATATAACATGGCCTATTTATTTGAATAGAATTGAGTTCCCGGTAATTAAAAAAAATATTTTCATTATCGTTGAAATATGATTGGGCCAGTGAATTAGTATGGATATGAATTTCTAAAAATTCAAAAGAATCCATTATGCCATGAACAATAGGACTTATTTATTCACATGAAATTGAATTCTACAAATTCAAAAGAACTCATTTTACAATGAATCCCCTTATCTTAAAAATTTATAATGTGTTTGTTTGCATGAATAGAATTCTTAGAAAATTAAAAAAACTCACTTTGCCTTGAACTCCTTATCTTGAGAAAATAATTGAATATTTTTTTTTATTTTCATTGAATTTAATTCCTAAGAACTGTTGTCGTCATGTTGTCATTTAAAAAAAAAATTAAAACACGATCATAAAGTTATTGACGATTTCTTTGATTTGAGAATTAAGGTGAGTCTTGATTTAATATATATTATGATATGAGATAATTGGCAAACACCTTAGTTTAGAATCTATTGAATTTTTCGGAAGCTGCCAAATAACACCAATATTATAATATTTTATTATGTAATATCTTATTATCCTAGTATTTATATATAGAAATATTTTATTCTATACATATCCAATTATGCCATAAGATCTGATGATGCCAAAATAGGGTTTCGGACACCATCAGTTTAGTAATAAATGCAGTAAATGAAGAGAGATGAGAGATTTATAGTGGTTCGGTCAAGATGACCTACGTCCAGTTCATAAAGGCAGAGATTGCCTGTGGTGTTTTACTTCCTCAATGATTATTACAAACTAGAGGAATACAAGCGTCGAAGTGAATAGAGAGAGATCCCTCCTCCTCAAGTGCTGGTGGGGCTCCTTGATTTATAGTCCTCCCCTAACAGATGGGGACGACTCTTCAGCAACGTTCGTCCTTGGAACCATCGAACTGCCCTCGCGCTGGAGGAGGCAGGTGAGGAACTGCCCTCGCGCTGGACAAGGCAGGTGCGATATTTCTCCGCAGGACCTGGTAGGAGCGGGATTGCTTCCGAAGCAACGTGGCTGCCTTGACTTGGTCTCTTCGTGGGCTTGGACCTGAGCCTCATCCTCATGGACTCATCAAGATCCAAAAGAAAATAAAAAAAAATTATATTAAATTACCACCTCTCAATTACATAATAACGCTATACTTAAATCTATTTATACCAATATATTTTCAACCCACAATCGCAAGAATATAAGTTTGCCAAAACTCTAAACTCATTTACAAAATACATTTTTCTTATGTCATAGCCCACACAAGGGGTATTTTAGTCTAAAAATATTATAATTGTAGTTATGGAGAAATATTTAAAATTTAAAAAGGGTAAAAAAATTCATCTCTAAAGATAAAGTTATAGGAAAATTCCTTTAAAATATAATTTAAATTTATTATTTATTTTTCATTCCATCCAGGCTGCCTACGAGTGAAGATGTCGTCACCTCTACCTCTCTCCTTTATTTCCTCTGTCTTTATGCCTAATCATTACGGTGCTTCCAAAGCCACATGTCGCTGTTGCAAATTGCAATCCCACCACGTACCTACTATCGTGCCGGCCACGAATGTGAGTGAGGCCTCATGGAAAATGATTACACGAGTTTTAAGCATCATGCCATACACGTGGTCAAAGTTTGTTTAATTAAATCCTTGCGTGATTCATTTGGGAACATCCAAACCGTTCAAAAATCTGTCAACCTATGTTTCTTTATCTAATTCACCATTCACCAGCTTTCATGCATATGTAAGGTCCGGTGCATGTTCTAAAGATCAAAATTATTAAAGTCATGGGTCCCCGTTCACCCCAGCAGGCATGTGCATTAAAAAAGAGCAAAAAGAGTGATCATGTCAACCGTCTCTGATTATGAAAAATGTCTTTAAATAGTAATTGAGAATAATAGTTTATTAATAAATTTATTTCTCTTACAATGTTAATAAGCTTGCATTTTGGTGAATCGAACTATTATTAGATGTGAAGTTTTTTTTTTTTTTTTTTTTTTTTTTTTTTTTTTTTTTTTTTTTAACGGAGGGTTTCTCATTTTTTTGGACAAGAATAATTCTTATGGTTGAGCGAAAGCCGGATAAATTCCTTGTGGCTCCAATGTGGTAGTGCAGTTTCGAGTGTTCAACCTCTGTGTACAAACTGTGCATCCTAAACCATATGAGTTTTAATCCATCAAGAGTAATATTTAACCTCGATTGAATGGATATAATTTTGCTATATGTGATTAATTAATCCAACAGACAATATCAAATAGAACGAAATGAATAGCCAGTATTGATGTCGTATGGTCATCATTGCATAAACACTTATTTATTATAAAACAAATATGATTAATGTGATCTAACTATAATATTTTAGAAAGATATCCAAACAAGTGGTGAAGGGCACGTCATTTAAAAGGTTCGGATTTTCAAAAGTAAGCTCACTTGTATAAAATTTGGCTCGATTTCGACCACATGGTGTGGTCGAACTTATTAATCATCGGAATTTTTTCTCTTTTTAGAGGACTACATGTGTAGTCCAGTTGTCTGAAGCCCACTTAAGGCACCTTTTCTCATCAATATATCCTTTCCACACTCTCGCTACATGACTCAGACACTAGTCCAACTTGATACTCATTTAACCGTTGTTTATGATTATATTGGATCTGAAGATAAAAAGAAAAATACAATTGAAAGTTGGTCTCGAGATTAAAAGAAATTAAAGTACACTTGAAAGTTCATTTTTTGAGGCTGTTAGCATAAACTAATAACGCTTATTTTTTGCTAAATGCTTATCTATAATCAGGGGTGGAACCATGAATTTTTTTAGGAGGAGCTAAAGTAAAAAAAAAAAAAATCATTAAAAATTTACAAAATTTAATAATTAAATACAGAATAGATAGCACTCAAAAGTAAAATTACATTACTATTATTTAGAAAAATCAGTATCTTAGAAGTTGATGTCATAACCCTTGTCAACTAGCACTCAAAATTGAAATTATTGATCATTATTTTGAAACAAACAAATATGCCCACTATTTTATATTTATGAGCAAGACCCATATTTAAAATCTAGACCATTCAAAAGGGTGGTCCCATTAGTTTTATCTCGTCAAAAGAATTTACTTCAATTGGATTTATTCTAACATAGATAATCACAATTAAAACATAACTTTTTTATAATTGTTTTTCCTCTTTCCTTTCTTCATTTTATTTCTTTTCTTTTCTTTTCTTCCATCATTCTAATCTTTCTCCCCCATAATCTGCTATGATTTTGTTCATTTTTTAGAATTATTTTTTCCCTCCTTCATTTTCTTTCTTTTCTTCCATCATTCTAAGGGAAATCTTCAAAACAGGGCTCAAATTTTGCCCATATTTCAAATCAAGACAAAATAAAATCACATTTTAGATCAAGACTTAAGTTTTCCATTTATATTTCAAATCAGGACATCCGGTGATAAAATGAGTTTTCCAGCGACATCTTCCTCTTTTCTTAAAAAAATTACCCAAAATGCCCTTATCCCCATTGTGGAGATCTTGAGACTTCCTCTCCACTTAAACCCGCCAAACATTCTCTGTAGAAACTTCAATTTCTGTTTCTAGGGTTGAAAGGTTTCTCAAGAAAATGAAGATATTGTTGCAAACATGAGTTTTACAAGAAGATGAAGATTATTGTTCTGAGTATGAGGTGGGTTGTCAAAAGGATGATGAAAATGGACTAAAGAAGGAACTATTGCAGACATGAACTAGGTTTTAAACAAAAGAGATCGGATGGGCTTGCCCTTTCCAACATCAAGATGAATGAAAAGTTTCTATTGAAGTAAATGAGTTGATTGTTTACTTGCTTTAGATGAAAGGGAAAAAAAGACACATACTTCACCTTTTAAATACTACAAAATTCATTCTAGAGGATTTTACCCAAAAAATCCTTTAAGACTCGTCAAAAGCCAAAAGCACCATCAACATCTTATAAAGACCACAGTAGTCTCAAAGGTCCTGTTTGATATATTTTTTTAACTTTTTCTTTAAGTGGGGATATCCCTGATCCTTTCCCTTAAACAAACCCCAAAACCATTTTCCCCCTTTTCCCTTTTTCCCATTCAACTTCTTCTCTCTTCTGGGTTTTCCTAGAATTAAGGCTTGATTCACTCGATCAAGGGCAGAGATTGGATCTCGCAGAATTTTTTTTTCTCTCGATCACAGAAGAGAACGGGATTCAAGGATTTTTGGTTCGATTACTATTGCAAGAAAATACCTGAGAGATCAGAAAAATCCGGGCAGGCGCTGCTCGAGATTTTACAACCCAGTTCCAGCGCATACACAGATCATACACAACCAGTTCCGCTGCATCTCCATTGCCACACTGGGATTCTGTTGCAGAAATGAAATAGAACAAAGGCAGAAGGGCGCTGCATCCTGGTTCTGATTACAAAACCCAAACTCATTCCAGAACATCATAGGAAGAAGAAGACAGTGCACGCCCAAATTAGTGATGTGAACAGGGATATCCCTACTTCTGTTAGTGCTGTGAGCGGGGATATCTCTGCCAACCAGAGTACTGTGGGTGCTGTCTCTCAAGAACCGATTTCAGTTGGGACAGGGATATCCCCGCCCAAATTATCGTTGTGAACAGGGATACCCCTGCCTCTGTTAGTGCTGTGAGCGGGGATATCCCCGCCCACCAGAGTATTGTCTCTCAAGGTGGTTTCAGTTGGGACGGGGATATCCTCACCCAAATTTGTACTATGAACAAGGATATCACTGCCTCTGTTAGTGCTATGAGCGGGGATATCCCCACCCACCAGATTACTGTGGGTGCTTGGTATCAGTTGGGACGAGGATATTGCCACACACTAGAGTATTGTGGTACGGGACTTCTCCGCTCACCTGATACTTATGGCTGAAATATTACTACTCCAAATAGAGTTTCAACAAACACATTAGGTACTACATCAATGTTACTTATCAGAAATATCCATTAACCCCAAAAATATGTATAAGAAACATCAATCAACACCACATTTGACATTCTCCGAAACATCCATCAACACCAAAATATATGTTAAGTAGCATTAATAATTGTGTATACAAATCTCAAGTTTTTCAAGAACATCAAAGCATCACCAAAAACAAAAGACACATGCTATAGAGTGTTTCGGTAGCAAAACACTACTCACTAGTGGATTATGAAATCTCTGAACATATGTCATCTCTCTTTACAGTTTGAGACATGCTACTTTCCTACATTAGAATATCAGAACATCACACAAAACAAGACACGTGCTAGGTAGTTTTCATAATCAAAACACTACTGCACTGGTGGATTGTGACATCTCTGTCGATTGTGTCTCATCTCTTTACAGTTAGAACATGTTACTTGCCGATGCTGCCTGTCCCTATCTTCTGTGCGAATTCTTTTTTTTTTTTGTCGCCCAGGTTGCTTGGATGCATGTGGAGGCAAAACCAATTCAATTGGCGTATGATCCCATTGTCTTATATCTCGAGTAGCATGCAAAACCTCATTGTACGTGAGTCGATAGGTTTCTGTCAGAAACCAATGCTCACAGAAGTCATACGGGCACTTGTTTCTCAACTGCATTGCGGCTATTGCGTGCGAGCACGGGATACTCAATATTTGCCATTGGCGACATGTGCATGTTCTTTGATTGAGATGTACTACATCAATGAATTCTGCTGATTGAACCTGGATTCAACAAGTCCAGCAACACGGACATGAAGTCTGCAAGATTCCTCGAACCCTTGACTAAGAATCCTTTCTGCGTAAGGAAATAACCGAGAATTAACAACGAAAACCCTTCAACCAATTTCAATAAAAACATCGGTCACCCCAATGTTAGTGTTAACTAACCACGCCACTACACTATTTGATCTCTAAAATCACCTAAATGAGATATCCAAAGAAGAGACGACACCTTGAGTTAGTACAAGTTTCCTCCTACCAAGTTCTTAATAGAACAAGTCCAATCGTCTGGCAGAGAAGGCTTCCAAAACTTGCATTTTTTACAAAGAGTACAAAATGCAAAAGATATGCCCAAATTCGGGCAATCCTAACAAGTGTTTATTGGGTGAATCCCACTCTAAATAGGCAAGAATCACCTCTACAGGGCCCACCTACTATCATATCAACAAAGGTGATATCTTTGAACATCACTCAATATTTACACAAGGTAATGAATGCATACCCAGAAGCGATGAGACAAAGAGTCAGCAGAAGCAACTGTGGAGTCATCTCCCCCAAATACAAGAAATTGGGGTCGTCCGCACGTGGCATCCAATGAGAGCCGTAATGCCAGCGCTAGCTGTAGCTAGTAGCTCTCCTTCGTCTGCTGCGCCCAGCTCTTAGACGATGATGATGAAGGCCCACCTGCACCTGCTAACAAACTTCACAATTTATTTCTCCTCTACATTTACATTCACATTTACCGTTACATTTGTTTGAGGCAATCGCAATTATAAGACCTATTTATAGAGTACAATGAGATGAGATCAAATAGGGAAACTCAAACCACGTCATCATATTCGTATCAATTTTAATGTAATCGCAACAACCATTATGTTCCTAATCACCTGCATCGACGACAGCTTTTGGCCACGCATCCACACAAGCAGCTTTCAACCCTTCTTCCTGCAATAAGAGTTCTGGATCGCTGGCCGCCACCGCGTATAGCATAGGGAGGTAGTGATCCCCGGAGAGGGAGACATCCCCAAAGCTGCTACCGCTCGACTGGTGCTGCAATCTGATCGATGGGAAGTTAGAGCCGATCAGTCTGTTCGGTTCAATAAGCCAATCGAAAGGAGGCATGTCCGTCTTTTGCTTGTTCGTGTCAAATGAGAGAGATTTGGCTGCGGAGAATTTGGGTCACTGCTGGTGTTCGGCTGGGAGTGAAAAGCAAATTAGGAGAGATAGAGTTACAGCAGATTAAAGGAAGGAAAACAGGAGTGGAAGAACTGCAGGTTGCCGGTGCCAACTCATAGGGGATAAGGGAGAGAAAGGAAAAAAGACGGAGGGAGAGAAAAAAGTCGAACAGGGTAAAGGACAAAAGGGTTTTGGGGTCTTTTAAGGTAAAAGAAGCAAGAATATCCTTGCTCAGTGAAAGAATTAAAAAAATTTACCAAACAGAGCCTTTGGGACTACTGTGGTCTTTATAAGATGTTGATGGTGTTTTTGGCTTTTTACAAGTCTAAAAGGATTTTTCAAGTAAAATCCTCTTGATTCTATCCTCATTAGATAGTATCCAAAACAGTAAAGATCTGTTGTTTCCCTCATCATTTAATAATTAAAAAGTTAATGAAGAAAAGGGTTTTATTGAAGAAAATCTGTAGAGGTGAGCATTTAAGGTGGGTCTTTCATGTTCACGGCATAATTTTCAGATTGTGACGCGAATTGGGTTCAGGCTTCAGAGCGGGTTTGGGTTTGGGTGTTTTAGTGGCCACATCGATAGCGTTGTCGGCCCCACCGCCGCCATCTTAAAGGTCTTCGTAGCCGTCCACGGCCTCGAGAAGTTGCTCCTCTCCGATCCCCACTCCGACCTCTGGGGCTACCTCTCCGTCCTGAAGCGGCTCGGGAGGCACTCTGCTTCCTCTCCGCCAACTGCGGCCTCACGATCCAGTGGCTAGAAGACATTGCTAATGGTGTGGGTGGCTTGAATTGCGACAGATGTGCTCTTTGAGCTTGTTGATTCAGTCGTGGAGGGGGAGGAGGGGGCTTGGATTACTGTTGTTACCATTTTGTGATGAATGCTTTGCTAATCTACTTTTCTTTGCTCCAATCTGAGGAGGAAGAGGAAAGGGCTTAAGGTCATCTTCTCTATTTTGAAAAAAATAGAGGAAGATGTCGCCGAAAAACTAATTTTATTACCAGATAGCCTGATTTGAAACATAAATGAAAACTTAAGTACTCATTTGAAATATAAATAAAAACTTAAGTCCTAATTTAAAATGTGAGTTTTATTTTAGGGAAGAAGCACTATACCTATCTGGAGTTTAGCCGTTTTGCAGAGTACCCCCTATACTTTGGTATTTTGGACTAAACCTACCTATAGTTTAAGTTGACTTACAAAATGAACGGATTATGTTAGTATTAACGATGTAGGTCGTATAAAACGCTTGGTGCATACTGGCACCAAATTATCATCCCAAAAGGACATATTTGCCCCTGAACCAAGGCTATAAAAATGAAAGGCATAAGAGCAGCTCGTCCATTCTTTTTCCAGCCATATCAAATGGCTTCCTCTCAAAACTCTCAAAACTCATGTACCCATTGTTCTCGTGGCCAAAGTTCTCAACGTTCTCATGGCCAAAGCTCTCAACGTGATTCTGAAATCCGATATTGTCACTGCGGGCATAGGGCTGCTCTGAGAACTTCCCGAACACAGCGGAACATGGGGAGGATGTTTCTTGGCTGTGCACTATATGGGGTTATGCTGTCAACCATCTGATTGTGCCTCATAATGTATGGTCTCCAATGCAACTATTAATGTTTTTTTCTTTTTTCAATTTTTTTCAGATCCAGCCAGCATGTGGGTTATGGGTTGATGGAGAAATTGATCAAGTACAGAAGCTATTGGATAAGATTGATGTGTTGGAAAAGGAACTGAAGACAGCTTGTGGAAGGAAAAAATGTTACCTACGTCTGTTGCTGTGGACTTGGGCTAGAATTATATTTTTTTTGTTCATGTGTTACCTACTTATGGCTTCCATCCCTGTAGATGGGTTGGAAAGACCATGATCACATGTATCAGTTGAATATTTTAATGAAAATGGTTTTATTGTATGCAGTTTAACATAGCTTCTGCTGGTCTGCTGTTAAATTCATCTGAATGCCATGTAAATATTGCAACGCTGAATTTAGAAAAGAAAAATTAAGCAATCAAGTCGCAAGGGATGAATTATAAAATGTAAACCCGTGTCAAAATATAGATTTTTCAGGCAAAATATAAAGGGACAACAAGCAAGAAAGTATGGCCAATGGCAGTAACATGAACAAATTGTTCACATGAAAAACTATTAGAAAGTAAATCCTGAAGAAGTCAAAGACTTCTGAAAAAAATACCTGCACACAGTAACAACACATAAATAATTGGCAAATACGGCATCAATAGTTTGACCTTTTTTCACTGCACCACTGCTCAACTCATCATCTACATAATAAACGATGATCCAAACAATATAAAATGATCATCTATGCTCCAAACAATCATCATCATCTAAACAATTTTTTGAAACAGTAAAGAACAAACTAATTCAAGTTTTCTTAAAACACCATCATCACCCAAACAGTCATCTATGCTGCTCCATCATCTTATTTACAACATCATCAAGACAAAAGTTTTAAAAATAGATAGTCAACATAACATTAAGCCGTTCTTGAGCTGCCTTTTCCTGCTCCAAACCCCCTTACCTCTGGGTGTTTATGTAGACCTCACTGCTTTTATCTTCCCTCTACCACTGGTATTACTTACTGATGACAGTGGCTGCGAAGCTGGCAACGGCTGTGAAGAAGCTTGTCTGACTCTCCCCTGATCAATCAAAATATTCAATGCCTTAGTGAGTAAATGCATATAATCTAGTTAGAATTATAAAACATGGGTGAAAACATTGTACCCTGTGTGCTGGCATGGGGTGAGGTCTATGTGGGATGGGTTGTGATGCTGGCTGGGTAGGTGTCACGCCCCCGGACCGATGACCCATTAAACAAGACCTTAATCCGGGGTCGTGGCGCGACGAGCCAGAAAATTTCGCCCGTACATGCGTGTTTCCCACAGGTTTCCGCAGCAAGGATCCTCGAAATTTGATCCATCAATAAATAATAATAACATTCACACGAATAAGTTACGCGGAAGCATTGTAGCAAACATGAAAATTCATAAGATATGAATGTAATGAGAACGCTCAAGACTAGTATCAAAATGAGAAACATTCCATAGATGGGACCCAAAGTTAGTTTCAAGTTTAATACAAAAATCAAAGTTAGTCAATATTTACAATTCCCAAAAAAAAAAAAAAACCAACTATGGCTACAAACAAATTCCCAAAATAAAATCAACCCCAAAATGTGATCGTAGCTCTGAAGTCAACCCGATGTCTAAGCGACATCATTAGGCTGTCGCTCACGTTCCACAGGAGCTACTGGGTCCGCCTCGAAGTGCGCCTCAAGGGCAAGGGGCTCAATATCTAGCACCAAACAAAAGGATCAGATACAACGGTCTGGCAAGCAAATATAACATATAATAGGAGGATAGAAGGAGTAAAACATTGAATAATTGGAAATACATTAAAAATCCTGAATAACAAAAACAACAAGAAAAAAGATCAACTTCTTAAACATTAACAAATCCAAAGACTATAATAAGTTAAATAGACAAAGATCATAAAATAAAATATCAAACAGGTAAAACATTGGCAAACCACGTATAACTATATTCACCTGTTACCGAAGTAACAAGAGCAGACTGAGACCGTAGCCACTACTCGTGGGACCGGAATGAACAAGGTCGTTATCAAATAGAACCGTAGCCACTACACGTGGGACCGGAAACAAAATCGTTACCATGGTCGGTACAAACAAAATCCAAGCTGCAGCTGGCAGAATATTTTAAATATCCCAAGCCGGGTGATCAGCCGGACAAGGTGACCTAAGCTGATTGGTGCCTTTAAATTTCAAATCTGAACCGATGCAAATCAAATCATAAAGATACATCTCTGAAAATCGATAAGAAAACTACTATGAACAAAATATACCGAACACACTGATAAATCCGAACGAACCTGAAGAGTAGTCTTACCGATGTTTTTAATACTGAGTAAGATGATCAATTTATTTCAAATCGAATATCAGAGAACACAAGCAAACCCCTTTTAATTTGGAATGAGATAGTATATTGTGATTCAATGTTCTATCACGGGTCGTCTTGATGCACGTTTAGTCCCTTAGTGTCAATCATTAATAAAATTTTTGGTGCCACTGAAGATCCTTGACAATTAAGGGAATAAAGTGTACATTAAGACTTGGAAGGTTTCCCGAATAATTTCTTGCATCGAATAATTCCATCCTTCCTCATGTAAACTCCCACAATAATTAATGATTTACTTCGATATTTCCTTGACAACTTTCATATATCAAATAGATTAAATGAGTCCCAAAATAGGGAAGAAGAAGTGGGCTGAAATGGCTTGAAATGGGCCTTGGAATAGCGTAAAAATTCCTTTAAAACAGACCTAAGAATTCCCTTAAAATAGGCCCGCAACTGGCCTTAAAACAGGCCCAAAGAATAGCCTTAAATAGGCCCAAGAACCTGGCATGGGCCTGCTCGAGCGACCCAGGGTCCACTCGAGCGACCCAGGGTCCGCTCGAGCGAGGCCCATCCAGTAGCTGGGTCGCTCGAGCGAACCAGTTACTGGTTCTCCCGGACTGGGCTCTGTCCCAGCCCGCGAAGTGCAGGTTCTGCACTTTTTCTTCCTCTTTTGATTCCTCTTTTCCCTCCTCTTCTTCCATACAAACTTCATGAAGATTTGGGCCCTTCCTAGCCTCCTCAAACTCCATTAAATCCACCATACACAATTCATTCCAAATCTATCAAACAATACAATAATGAACAAAATTTCCTGCATTCCTTGAACATAAAAATTTTAACATAAGGAGAGCTGAAACAAGATAATAAAAATCTGAGAAGCAAAGTTCCATATTGTTGCTAACAAAACTCAAAAAAAATTCAAGCATAAACTAGTACCCAATCTTTCAAAGGCAAATCCATGAATCATAAAGAGGAGAGATGCATATAATGAATATTCCAGGAATTCATACTTATAAGATAAATCATCATATAAATTGAGATATTCACTTGCCTCAAGCCAAGATGAGAGATAAAATACTCCTCAAACTATTCTCTAGGTCCTCTAGCTCCAAGTCTACAAAAACCCCCCAAAATCCATGGAAAAATCCCTAAAAATATCAATCCATGAAATCCTCTATGAAAACCTTTTACATGTTTGAGAAAGAAGTTCCAAACGACATGGAAAATAAGAATCTCAAAGGAAGAAAACCATATCTAACCTCTAATGGCTCAAACCAAGAAGAAGGGCTTGAAATGGAGCTTTATCCTTGTTCAAAATCGTTAAAAAGAGGTTCTTTAAAGATCTTGATAGGAGAGGAAGAGATCTGGGAGATCAAATTTTCAAGAAATCTCCAAGAAATGGGTGTTCCAGAGGAGAGAGAAAATGCTGGAAGAGGAAAAACCCTTGGCTCAAAAAGTTGCAGGAAAAAGATAGAATGAAAGGGAGAAGAAAACTATTCCTTTTATAAGATGGGTTTGTGGGTCTCAATGTTCATAGAGCTGAAAATGGTATTTACAGGTCCCGAACGAAAACGGCGAAGAAGACAAAATTACTCATTGAAATATCTACTCTCCAAAAAGTATATTTTTGTCAATTTCTGAAAGTTTCAAAATTTGGGTACAGATTTTGTGTGAAATGTCAAATTTGCCCTTTTTTTTTCTCGAAAAATGCGATTTCCGATCATTAAATCAAAACGATCGAAACATGAAAGTTGAAAAACTTAATGAAATGAGTCAAAATAAATAAAAATTGGGATTTTATGAAAATCAAGGTTAAACTCCCAAGGTTCACACACAACACACAGGCACCCCGACCCTCGTCGAGCCTAAGTCAACGACTCTGGAAAATTCCCAAAGCTAATCAAACATTCTGATCTAGCTTAAAAAAATTAAGCTAATCATCCACTAACCCTTCTTATCAACTAATCAGGGTTAAAATATAATTAAATATACCGAACCTGGGTCGGGGTCTGACATCCTCCACCCCTAAAAATCACATTTGGTCATCCAAATGATCACTAACCTCTGGAAATAGCTGAGGGTATTTCTTCTGGACTTGATCACGAAGTTCCCAAGTGGCCTCTTCCGGTCCATGATTCTCCCAACGAATCTTTACCCACTGAATTGTTCTGTTCCTCAATTCTTGCTCTTTAGTGTCAATAATCTCTGCCGGTTTCTCGATGTAGGTGGCATCTTCTCGAACTTCCAACGGTTCGTGATGTAGCACGTGTGAAGGGTCCGAGACATATTTCCTTAGCATTGACACGTGAAACACATTGTGTATACCCGAAAGTTCTAGAGGCAAATCTAATCTATATGCCACTTCTTCGACACGACTCAAGATCTCGTACGGTCCAATGAATCTCTTTAATAATTTGCCATTCTGTCAAATCCCAGTGTTCCTTTGACCGGAGATACCTTCAAAAATACTTTGTCTCCAACTTGAAATTGTAGATCCTTCTTTCGAACATCAGCATAACTTTTCTGTCGGCTTCTCGCAATCTTCAATCGTTCATGAATAATTTTGACTTTATCACTTGTTTCTTCAACCAAAGAAGGTCCATGAAAACTGTGTTCTCCGACTTCTTCCCAACACACTGGGGTTCTACGCTTCCTGCCATACAACACTTCGAAGGAGGCCATCCCTATGCTTGAATGATAACTGTTGTTGTAGGCAAACTCACAGAGAGGTAAATTCTCATCCCATTGATTCTTGAAGTCAAGTACACAAGCCCTAAGCTTGTCTTCAAGGGTCTGAATAGTTCTCTCCGACCGACCATCAGTTTGCGGGTGATATGCTATGCTGAATTGAAGCTTCGTTCCCATCGATTCATGTAAGGTCTTCCAAAATCTCGAAACAAATCTACTATCTCGATCTGAAGTAATGGAGACCGGCTGACCATGGCGGCTGACGATTTCCTTCACAAAGGCTTCTGTTAGAGATAGCATATGCATTTTCTTCCTAGTCTTCAAAGGAATGAAGTTTGCAGATTTCGTTAATCGATCTACTATGACCCAAATAGCATTGTACCCTCTGCTTGTAGTCGGTAGACCCGAAATAAAATCCATGGTTAAGTGTTCCCATTTCCATTATGGAATTTCTAATGGCTACAAAAGACCGGGTGGTTTCTGGTGTTCTGCCTTCACTAATTGACAAGTCATGCACCTGGATACGAAGGCTGCTATCTCTTCTTCATATTATTCCACCAAAAACTGATTCTTCAAAGTTTGGTACATCTTCGTGTTCCCCGGGTGCATATAATACCTCGTATTGTGAGCTTCTACCATAATGTCATTCTTCAAATTATCTATCTTTGGAACACATAGCCTACCGCGGAAGTACAAGACTCCATCCATGATTTGAAAATCTGGGCGTTCTTAGATGTGCTCTACAATTTTAGCCAAGTCCGGATCTTGTATCTGACTGTCCTTGATTTTCTAAATGAAGACGGGCTCAGACACTGTCATATTTGCCAACATAACTCCTTTCCTCAAGGGTTGAAAATCCACTCTCAACTCTTCGAATTGCTGAAAGTTATAAAATCCTTGCAAACTGGCCAAGCAAACTGATTTTCTACTCAATGCATCGGCCACCACGTTGACCTTCCCCGGATGATAGATGATTGGGAAACCGTAGTCTTTGATGTACTCCATCCACCTTCTGTCTCATGTTTAATTCTTTCTGAGAGAACAAATATTGGAGACTACGGTGATCTGAATGAACTTCAAAATTTTCTCCATATAAATAGTGCCTCCACATCTTTAACTCGAACACTATCGCTGCCAATTCCAAATCGTGTGTTGCATATTTCTTCTCATGTTCTTTCAATTGCCTCGAGCCATATGCTATAACATTCCCATTTTGCATCAAAACACATCCAAGTCCTATTCCTGAAGCATCGGTATAGATAACAAAACCGCTACTCCCCGAAGGTAAGGTGGGGATAGGTGCTGAAGTTAACCTCTTCTTCAATTCCTCAAAACTAGCTTCACATTTCTCTGACCATACGAATGGCACATTCTTTCGGGTCAACTTGGTCAAATGTGCTGCAATGGATGAAAATCCTCTACAAATCTTCTATATTAACCTGCTAAACCCAGAAAACTCCTAATCTCAGTCACATTATTCGGCCTTTCCCAATTGATGACTGCTTCTATCTTTGCTGGAGCAACTGCTAGTCCTTCTCTAGAGAGAATGTGACCCAGAAAGGTGACTTGCTCTAGCCAAAACTCGCATTTCCCAAGCTTCGCATACAATTGATTATCTCTCAACAATTGCAGTGAAGTCGTCAAGTGCTGCTCATGGTCTTCTCTTGACTTGGAATACACCAATATGTCATCAATAAAGACGACTGTGAACTGATCTAGATAGGGTACAAAGATCTTGTTCATTAGAGCGCTATGAATACCGCTGGTGCGTTTGTCAGTCCAAAGGGCATCACCAAAAATTCATAGTGCCTGTATCTAGTCCGGAAAGCTGTCTTCGGAATGTCCGATTCTTTAACCCTCAACTAGTGATATCTGGACCTCAAATCTATCTTTGAGAAAAATTTTGCTCCTTGCAACTGATCAAATAACTCGTCTATCCTTGGCAAAGGATACTTATTCTTGATGGTCACTTGATTCAATCTTCTATAGTCTATACACATCCTCAAGCTTCCATCCTTCTTCTTGACAAATAACACTGGGGCTCCCCATGGTGAAACACTTGGCCTAATAAAGCCCTTTTCTAGCAACTCTTGCAACTGTAATTTTAGCTAACCAAACTCTGCAAGAGCCATTCTGTATGGAGCAATAGAAATCGGTGCAGTCCCTGGCATCAATTCTATTGTGAATTCAACTTCTCTAACAGGTGGTAAACCCGGAATCTCTTCTGGGAAGACATTGGGAAATTCACACACTACCTGGATGTTCTCCACCCCTTAGGATTGTTCATCCTTTGTGACAAATGCAATGAATCCTTCACATCTTGTTCTCAACAACTTAGCTGCAGAAAGAGCTGAAATAAACCTAGCAGGAGAAATCCTTTTCTCTCCCTGAAATTTCACTCCGGGGGATATCCCATCCAATCTAAAAGTAATGGTCTTGCTATAGCAGTCCATGGAGGCATGATGTCTCGCTAACCAATCCATGCCTAAAATGACATCGAAGTCATGTATAACTAAGATAATAAGGTCTGCAGGGAATGTGACATCTCCTATTTTCACTGAGCAACCAGGGTAAAATGTATTACACACAACTTGTTTCCTTACCGGAGTTGTAACAGTCAAGATAAATTCTAACTCTCTAGCTGGCACACTAATCATTCTAGCAAACACAGGAAATATGAAAGAGTGGGTAGACCCCGGATCAAACAACACCTTAGCATCTACTTCACAAATTAAGAGTTTACATTCCACAACATCTCTTGCTGCCTCAACGTCCACTTGGTTGAGGTGATTTAGGCGGCCTTGCTGACGCGGTCTATTCTGGTTCTGATTCTGCCTTCCTTGCTGTACATTTTGATTCTGTTGTGGTGGACGGACATTCTGATTTTGCAGTTGTTGATGGGGCTACTGATTCTGCTGCTGTCTTGGTTGATTTTGAACTGCCTGCTGGTTCTGCTGAGGTGCCTGCCTTGGGGGCTGCTGAGGTGCCCTATTGCCTTGGTTTCTATTATTTGGGCAATCTTTCATTTGGTGATCTGTGCCACCACACTTGAAGCATGCGCCAGTAACTCTATAACACTGCTGAGAAGGGTGGTTCTTGCCACAATGCTCATACCCACCTTGAGCTGGAGTGTTCTGCTGTTTCCTCTACCTCTTGCCTTGATAGGATTTCTGCTCTTGGTATTGCTGTCTCTTCCTCTGATTATCTTTAATGATTTGGTTATTTATATCTTTAAATCGATAAGCTCTTTTAATAGCCTCTTGGAAAGTAGCAGGCGGTACAACACCTAAGGCATCCCTCAAGATGATGGGATTGAGTCCATCCATAAACTTGGTAATTTTCTTTTCTTCTGTGTCAATAAGCTCCTATGCATAACGAGACAGCTTCTCAAACTTTGTAAGATACTCAAGGACTGTCATGTCCTCTTGCTTGAGCAACTAAAACTCTACTGCTTTCTGCTTCTTGATGTGGGCAGGGACATACTTTTCACTGAACTATTGCTTGAAGGAATCTCATTATCAATGTTCTGGTAACCATCTCTCAAAGTTTTCCACCAAATATCTGCCAGGCCTATAAACATAGAAGCTACTAGGTGGACTCTCTGCCTGCCTGTACACTGAAAGAGATCGAAAATGTTCTCCGTGTGAGCCAACCAGTTGTAAGGTCCGTGACCTTACTTGGTCAGTTGGGCCCAATAACCCGGCCCGTTGACCCGTTTAATTGTTATTATTTTAATTAATTGTGTTATAGATATTTAAGTGGGTTTAGATTATGAGCGAGTTTCTTTTAGCATTAGAATAGTATCTGTGTAGTTTTGTTTGATTCTGAGTTCGTTTGATCATAGCAGGGGGGTAGTTTGCAATTTAGAAAAAAATTGTGTGTTTTTCCGAAATACTCCAAACGCCGTGATTTATGGGTTCGTTGGGAAGGTCTCGTCGTTCTGATAACTTTTGTCTCTTGACTCATTGCGATCCAGCGATCAGAAACCTTTCAAGTGGTCCATTCTTTATCCGGACCCACTTAAAGAGTGATTCGGTCTTTTCCTCCTTAATCGTCTTCTTAAGCGAAGGTTGCCCTAGTTTTCATTTCTTTCTCTGCAACCAATGAAGAACAGCCTCCCATTTTTCTTCTTCTTCTTCCTTTCTCAAGCCCGGAACCCTAGCCTAGAAGACCCCATTCGGAGATCCGATCCGCTAGGATTCATCCTTGCGATCTCCTCTTGCTTCCGGTGTAAGTTTGGTAAGCATTCTCTCACCTTCATCTTTTTCAATTTTATGCCTTTTGGTTAGATTTAGGTCCGATCTTGACTCTTTTTCTTTCTTTCTTCTCCTTGGTGTATTAGGTTGTGTTATACGGGTTAGATTGTGACTTTGAGGGCAGAAAAGCTTCTCCTCAGATTCCACCCATTTTCAATCTTCGTTTTGGTTGAGGCAAGTGGATATGCATTTCATAATTTATATGCTTGTATTGTTTTCATTGAACTGGTTATGATTCTTGATAGAATTCCCGTTAATTCCAAGCTTTTCTGATTATTAATTGAAATTACATGTTAGGTTAGGTTTTCGATAAATGTTGATATTAGGTTGATTAGAGTTTGTTTAATTTGATTAAATGAAATGGGATGTGGTGTATGGATTGAATGGATTGAATGGGGAGCAAGGAGGCTCAGATTTCTGCAGGATAGCCATGGATTGGCCGGACGAAAAAGGGAGCAGAAACCCAAATTCGGGCTTCAGGTTCGCTGTCCGATCGATCGGTCGCACAGTGCGATCGATCGGACAGTGAACAATTCCCCAATTAATTGTGGGCGATCACAGTCCGATCAATCGGCCACACAGTCCGATCGATCGGTCTGTGAAAACTCTCAGTTAACTGGGAGGTGCCCAGTGACGATCGATCGGTCACTCAGTCCGATCAATCGGACTGTGCACTAACTGTGAGGTGAAGGTGCGATCGATCGGAGGGTGCATGGTCACTGAAACTTCAAAGGCTTGTAACTTTCAATCCGTCCGTTGGATGTTCACATATAATATACCATTGGAAAGCCCTTGAGATAGAGAATCCAATGGTTCTGGTTTCATCACGATCGGAGGTTAGAAAGTGATGTAACTATGGGAATTAATGATTTGACTCTTGTAATTGGAGAAAGAGACTGTTTAACCTAGGTTTGGGACTTAGACGCCGGAAACTATTAACTTACTATCAAATGACCATAAATGAGTTTGAAATCGAATCACGTGACTTGGTGTGAATTCGATGGGTTGTCTAGGTATTCGTGTATTACACGTAGTGTAACCGAATGCACAAGGAGTTGAATTTAATGATGCTCAACATGATTGTACACCAAGGAATTATCTTAAGAGCATCATTGATCCAATTTCCTCATGTACTCCGTTAGAATACGTTGAATACAGGGATGACACCACTTACTTAGGATTGGATGGTAATTCTTCCTTGACTTGTGATTGTATCCGTTGATAACATTCCTTGTACACTCTCTTGACATAAAACACGTAATCAATTATGAAACATAAATTCTTGTAGAGTATAAGACTTGGACTTGACTTAGAGTGTACCATAGGAACCCGTGTCTTGTTTTGATAAACATGACTGGCTAGTATGAAGGGGATTATCACGTGGCTTGTCTTGTACTGATCTGGAAGAGATAATCCCTAGGATCTTGTCTTGTACATAGAACTAGCCAGACTTGCTTGTCTTGTCTGTCATTGAGTCAAAACCACTTTATTATTGTTTGCATATCATGGCCATCTGCAGTTTGGGATTTAATGACGAATCGGTTACTCCGGTTGTCGGGGTGAGCAGTCGGCGTTGGACGGCGTCCATGGCGTTGAATAGCTGGGAGCGGGCTAGGACCGTACTGCTATTCCCAGGACAGGGAGCTAGGATCCCACTGGAGTCGAACTATGGTATCAGTAGTCCAAGGGGATTGTTACTGGTACCCCGGGAGGTGGCATAGGACGTCCTCGGAGTCTCCCTCTTGCTTGTCTTGTTTGCATTGCATGGATATTGGTTATTGTTAGATGATTGCTAGGATTCCTGTTATTGTTTCTATATATTAATCTCGCTTTATGCATAGCCTCAGATTCTTGTATTCATATGATCTTACCTGTCATTATTCTATACTTGATGCATGTCGTGTTTATTATGTTTTATATATCTATTGTTCAACATGTCGTTGACTTTATTCCTTGGTGTGCAGACACATCAGGTGAGTATTACTACGAGGAGCAGGCAGGTGAGGAGATCCCAGAGGATCTCCAACCAGCAGAGGAGGCACGAGAGTGGCATGCCGATGACGTAGAGTAGCGTCATCACTCCTGGCACGAGAGAGAGACATATTTGGGATCTATTAGATTTATCTTCATTCATTTATTTCTCTCGTCGAACCTTTATATTACATTGACTTCTGTTTCTTTGATTGGCCATGTTTAGTGGGTTGGCCATTGTAATAAATTACTTAACTTTGAAGTTCTGTTTACTATTCTTACAACTTTGATTTAATGAGAGTTTATTGATCATTGCTTGAAATCCTATATGCCTAGAGTTGTATTAACTCTACATTTATTGTGACACATGAGGTTGGAAATATTAAATCCTCACCGCGGACTACGATCCGTGGGCACAAAGGACAAGATGTTTAAATAGTCCTAAAATTCACTCTTCGGATCCGGTTATTTCTTAATCGGGTTTGGGGGACGTGACAGATTGGTATCAGAGCAGTGGTTGGTTTCTCAGGGTAAAAATTGTAGAAACCATAGGACGCGTGTGAGGATTTCGTTAGTCAGTAGGTTGATCTTTTAGTTTTGTTTCTAGCATTGGTTGTTAGCTTGGGGCATATTGGAATTAATTTTGAATGTTTTACAGGATTATGGCTGGTAGGCACAATACCCGAGGTGAGGATAGTTCTTCTCATAATGGTGTTGAGAATCAATTGCACCAGTTCATGGCAGCCTTCATTCAGTCCCAAAAGGATATGGCTGAGCAAAGCCATAAGCAGAATGAGGACCAAGCTATATTTCAAGCACAGATGCTTGAGGTCGTACAGAAGGTGGGCCAGTCGCAGGCCAAAGAGTATGACCTGAATGAGTTGGTTGAGAAGTTTAGGAAGAGGTTCCTACCAGAGTTCCATGGCATTGAGGACCCCGCTGTAGCAGATGAGTGGGTTGTCCAAATAGGGAAGATTTATGAGGTGTTTCGGTGCACGGGCATCCAGCAAGTGCAGCTTGCAGCCCACATGTTCCGTGGGGCAGCAGAGAGATGGTGGAAAACCGTCAAACACCCGTACGAGGAGATTGCTGAGGAGGTAGCCTGGAAGACATTTACAGAGTAGTTCCAAAAGAAGTTTATTCCAGAGCACTACCGGGATCAGAAGATGGAGGAGTTTGAGAGGCTGGTACAGGGTGACTTGACAGTACAGGATTATGAGATTGCCTTCACCCATCTATCTCGATTTGCTGAGAGTCTGATTCAGCCAGAGTCAGAGAGAGTCCGAAGATTTATCAAGGGACTGCGAGCTGATATTAAGATGCAAGTACAGCACAGCAGATTGACCAACTATGATGATGTGGTCAAGGAAGCTTATTGGGCAGAGGAGTCCCTGAAGGAGGTGATTGCTTTGGAACAGCGGAGGATCTTAGTATTGATCCCTCCACCTAGGACACAGGGATCTTCGTCTCTGTCGTATCAGCAGCCGGCACCTAAGAGGCTACGGTTTGAGCCTACACTCCGACAGCAGCCACAGCGAGTCTCTTGCATGCATTGTGGCGGGAATCATTTTGGCCGTGATTGCAGGAAGCAGTCCAGTGCATGTTTCAACTGTGGAGATCCAGGGCATAAGGTTCGTTTTTGCCCAGGGAAGACAGGAGTAGCACCACCACCATTTCCAGCTCCGGCGCCCAGGCCACCATATCCTGCGCAGCCGTTGAGACAGATGCCTCCTGGACAGGCCATGCCACAGCAGCAGCAGATGATTGTCCGACCACCTCAGCCACCGCAGCAGCGCCCTCCAGTACCTCAGGAGCGCTATCAGCAGAGACCCCCAGCACCCAGATTCCAGGGTCGTGGTCAGAGACCACCGCAACAGTATCATCAGCAGCGTCCCCAGCAGACTGGGAAAGCTTATGCTCTGACGCATGAGGAAGCAGAGGCTGTAGGAAATGTCATTGAAGGTACACTTTTAGTTTGTGGATTTGATGCTAAAGTTCTATTTGATCCTGGATCTACACACTCGTTTGTTGCACCAGCATTTGCACTGCATTTGGGGGAGGATAAGGAGATACTACCCTATGATTTGATAGTAGCTACCCCTGTAGGTAGACATGTAGCTTGTAATGTCATCTACCCTAGGTGTAGTATTCAGATTGGGGAAGTTAAGCTGACCGTCAGTTTGATCATCTTACCGATGGCGGAGTTTGATGTAATACTTGGTATGGATTGGTTAGCTAAGAACCGCGCAGTGTTAGATTGTTTTAACAAGACTGTGAAGTTGCAGAGTGCAGACCGTAGTGTTGAGTTTATAGGAGCTAAAAAGCCCATCTCCACTCGGATGATTTCTGCATTGAAGGCAGAGCGGTTGATGAGGAGCGGTTGTGAAGGTTTTATTGCATTTATTGCGGAAGATAAGGAGTCCAAGTCTGTTGATGAGATTCCAGCGGTGCGAGAATTCCCGGATGTGTTTCCGGATGAGATTCCTGGTTTGCCACCTGTCCGTGAGTTAGATTTCATGATTAAATTGCAGCCAGGGACAGCACCTATTTCAAAGGCCCCTTATAGGATGGCACCAGCAGAATTGAAAGAGTTGAAAACTCAGATTAGAGATCTGTTGGATAAGGGTTTTACCAGGCCCAGTGTTTCACCGTGGGGAGCTCCGGTGATATTTGTGAAGAAGAAGGACGGGACTATGAGGATGTGCATAGATTACAGACAGTTGAACCAGATGACTGTTAAGAATAAGTACCCGTTACCAAGGATCGATGAGCTATTCGATCAGTTGCAGGGAGCCCAATTCTTTTCGAAAATAGATTTGCGTTCCGGTTATCATCAGTTGCGAGTCAGAAAGGAGGATGTTCCTAAGACTGCATTCCGGACGAGATATGGACATTTTGAGTTTCTCGTGATGCCTTTCGGGTTGACGAATGCTCCAGCAGTTTTTATGGCATTGATGAATAAGGCATTTGCTCCTTTCTTGGATCAGTTTGTGGTAGTCTTCATAGATGATGTATTGGTGTACTCAAAGACTAAGGAGGAGCATGAGCATCAGTTAAGAACATCTTTGCAACTTTTGAGGGAGAACCAATTGTATGCTAAATTGAGCAAATGTGAGTTTTGGTTGGAGCAAGTGGCATTTTTGGGACACATTATCTCTAAGGAAGGACTGACAGTGGATCCCAAGAAGATTGCAGCAGTTGTCAATTGGAGTAGCCCACGGAATGTAGCAGAGATTCGTAGTTTCCTTGGACTTGCAGGTTACTACAGGAGGTTTGTGAAAGGATTTGCTACCATAGCATCTCCGTTGACTAAGTTGACAAGGAAAGATATTCCATTTGTATGGACGGAGGGGTGTGAAAAGAGTTTCCAAGAGTTGAAGACCAGATTGATTACAGCACCCATACTTACCTTACCCGCTGGAAGTGGAGGATTTGTGATTTTCACAGATGCATCAGGAGTAGGTTTGGGATGTGTTATCATGCAGCATGACAAGGTGATAACCTATGGATCGAGGCAATTGAAAGATCATGAGAAGAAATATGCCACACATGACTTGGAGTTAGCAGCAGTGGTGTTTGCATTGAAGTTGTGGAGGCATTATTTGTATGGGGGGAGATTTGAGGTGCATACAGATCACAAGAGCCTGCAATACCTATTTACACAGGGTGATCTGAATAACAGGCAGAGGAGATGGATAGAGTACATAAAGGATTATGATTTTCCGATCAAATACCATCCTGGAAGAGTGAATGTGGTAGCAGATGCTCTTAGTAGAAAGGCAGCATTCAGTAGGTGTATAATGCCTGAATGGAGATGGATGGAGCGGTTCAGAGACATGGATGTAGAAGTCTGGCCAGTCAATCAGAAGGTCCTAGTTGCTACTATGGGAGTTTGGGAGCCAGAGATAGTTAATAGGATCAAGGAATGCCAGAAGGATGATCCGGAACTACAGAGAATCATTGATCATGTGGATGACAAGCCAGAGTTCCGATTGATAGAGGGAGTTTTGTACTGCAAGGATAGGTTGTGTGTGCCAGATGTTCAAGATATCAAGTCAGAGTTGATGACAGATGCGCACCACACCAGATATTCTATTCACCCAGGGAGTACCAAAATGTAACAGAATTTGAAAAATCACTATTGGTGGGTGAAAATGAAGAAAGAAATAGCAGAATTTGTCTCTTGGTGTATGACTTGTCAGCAGATTAAGGCAGAGCACAAGAAGCCTCCTGGTTTACTTCACCCGTTGGAGATTCCTTAGTGGAAATGGGAGAATATTACCATGGATTTCGTGTCGGGATTGCCGAACACCAAGAAAGGCAATGATGTTATTTGGGTGATTGTGGATAGGTTGACTAAATCAGCCCATTTCTTGCCATTCAAGACTGGACAGTTTATGGATAAGATGACTAAGATGTACAGGGACAATATAGTCAAGTTGCATGGAGTGCCTAAGTGTTGGGATTGGTGTATGCCCTAAAGCCCACTAGTTGCACTCTCATCTTTTGTTACTGGATATTTATTGGTTATTTAATGGAATGACTCTTTCCTGCTTAAACATGTATATATGTATGGTTGTGTAAGGCCCATTGTTTCTAGTAAATGAATTGGGTGTGTAGTGTCTACACACAAATAGGTCTAATTCATGGACACTGGAAACAACATATTTATTCATAACTGAGAGATGGAGCTGGGCACTTCATCTTGGTATAAGTTATAGTGAGAGACTCTCCTGTATTCAGGGTAACTTACCTAAGTCATGGGAGGGCTTTCCCGGATTTATCTCATTAGTGCATATGCAATGCATTGAACAGGACCATGGTAGGTGTGATCTCTAAAATAGTACTATCACAGAGAGAGATCAAGTCACCTCATGCTACTGAGTGACCGATGCTCTTAATCTTGAGCATTTGTGGATGAACTGACGAAGTCAAGTTCTTGTGCTTTAATTCACTATGGGTGAGATTCTTTTCATGAGTCAACAGCTCTGTGTTTTGGGTACTCGAACTTGATCAGTTGGGACGTGCAGATGCAATAAAGAATCTATGCCATCTAATGATGGAATGATCGTCCCCTTCGAATTATCCGATTAATCATTAAAATCTAAGATCTTAGTATATGGATGTTCCATATGGATATTGAACTTGTGGGTTGCTCCCTGGACCAAGAGAATGATATCCGAATGATGATTATATTAAGGATATGAAGTTCTAAGGTTTAGATGTAATCGGGAAGGTTGATAGTACATGTGATAACCTGACTCGATTATGGATGTTACATAGAGGGTCATTCAGGTCATTACACTTAGTAGGTCGAAGACAACCGTCATTTTATGACGAGCGTATTATATTATATATTTGTCCTTGGAGTTCAACCATAACTCTTTAGTGGAATGAGTTAAGGTTAAAATGGTCTTAATGTTGCTATGGGTTTAGCATGGACATTTTGGTCATTTTGGGAGCCAATGGCAAATATGTCTTTTGGTCCCTTCTCTAGTCACTTTCCAAGATTGGCATGGTTTTATAAAATGTTTGGATAACATTTTGTTGAATTATTTTAGTGGAAAAATAATTTTGAGTTTAAATTCAAATAGGCCTTTGATGGCATACATGAATTTAATTCTAGATAAATTGTTTGTGGGCCATGGTGTGCATTATCATGTGGGACGTCCGTAATGGGATTTCCATGGGTAAAGTTTCCAATTTTGAGTAGGTCTCTCTACTTGGAAGGTTGGACTCCTCTTTGGATTAGTATTCCCATAAGAAAGTTTCCTTTTTGAATTAGAAACTTAAATTAGTAAGTGTTGTTCAACTAGGATTACTAATTCCAAAGTTTATGGGAAGTTCCTTAGTTTCCTTTTCTAATTGGAGTGTTTCTAAAAGGAAATTAATCTTTAGATTATACTTTCCTTTTAGGACATCTATGAGAATTAGAAGAGATAAGCTTTTAGGAAAGGTTTCCATAGTTTCTATAAAAAGGAGAGTGCTCTCCCCCTTTGGACGTCCATAACAAAGAGAAGCACAAGTCCACACGTCCAGCCTTGGCTTCTTTCTTCTTCATTGAGGAGAGATTGAGATCTGAGATTTTTCCTTAGAAAAATAGTTCTCAATTCCTAGATTAAGATCCCACCATCTTAGCCAATCAGATTTGGAAGTGAGATAGAGAAGAAGATCAAAGGCAATACTACTGCAGAAAATTCCAGCAATTTGTTTGCTAATTGCAAGTCTGAGTTTGGGCCTTTGGATCTATTTTTTCAGAGATTTGAAGTCTACAAATCTTCGAGGTAATAGTCTTCTTCATTCTCCTTTAATTATACACTTGTTGGTCATGAATTCATGGAGTTCTTATGCGATCTCTATGGCTGATTTATGCTGCCCAAATCAGATTTTTTAAAATTTGTCATGTTACAAATTAGCCATGAATGTCTTCCGCTAATTCAGATCTGAATCGCAGTTTCTTTTAGTGGTATCAGAGCCACTCCATGTGAAATCATGATCCCATGTTGTGTATAATTAATCCTAGATTGATTATGGGCATGGTGGCACCCTACTAAAGTTATGTTGTGATACATGTTGTGTACAAGTTTCATTAACAATGCTGGAATTTATTTTCCAGATTTGTTTAATGATGTACATGGTGTGTTTGCATGCACTAACCTCTTTGTTTGCAGCCATATATTGCATCCTTGATGGTTCGCATGATTGTTATGTGGATTTGGATGTTTTTTCATTAGTTGGAAAGTGTACGATTGCGCGTTTAGCAATCATAGGAAGTTGTAATTCTTTCTTTACTTTTATTCCAACTAGTCTTGATGTAAGCTTTCTTGAAAAGCATAGGTATCTCCAATGTAATTTGGGGTTTTGTTTTTTATGGGTTTGCTTGTGTAAATTTAATTTATTGGAACAAGTAAGAACAAGAAAGTTTCAAGAAAGGTTGCAAGTAACCGGATTCCTTAGTGGTGGAGGAGACAAGACTTCTTGGTGAAAGATGAGATCTATTCTTGATGTCCTAGTTCGATAAGGATTGGAAGTCCGAAGAGCAAGGAGTCATCAAGGATTGCATACTTTTATTTGCTTTTATATATGGAATGCATGGATGAGTACTTTATATAATTGCTATAATTATCACCTAGAAACATGGCCACCATTAGGTTCTAAAATTGGCATCTTTTTATATTAGATTGTTTTTAGTTTGGCAAATTATTTTAAACGGAACTTAGACCAGCACCTTCTATTTTGTCTGAGGTTTAAAATTGGATAGGGTTTAGTTTATCTTGGTACCCTTGGTTTCCAAAAGAGGCTAAACTAAAATCTAATTAGATGTTGCCTATGAGTTTTCATAACCCAAGATAGGTCTTTGATTCTTTAAAGGAATTTGCTCAAATGTTTTAAAGCAAAGGTTATTTATTTTTAAGATGACTTAAGTCATTGAGTCATAAATTTAATTAATCAAGTTTGCTAGATTTAAAAGAGCCTTTGAGTAAACAATGTAAAGGTCAAAAAGTATAAACCCTAGTGATAAATAATCAAGTGGGAGAGGGGTTTTAGGAAAGACCCCACGGCCTTCCATTTTTGGTTCATGTTATCTCATTAAAGTGTTAGTAGGAGCGGCCATCCCTTCGGTGGAGTTCTTTACTAAAGACCGCTTTGATAGGTTAATGGGTGAACTGATGTGAATATTCGTAATGAGGTGTTAGTAGAAGCGGCCATCCCTTCGGTGGAGTTCTTTACTAAAGATCACTTCTATAGAATGTCAATGAAGTGTTGGTGGGAGCGGCCATCCCTTCGGTGGAGCTCTTTACTAAAGGTCACTTCTAGGATGGATAAAAGTCTATTCCCTTCGGAAGACTTAATCATAGACATTCTGGGAAATTTCATAAGAGATGGTTATACACTTGACATAAGACGGTAATGACCTCTCCCTAGGAGTTAAAGGTTATTTGTCATATGAGGCCAAACCAATCAGTGATTGGACTACCACTGGATGTGTATCCAGATAGTGATAATCCAAATAAGTATGCCTTAATTCAACGTGACTGTAGGCTCGGCCATCCCTTCGATGGAGGGTCTATGAGGAGGTTGAAACACTGATACATTATGATTGGGGTTGAATAATGTAAAAAAGTTTTTGTGCTTTGTTTTTCCTTTTGTAACAAGCACCATATGCATATTACATATATACTGCATGTCTAATTATAAACCGTTTTATATCCAGAAAGAGATGGGTAAAGATTCTTTTAGTCCGTTGATGTGCATTCTTCGTGAGAACAAATTGACTGGCCTTAACTACGTAGATTGGAAGAGAAATCTTGACATAGTACTCACTGCTGAGGAGTACAAGTATGTCTTGGTGGAAACCTGTCCTGATATTGATGCTAATTCTACTGATGACCAGTTAGAGGCTGAGAGGAAATGGAAGAAAGCGAACAACATGGCTAAATGCTACATGCTCGCTTCCATGTCCAACGTGTTGCAAACACAGCACGAGCATATGGACACGGCCTATGAAATCATGATGTCCTTGTCTGAGATGTTCGCAGACAAGAGCAGGCCAGCTAGGCAAGCTGCTATGAGGACTATCATGAATGCTAGGATGGCTGAGGGAACACCTGTCAGAGAGCATATGCTCAAGCTGATGGATTGTTTCAATGAAGCTGAGATTCTAGGGGTGAGATTGATGCAGGGAGTCAAACTGACATGATTCTCGAAACTCTGCCGGACTCTTTCAATCAGTTCAAGCTCAATTTCAATATGAACAAGATGGACATGACTCTACCTGAGTTAATGAAAGAACTCCAGGCGGTAGAGGCCATCATGAAGCCCAAAGCCCAAGCTCATTTTTTCCAGTCTTCCTCTAAACTAAACCCGAAAGGGAAGAAGTTCAAGAAGAAGCAGAATAAGGGAAAAGGGCAGAAAAAGGACAACACTGGTAATAAGAAGGACAAGGCTACAGATGGAAAGCCCAAAGGGAAATGCTTCAAGTGTGGCCTCAAAGGTCATTGGAAGAAAGATTGTCCCAAGTTCTTGGCCTCAGTTAAGAAAGGTATATTATTTTCATACTACATTGAAACTTGTCTAGTGGTTGATTCTACTGACTCATGGATAGTAGACTCAGGAGCCACTAATCATATCTGCAATTCATTGCAGGGGTTTCAGATAATGCAGAGAATTAAGAAAGGAGAGTTTGCCTTTAGAGTCGGAACTGGAGCTAAAGTTTGGGCAGTTGCAGTAGGAGTAGTTACCTTACATTTTCCATGTAATAGGATATTAGTTTTAAATAATTTTTGCTATGTTCCGGACACGAGGAAGAATTTAATTTCAGTTTCCAGACTCATTGAATTTAATTATTCAGTTTCTTTCCATTCTGGTATTGATATCAGTAGAGATGGAAATATTATATGTTCCAGTAGAATACATGACAACTTATTTTACATATATCCTATTGCTCCCACACTGCATAATGTACAACAAGAAAACTCAACTTCCCTTAAAAGGAAGGTATCTTCAATCAATGACACATATCTTTGGCACTTACGTTTGGGTCACATTAACCTAAAACGGATTCAGAGGTTGGTAGAAGATGAGTCTTTAAGCTCATTAGATTTCGAACCTTTTCCTCAGTGTGAATCTTGTCTCAAGGGAAAGATGACCAAAAGGTCATTCTCTGGAAAGGGACTAAGGTCAAAGGAGTTGTTAGAATTGATTCACACTGATGTGTGTGGTCCTATGAACAAACCGGCTCGAGGAGGGTATGAGTATTACATCACCTTCACCGATGATTACTCTAGGTATGGATATGTGTACTTAATGCGGCGCAAGTCTGAGGCGTTTGATAAATTCAAGCAATTCAAGGCTGAGGCGGAGCTACAACTAGGGAAACATATCAAAGCCCTTCGATCTGATCGAGGTGGCGAGTACCTCCTGGGTGAGTTCAAGGAGTACCTCACACAACATGGGATTGTGTCTCAGTTGCCTGCACCAGGTACACCCCAGCAAAATGGTGTAGCTGAGAGAAGAAACCGTACCCTTCTTGATATGGTAAGGTCCATGATGAGTCATGCAACCCTACCTATATCTTTTTGGGGATATGCCCTAGAAGCAGCAGCATACATTTTAAATCTGGTACCTTCTAAATCAGTACCTAGGACACCGCAAGAAATGTGGACAAGTCGAAAACCTAGTTTAAGACATATCCACATTTGGGGTTGTCTAGCCTATGTACTGAATGATAAAGCTACCAAGCTGGAACCCAGATCGAAAATGTGCTACTTCATTGGGTATCCTAAGGGAACGAGAGGTGGCATCTTTTATCATCCAAATGAGCAAAAAGTGCTCATCAGTACTCATGCTAGGTACTTGGAGGATGATTGTATGATGCACCAAGAGCTTAGTTGTAAAGAAACCCTTGAGGAAATTCTTTCGGGATCTCCTATAACATCTGTAACAGATCCTGAGACAGTAGATGAACAAGATATTCCTTCTAACACTCCGGAGCCTCGTCGTAGTGGGAGAATTTCTAGACAGCCAGAAAGATATCTAGGAGTGTCTTTTAAGACAGACTCTGAAGATCTGGTTGAGGATCCTACTAGTTATGATGAAGCAGTAATGGATATAGATGCTGACATGTGGCAGCAAGCGATGAAATCTGAAATGGATTCTTTGTATTCCAATCAAGTCTGGGAACTTGTAGATGCACCTAAAGGGATTAAACCCATAGGGTGCAAGTGGATCTACAAGAGGAAGAGAGGAGTGGATGGGAAGGTGGAAACCTTCAAAGCAAGACTGGTGGCGAAAGGATATACTCAGAAAGAGGGTATCGATTATGAGGAAACCTTTTCACCAGTGGCTATGCTTAAATCCATAAGGATTCTCTTGGCCATCGCATGTCATTATGACTACGAGATATGGCAGATGGATGTCAAGATAGCTTTTCTTAATGGAAGTCTTGACGAATGCATCTATATGATGCAACCAGAGGGTTTCATTGCTAGTGGCCAAGATAACATGGTTTGTAAACTTAAGAAGTCCATTTATAGACTTAAGCAAGCATTTAGAGCATGGAACATCAAGTTTAATCAGGCAGTCAAATCTTTTGGCTTTGATCAAAACATTGATGAACCATGTGTGTATAAGAAAGGAAGTGGAAAAGCAGTTGCATTTTTGGTTCTGTATGTAGATGACATATTACTCATAGGAAATGATGTAGGTTTATTGTCATCCACAAAGGTTTGGTTATCCTCTCAATTTCAGATGAAGGATTTGGGTGAGGCCAGCTATATCTTAGAGATTAAGCTTTTGCGTGATCGCAAGAATAAGATGTTAGCTTTATCCCAATCTTCATATATTGAGAAGATATTGGTCAAGTTTAACATGCATGACTCCAAGAAGGGCCTCCTACCTTCTAGACATGGAGTACCACTGTCTCGAGATCAATGTCCAAAGACATCTGAAGAGATAGAGAGCATGAGGAGAGTTCCATATGCATCCGCTGTTGGAAGCCTCATGTATACTATGTTATGTACTAGACCAGATATTTGTTTTGCAGTTGGCATGGTTAGCAGATATCAGTCAAACCCTGGACCTATGCATTGGACAGCTGTTAAGCATATATTCAAGTATCTTCAGAGAACAAAAGATTATATGCTAACCTTTCGAGCAGATGATCTAACGCCATTGGCATATACAGACTCTGATTTCCAATCTGATAGTGATGCCAGAAAGTCTACTTCAGGGTACGTCTTTACTCTGTCAGGAGGGGCTATATCATGGAGAAGTGTCAAGCAATCCTGTACTGCTGATTCTACCATGGAAGCAGAGTATGTGGCGACATCGGAAGCTGCGAAGGAAGCAGTATGGCTCATAAAATTCCTGTTGGAATTAGGAGTTGTTCCTACAGTGCAAAAACCGATTGTCATGTACTGCGATAACACTGGTGCTGTAGCACAGTGCAAAGAGCCCAGAAATCATAAGAAAGGCAAGCACATTCAGAGAAAGTACCACTTGATCCGGGAATTCATTCAGGATGGAGAAATAGTGGTGGAGCATATTGCTTCGGCAAATAACTTAGCTGACCCATTCACTAAGACTTTTACTGAGAAAGTCTTCACTTCTCATGTTGAGTCCATGGGTGTTAGGTTAGGAAGTAGTGATCTTTAGTGCAAGTGGGAGTTTGTTGGGATTGGTGTATGCCCTAAAGCCCACTAACTGCACTCTCATCTTTTGTTACTGGATATTTATTGGTTATTTAATGGAATGACTCTTTCCTGCTTAAACATGTATATATGTATGGTTGTGTAAGGCCCATTGTTTCTAGTAAATGAATTAGGTGTGTAGTGTCTACACACAGATAAGTCTAATTCATGGACACTGGAAACAACATAATTGTTCATAATTGAGAGATGGAGCTGGGCACTTCATCTTGGTATAAGTTATAGTGAGAGACTCTCCTGTATTCAGGGTGACTTACCTAAGTCATGGGAGGGCTTTCCCGGATTTATCTCATTAGTGCATATGCAATGCATTGAACAGGACCATGGTAGGTGTGATCTCTAAAATAGTACTATCACAGAGAGAGATCAAGTCACCTCATGCTACTGAGTGACCGATGCTCTTAATCTTGAGCATTTGTGGATGAACTGACGAAGTCAAGTTCTTGTGCTTTAATTCACTATGGGTGAGATTCTTTTCATGGGTCAACAGCTCTGTGTTTTGGGTACTCAGACTTGATCAGTTGGGACGTGCAGATGCAATAAAGAATCTATGCCATCTAATGATGGAATGATCGTCCCCTTAGAATTATCCGATTAATCATCAAAATCTAAGATCTTAGTATATGGATGTTCCATATGGATATTGAACTTGTAGGTCGCTCCCTGGACCAAGAGAATGATATCCGAATGATGATTATGTTAAGGATATGAAGTTCTAAGGTTTAGATATAATCGGAAAGGTTGATAGTACATGTGATAACCTGACTCGATTATGGATGTTACATAGAGGGGCATTCAGGTCATTACACTTAGTAGGTCGAAGACAACCGTCATTTTATGACGAGCGTATTATATTATATATTTGTCCTTGGAGTTCAACCATAACTCTTTAGTGGAATGAGTTAAGGTTAAAATGGTCTTAATGTTGCTATGGGTTTAGCATGGACATTTTGGTCATTTTGGAAGCCAATGGCAAATATGTCTTTTGGTCCATTCTCTAGTCACTTTCCAAGATTGGCATGGTTTTATAAAATGTTTGGATAACATTTTGTTGAATTATTTTAGTGGAAAAATAATTTTGAGTTTAAATTCAAATAGGCATTTGATGGCATACATGAATTTAATTCTGAATAAATTGTTTGTGGGCCATGGTGTTCATTATCATGTGGGACGTCCGTAATGGGATTTCCATGGGTAAAGTTTCCAATTTTGAGTAGGTCTCTCTACTTGGAAGGTTGGACTCCTCTTTGGATTAGTATTCCCATAAGAAAGTTTCCTTCATGAATTAGAAACTTAAATTAGTAAGTGTTGTTCAACTAGGATTACTAATTCCAAAGTTTATGGGAAGTTCCTTAGTTTCCTTTTCTAATTGGAGTGTTGTAAAAGGAAATTAAACTTTAGATTATACTTTCCTTTTAGGACATCTATGAGAATTAGAAGAGATAAACTTTTAGGAAAGGTTTCCATAGTTTCTATAAAAAGGAGAGTGCTCTCCCCCTTTGGACGTCCATAACAAAGAGAAGCACAAGTCCACACGTCCAGCCTTGGCTTCTTTCTTCTTCATTGAGGAGAGATTGAGATCTGAGATTTTTCCTTAGAAAAATAGTTCTCAATTCCTAGATTAAGATCCCACCATTTTAGCCAATCAGATTTGGAAGTGAGATAGAGAAGAAGATCAAAGGCAATACTACTGCAGAAAATTCCAGCAATTTGTTTGCTAATTGCAAGTCTGAGTTTGGGCCTTTGGATCTATTTTTTCAGAGATTTGAAGTCTACAAATCTTCGAGGTAATAGTCTTCTTCATTCTCCTTTAATTATACACTTGTTGGTCATGAATTCATGGAGTTCTTATGCGATCTCTATGGCTGATTTATGCTGCCCAAATCAGATTTTTTAAAATTTGTCATGTTACAAATTAGCCATGAATGTCTTCTGCTAATTCAGATCTGAATCGCAGTTTCTTTCACTAAGTCCATAGTGTCCGATCGAGACACTAAGTTTGTCTCTTGGTTTTGGTCTACTTTCCAGTCATCTATGGGAACTCAGTTGAAGTTCAGCACAGCTTACCACCCTCACACAGATGGACAGTCAGAGCGTACAATTCAGACATTGGAAGATCTCCTCAGAGCATATGTTTTGGATTTCAAGGAGAGTTGGGATGAGAGTTTGCCTCTATGTGAGTTTGCCTACAATAACAGCTATCATTCAAGCATCGGTATGGCACCATTTGAGGCACTGTATGGAAGGAGATGCAGAACCCCAGCATGTTGGGAGGAAGTTAGAGTTCGGAGTTTTCATGGCCCCTTAGAGATTGCTGATTCCAGTGAGAAGGTCAGGGTTGTCCAGATGAGAATGAAGGAGTCACGTGATCATCAGAAGAGCTATGCAGACAAGAGGCGGAGACCTTTAGAATTCCAAGTGGGAGATATGGTTTTCCTGAAAGTTTCTCCGATGAGAGGTGTTGTTAGATTTGGACAGAAAGGGAAGCTTGCTAAGAGGTTTGTGGGACCATTTGAGATTAAGAGTAAGATAGGAGACGTGGCTTATCGTCTAGTGCTACCGCCGGAGTTAGCGGGTGTGCACGACGTATTTCATGTCTCAATGCTTCGAAAATATATTCCAGATCCCACCCACGTGTTGCAGCACGAGCCACTTCAGCTTCAGGCAGATGTCACCTACGTGGAGCGTCCAGCACAGATCATCGACACTAAGGAGGTCGTGTTTTGCTTACCAAGACCATTCAGTGGGTCAAGGTACAGTGGGAGAACCACAGTCCGGAGGAAGCTACGTGGGAGTTGAAGGATCAGATCCAGAAAGCGTATCCCTATCTTTTTCCAGATGAGGTATGTTTAGGCATTTGGGGGACCAAATGTTCTTTTTATTTGTGAGAGTTGTAAGGTCCGTGACCTTACTGGGTCAGTTGGGCCCAATAACCCGGCCCGTTGACCCGTTTAATTGTTATTATTTTATTTAATTGTATTATAGATATTTAAGTGGGTTTAGATTATGAACGAGTTTTTTTTAGCATTAGAATAGTATCTGTGTAGTTTTGTTTGATTCTGAGTTCGTTTGATCATAGCAGGGGGGTAGTTTGCAATTTAGGGAAAATTATGTGTTTTTCCGAAATACTCCAAACGCCGTGATTTATGGGTTCGTTGGGAAGGTCTCGTCGTTCTGATAACTTTTGTCTCTTGACTCATCGCGATCCAGCGATCAGAAACCTTTCAAGTGGTCCATTCTTTATCCGGACCCACTTGAAGGGTGATTCGGTCTTTTCCTCCTTAATCGTCTTCTTAAGCGAAGGTTGCCCTAGTTTTCATTTCTTTCCCTGCAACCAACAAAGAACAGCCTCCCATTTTTCTTCTTCTTCTTCCTTTCTCAAGCCCGGAACCCTAGCCTAGAAGACCCCATTCGGAGATCCGATCCGCTAGGATTCATCCTTGCGATCTCCTTTTGTTTCCGGTGTAAGTTTGGTAAGCATTCTCTCACCTTCATCTTTTTCAATTTTATGCCTTTTGGTTAGATTTAGGTCCGATCTTGACTCTTTTTCTTTCTTTCTTCTCCTTGGTATATTAGGTTGTGTTATACGGGTTAGATTGCGACTATGAGGGTAGAAAAGCTTCTCCTCAGATTCCACCCATTTTCAATATTCGTTTTGGTTGAGGCAAGTGGATATGCATTTTATAATTTATATGCTTGTATTGTTTTCATTGAACTGGTTATGATTCTTGATAGAATTCCCGTTAATTCCAAGCTTTTCTGATTATTAATTGAAATTACATGTTAGGTTAGGTTTTCGATAAATGTTGATATTAGGTTGATTAGAGTTTGTTTAATTTGATTAAATGAAATGGGATGTGGTGTATGGATTGAATGAATTGAATGGGGAGCAAGGAGGCTCAGATTTCTGCAGGATAGCCATGGATTGGCCGGACGAAAAAGGGAGTAGAAACCCAAATTCGGGCTTCACGTTCGCTGTCCGATCGATCGGTCGCACAGTGCGATCGATCGGACAGTGAACAATTCCCTAATTAACTGTGGGCGATCACAGTCCGATCAATCGGTCTGTGAAAACTCTCAGTTAACTGGGAGGTGCCCAGTGACGATCGATCGGTCACTCAGTCCGATCGATCGGACTGTGCACTAACTGTGAGGTGAAGGTGCGATCGATCGGAGGGTGCATGGTCACTGAAACTTCAAAGGCTTGTAACTTTCAATCCGTCCGTTGGATGTTCACATATAATATACCGTTGGAAAGCCCTTGAGATAGAGAATCGAATGGTTCTAGTTTCATCACGATCGGAGGTTAGAAAGTGATGTAACTATGGGAATTAATGATTTGACTCTTGTAATTGGAGAAAGAGACTGTTTAACCTAGGTTTGGGACTTAGACGCCGGAAACTATTAACTTACTATCACATGACCATAAATGAGTTTGAAATCGAATCACGTGGCTTGGTGTGAATTCGATGGGTTGTCTAGGTATTCGTGTATTGCACGTAGTGTAACCGAATGCACAAGGAGTTGAATTTAATGATGCTCAACATGATTGTACACCAAGGAATTATCTTAAGAGCATCATTGATCCAATTTCCTCATGTACTCCGTTAGAATACGTTGAATATAGGGATGACACCACTTACTTAGGATTGGATGGTAATTCTTCCTTGACTTGTGATTGTATCCGTTGATAACATTCCTTGTACACTCTCTTGACATAAAACACGTAATCAATTATGAAACATAAATTGTTGTAGAATATAAGACTTGGACTTGACTTAGAGTGTACCATAGGAACCCGTGTCTTGTTTTGATGAACATGACTGGCTAGTATGAAGGGGATTATCACGTGGCTTGTCTTGTATTGATCTGGAAGAAATAATCCCTAGGATCTTGTCTTGTACATAGAATAGCCAGACTTGCTTGTCTTGTCTGTCATTGAGTCAAAACCACTTTATTATTGTTTGCATATCATGGCCATCTGCAGTTTGGGATTTAATGACGAATCGGTTACTCCGGTTGTCGGGGTGAGTAGTCGGCATAGGACGGCGTCCATGGCGTTGAATAGCTGGGAGCGGGCTAGGACCGTACTGCTATTCCCAGGACAGGGAGCTAGGATTCCACTGGAGCCGGACTATGGTATCAGTAGTCCAAGGGGATTGTTACTGGTACCCCGGGAGGTGGCATAGGACGTCCTCGGAGTCTCCCTCTTGCCTGTCTTGTTTGCATTGCATGGATAGTGGTTATTGTTAGATGATTGCTAGGATTCCTATTATTATTTCTATATATTAATCTCGCTTTATGCATAGCCTCAGATTCTTGTATTCATATGATCTTACCTGTCAATATTCTATACTTGATGCATGTCGTGTTTATTATGTTTTGTAGATATATTGTTCAACATGTCGTTGACTTTATTCCTTGGTGTGCAGACACATCAGGTGAGTATTACTACGAGGAGCAGGCAGGTGAGGAGATCCCAGAGGATCTCCAACCAGCAGAGGAGGCACGAGAGTGGCGTGCCGATGATGTAGAGTAGCGTCATCACTCCTGGCACGAGAGAGAGACATATTTGGGATCTATTAGATTTATCTTCATTCATTTATTTCTCTCGTCGAACCTTTATATTACATTGACTTCTGTTTCTTTGATTGGCCATGTTTAGTGGGTTGGCCATTGTAATAAATTACTTAACTTTGAAGTTCTGTTTACTCTTCTTACAACTTTAATTTAATGAGAGTTTATTGATCATTGCTTGAAATCCTATATGCCTAGAGTTGTATTAACTCTATATTTATTGTGACACATGAGGTTGGAAATATTAAATCATCACCGCGGACTACGATCCGTGGGCACAAAGGATAAAATTTTTAAATAGTCCTAAAATTCACTCTCCGGATCCGGTTATTTCTTAATCGGGTTCGGGGGACGTGACACCAGTCATCAGCTGCCAATTGGTCTTCTTGTCCTGTAAACTCCTTTGGACCTCTCTTTCTAAAATTCTCAAACAAAGCATTAGGATCCCTGTCTCTGTTCTAAATAACAAACTGAGCTCCCTACCCAAGACTTCTAGCAATTGTCTCTGAGCCTGTGTCAACTCCTCATCCTTTTTTGCCATCTGCTCTTAAAATCTTGCTTGATTCTCATTTGCTCTCTGTTGTTGTTCAACTAGAATCTGCATGAGCTGCTGAAACTAGCTTGTCATCTGATTCTCAACACCACTATCATTATTACTGCCTGATGCATTAGCATTCGCTCGAGGTCTGCGTGGAGCCATAGTGCTGCAAAACAACTTGTTACTATAATAAAATATAATAAATAAAGCGTTCCCTAACCCCATCGACACTAACTAACGAAAATTCTAATGAATCCTTTCCACGTTCCTATGTTTCTAATCCAATTTTAATTGCCTTAAATATTTCTCGCTCTGATACCAAGCCTGTCATGCCCCCGGACCGAGGACCCGTTAAACAAGACCTTAATCCGGGGTCGTGGCGCGACGAGTCGGAAAATCTCGCCCGTACATGCTTGTTTCCCACAGGTTTCCGCAGCAAGGATCCTCGAAATTCTATCCATCAATAAATAATAATAACATTCACACGAATAAGTTACGCGGAAGCATTGTAACAAACATGAAAATTCATAACATATGAATGTAATGAGAACACTCAAGACTAGTATAAAAATGAGAAACATTCCATAGATGGGCCCCAAAGTTAGTTTCAAGTTTAATACAAAAACCAAAGTTAGTCAATATTTACAATTCCAAAAAAAAAAAAAAAAGCCAACTATGGCTACAAACAAATTCCCAAAATAAAATCAACCCCAAAATGTGATCGTAGCTCTGTAGTCAACCCGACGTCTAAGCGACATCATCAGGCTGCCGCTCACATTCCACAGGAGCTACTGGGTCCGCCTCGAAGTGCGCCTCAAGGGCAAGGGGCTCAATATCTGGCACCAAACAAAAGGATCAGACGCAACGGTCTGGCAAGCAAATATAACATATAATAGGATGATAGAAGGAGTAAAACATTGAATAATTGGAAATACATTAAAAATCCTGAATAACAAAAACAACAAGATAAAAGATCAACTTCTTAAACATTAACAAATCCAAAGACTATAATAAGTTAAATAGACAAAGATCATAAAATAAAATATCAAACAGGTAAAACATTGGCAAACCACGTATAACTATATTCTCCTGTTACCGAAGTAACAAGAGCAGACTGAGACCGGAGCCACTACTCGTGGGACCGGAATGAACAAGGTCATTATCAAACAGAACCGTAGCCACTACACGTGGGACCGGAAACAAAACCGTTGCCATGGTCGGTACAAACAAAATCCAAGCTACAGCTGGCAAAATATTTTAAAGATCCCAAGCCGGGTGATCAGCCGGATAAGGTGACCTAAGCTTAGTGGTGCCTTTAAATTTCAAATCTGAACCGATGCAAATCAAATCATAAAGATACATCTCTGAAAATCGATAAGAAAACTACTATGAGCAAAATATACCGAACACACTGATAAATCCGAACGAACCCGAAGAGTAGTCTTATCGATGTTTATAACTGAGCAAGATGATCAATTTATTTCAAATCGAATATCAGAGAACACAATCAAACCCCTTTTAATTTGGAATGAGATAGTATATTGTGATTCAATGTTTTATCACGGGTCATCTTGATGCACGTTTAGTCCCTTAGTGTCAATCATTAATAAAATTTTTGGTGCCACTGAAGATCCTTGACAATTAAGGGAATAAAGTGCACATTAAGACTTAGAAGGTTTCCCGGATAATTTCTAGCATCGAATAATTCCATCCTTCCTCATGTAAACTCCCACAATAATTAATGATTCGCTTCGATATTTCCTTGACAACTTTCACATATCAAATAGATTAAATGAGTCCCAAAATAGGGAAGAAGAAGTGGGCTGAAATGGCTTGAAATGGGCCTTGGAACAGCCCAAAACTTCCTTTAAAACAAGCCTAAGAATTCCCTCAAAATAGGCCCACAATTGGCCTTAAAACAGGCCCAAAGAATAGCCTTAAGCAGGCCCAAGAACCTGGCCTGGGCCCGCTCAAGCGACCCAGGGTCCGCTCGAGCGAGGCCTATCCAGTAGCTGGGTCGCTTGAGCGAACCAGTTACTGGTTCTCCCGGGCCAGGCAGAGCCTGGTCCGCTCGAGCGGACTGTGCTCTCTCCCAGCCCGCGAAGTGCAAGTTCTGCACTTCTTCTTCCACTTTTGATTCCTTTTTTCCCTCCTCTTCTTCCATACAAACTTCATGAAGATTTGGGCCCTTCCTAGCCTAATCAAACTCCATTAAATCCACCATACACAATTCATTCCAAATCTATCGAACAAGACAATAATAAACAAAATTTCCTCCATTCCTTGAACTTAAAATTTTTAACATAAGGAGAGCTGAAACAAGATAATAAAAATCTGAGAAGCAAAGTTCCATATTGTTGCTAACAAAACTCAAAAGAAAATTCAAGCATAAACTAGTACCCAGTCTTTCAAAGGCAAATCCATGAATCATAAAGAGGAGAGATGCATATAATGAATATTCCAAGAAATCATACTTATAAGATAAATCATCATATAAATTGAGATATTCACTTGCCTCAAGCCAAGATGAGAGAGAAAATACTCCCCAAACTATTCTCTAGGTCCTCTAGCTCCAAATCTACAAAAACCCCCCAAAATCCATGGAAAAAGCCGTAAAAATATAAATCCATGAAATCCTCTATGAAAACCTTTTACATGTTTGAGAAAGAAGTTCCAAACGACATGGAAAATAAGAATCTCAAAGGAAGAAAACCATATCTAACCTCTAATGGCTCAAACCAAGAAGAAGGGCTTGAAATGGAGCTTTACCCTTGTTCAAAATCCTTAAAAAGAGGTTCTTTGAAGTGCTTGAGAGGAGAGGGAGAGATCTAGGGGATCAAATCTTCAAGAAATCTCTAAGAAATGGGTGTTCCAGAGGAGAGAGAAAATGCTGGGAGAGGAAAAACCCTTGGCTAAAAAAGTTGAAGGAAAAAGATTGAATGAAAGGGAGAAGTGAACTATTCCTTTTATAAGATGGGTTTGTGGGTCCCAATCTTCATAGAGCTGAAAATGGTATTCGTGGGTCCCGAACGAAAACGACGAAGAAGATAAAATTACTCATCGAAATATCTACTCTCCAAAAAGTATATTTTTGTCAATTTCTGAAAGTTTTAAAATTTGGGTACAGATTTTGTGTGAAAGGTCAATTTTGCCCCTTTTTTTTTTTCGAAAAATGCGATTTTCAATCATTAAATCAAAACGATCGAAACATGAAAGTTGAAAAACTTAATGAAATGAGTTAAAATAAATAAAAATTGGGATTTTATGAAAATCAAGGTTAAACTCCCAAGGTTCACACACAACACATGGGCGCCCCAACCCGTGTCGAGCCTAAGTCAACGACTCTCGAAAATTCCCAAAGCTAATCAAACATTCTGATCTAGCTTAAGAAAATTAAGTTAATCGTCCACTAACCCTACTTATCAACTAATCACGGTTAAAATATAATTAAATATACCGAACCTGGGTCGGGGTCTGACAGTAGGTGCCATGGGCTGTGATGCTGGTTGGGATTTGGGAAACCGTCATGGGTTGTGATGTAGAATGAAAGAGTCTTGAATTTGGATGCCCTGGTCCCTTGCAAGACCTGGTTATTGAGCCAGATGGCTACTAATAGCCTATGCTATGCGTTGATCAGTTCAAACTTTTGAAATGGACGAAAATGGGAAAATGAATATCTCGATCAGATGGATAGTAGCATATCAAACTGTCAGAACGATACAACAAAAAGAAGCCAAACATGCAAAAAAATTAAGTGGGTTGGAAAGGGTACAGGGGCTGTGGCAAGGGAAGAGTAAGAAGGAGAGAAGGAAAGAAGAGAGAGGGACTGCGTAGTGGGAGCGCAGTGGTTGGGAGGAAGAAGAGAAGAGGAAGAAAAAGAAAGAAGAAAGAGGGAGGGGAAAGGAGAGAAGAAAGAAAGGAAGGAGATGCAGGGGAGGAGAAGTGGAGAGAGGAAGAGAAGAAAGAAAGAGAAGAGGAAGTGAGGAAAGAAAAAGAAAAAAAAAAGAGAATGTGGAGAGGAAAGGGAGAAAGAAAGAAAGAAGGGTGCGGCGGTAGTGCGTATGTGCAGGCGGAGTGCAAGGAGCGGAGGTCATGCAAGGGTGTGCAGGGGATGGAGGTGTGTACCTGCGCAGGGGCAGGCGTCCGGCGGCGCGAAGAGGAGGAAGGAGGTGCTGCGTGCGTCTGGCGATGAATGGAGAGGGGAGATGGAGAGTTCTGCGCAGGTTGTGGTGGAGGAAGATGGGTTCTGTGTGGTGAGATGATGGGTTGAGGGAGATGGGTTGCAGGAGGTGGAGATGAGGGAGTATGTAATCGCCCAAAATTGCCAAAAATCGCCATACAATGTAAACCCTAACAACAATATGAAAATGGGAAAATGAACAAAACACGCGAATAAAGATCTTATATATGGAAGGGTAAATTCGCCATTTCTTATATTCCGTCACGACCGTTTGTATTTACAAGTCAACTAAAACTATAGGTAGGTTTAGTCCGAAATACCAAAGTACAGGGGGTACTCTGCAAAAATACCAAAGTACAAGTAGGAAAACTAATTTTAGAGGAATTTACCTGGTAGAGCCTTGTAGGATCCTATACCACTTCGGAGGTGTTGTATTTACCATGGACACAGATAAGGCTCTACATGTGCATTTTTATTTTTTATTTTTTTTTCGTTTAGCGAATGGTCGATATCGACCACTTTTATGGTCGATATCGACCATTCTACGGGAACCCAAATAAAAATTGGATTTTTCTAGATGGAGAAGAGGTGAGGAGGAGGAGGAGGAGGAGGGAGGAGGAAGAGATAACGAGAGGGTTTGCTCATCTTCAAGTGGATGTCTCTTAAGTTAAAAATCACAACTTTTTAACATTTTCCAATACATTTCTTCTTCAAATGGATGTCCCGGTGGATGGAAGAGATGACGAGAGGGTCTGCTCATCTTCTATAATGGCCCATGAGAAACTCATTTCAACTGATTCAGTGAAACAGAGAATAGGAGAACTAGCATGTTAGAGCTTGGCAAATCCAAGTCATTCTAGAAACATGATTTTTATAGCCAAACCCATTTCAAGTAAAATGGGATTTTTACACCAAAACTCATTTCAAGTGATTTTTCAAGTCAAACCCATTTTGATTACAGAAATGAGAATTTTACAGCCAGCCCCATTTCAAGTGAAATGGGATTTTTGAAGCCAAACCCATTTCAAGTGATCAAGGGAGCTTTGCAGATAAACACATTTTGATTACAGGAGGCTACCTCCTCCTCCTCCTCCTCCCATCTTCTCCATCTTGAAAAATCCAATTTTGTTTGCATAATATCAGCGTATAGTTCCATTGTAAGTGGAAACAATTCTAAGTAAGAATAGTTATGACGGGATTTTTTAGGGTATTAGATGATGCACATTTAAAAATTTGAAAGTTTTAACATCATGTGTGGTCGAGTTCTAAAAAAATCATGTGGGGTTGCTGAAAACATCATGTAGGGTTGAGTTTTATTGGAACATTTTTATTGTCGATATCGGCAACATAACTGAAACACAAAAAATATAGTCATTGTCAGTATCGACCACTTTAGTTGTCGATATCGACAACATAACTGAAACACGAAAAATACAGTCATTATCAGTATCGACTACTTTTATTGTCGATATCGACAACATAACTGAAACATAAAAAATACAGTCATTGTCAGCAACGACCACTTTTATTGTCGATATCGACCACTTTAAAACATAAGCAAACAAAAGGATGATGTCAAAGATCAGTGCTCCGTTTGGAGATACAAAACCTGTAAATTAACCTGCTAAATAACACCAGAAGTAACTCTACACAAGAATCCATTCTGTTCCAAAAATAAAAATCCATTAAAAAGGGTAAATGTACACAATATGTACCCAATACAACATCCAAAAAGTTTACATCCTGTCCACTATCTGGATTGTGTCCTACATCCAGGACAAAAAAGAAGACGAGGACATTACTCAAAAATATGTACATTTCAATCAAAGTGGAAGTGGGAGATATGTCTGCCCATCAATCAGCAAGCTCATCTTGTTGGGGAGTCAGACGTCAATTCAGTTCTCAATCCTCGAAGCATTTTAACCAACTATAAGCATGTCATCCACATAAAGCAGTAAAATGATAAAGTCATCTTCGGAGAACTTCTTCATAAAAACACAATGATCGTAAGCGGCCTTCTTATAGGCTTGCTCCCCCATAAAAGACTCAAACTTTCTATACCATTGTCTCGGTGCTTGCTTCAAACCATATAGGCTTTTCTTTAGCTTACAAACATAGTTCTCTTTACCTTCCACTTTGAAACCCTCTGGCTGCTCCATGTATATATCTTCCTCCAAATCACCATGAAGGAAAGCAGTCTTCACATCTATTTGCTCAACCTCAAGATCAAGACTAGCTGCCAGTCCCTAAACAACTCGGATTGAGGACATTTTCACAATGGGTGAGAAGATCTCATCATAGTCGATTCCCTTTTTCTGACTATAACCCTTAACAACCAATCTAGCTTTGTATCGAGGAAGTGAAGTATTCTCATCATGCTTCAATCTATAAACCCATCGATTCTTCAAAGCTCTCTTACCCTTAGGCAATGTCACTAACTCAAAGGTGTGATTGTCATGCAATGACTTTAGCTCATCTTCCATTGCATCAACTCATTGATTCTTGTTCACATCCTCCATTGCTTCTTCAAACCTTTCAGGCTCACCTGCATCAGTCGGTAACACATACTCATTAGGAGAGTATCTAGTGGATGGATGGCGGTCTCTGATAGACCTTCTTAAAGTGGTAGCTGGTGGATCGGTAGGTGCATGTTGCTGAACATCAACAGCATCACCATCCTGAGCATCAGTATCATCTATACCCTGCTGGTCATTCTGAGTTTGATCCTGAATATGATCATGGACATCATACCGAGTACCGTCATAAATCTGATCATGCAACTGTCTCTACAACTTGGTGGATGGGACCGAGTCAACCTCAATCGGTATATCAGAATCTTGAGAAATTGTCTTATCTGCCTTCTCAATATCTATTATGGTCTGATTCTCAACAAATACTACATCTCTACTTCTCACAATTTTCTTCTCAATTGGATCATAAAGTCTGTAACCGAACTCATCAGAACCATAGCCAAGAAAAATGCATTCTCGCGTCTTGGCATCCAACTTGGACCTCTCATCCCTTGGAACATGAACAAAAGCTTTGCAACCAAATACTCTCAAATGGTCATAGGAGATATCCTTGCCAAACCAAACTCTGTCCGGCACATCACCATCCAAAGCAACAATGGGAGATAAATTAATAACATGTGCCATTGTATTCAAAGCCTCACCCTAAAAAGATTTTGGCAATTTGGCATCTGAAATCAGGCACCTTACTCTCTCAACCAATGTTCTGTTCATTCTTTCTGCCACACCATTCAACTGAGGTGTTTTAGGAGGTGTCTTTTGATGTCGAATACCCTGTTGTCTGCAGTACTCATCAAATGGTCCGATGTACTCACCACCGTTATCTGATCGGATGCATTTCAACTTCTTCCCTGTCTGTCTCTCTACTGAAGCTTGAAACTGCTTGAATACGTCTAACACTTGGTCCTTCGTCTTCAAGAAATAAACCCAAAGTTTTTTTGAATGGTCATCAATGAAGGTCACAAAATAAGCTGCACCACCAAGTGTTAAAGGTTTTATTGGACTGCAAACATCTGAATGTACCAATTCTAATAAATCTGATTTTTTAAAAGGAGGGCGACTTTTGAATGAAACTCAACTTTGTTTTCCTGCCAAACAATGTACACACTTCTCAAGCTTTGCACTCTTCATTCCAGAGAGTAAATTCTTCTTAGCTAATAAGCCCAAGAGCCCAATCGGCATCGGTCATGTTGTCGGGTTTGTTTTCACCGAACATCGGTAGATGCCAACGCTTCACATACAGAAGGTCTTCCATCTTACCCTTCCAAACATGATAATTTCTTCCATTTAAACTAACCATTATGTTCAAACTTTGTTCCATTGTTCACACAAGAATTTTATCAAACACCTTGAAGGTGAACCTTGCGCTCTGATACCACTATGTTGGGAAAAAGCTTGGAAACAACAAACACCTTTTCCCCCTTGAGCGAACCTATGAGGATCAATTGAACACAAGCAATGGAAGAATATGCAAACCACAAATAAAATATCATCAATCAATTTCCAATCATTTGAATGAGTTTCAAGGAGTGATAGAACAACTTTCAGTTATGAATGTTAAATTTGAAGATGAGTTACAAGAACTTAGAGTTGTTTCCACTTACATTGGAACTATATGCTGGTATCATGCAATAAAAATTGGGTTTTTTAAGATGGAGAAGATGGGAGGAGGAGGAGGTAGCCTCCTGTAATCAAAATGTGTTTGTCTGCAAAGCTCCCTTGATCACTTGAAATGGGTTTGGCTTCAAAAATCCCATTTCACTTGAAATGGGGTTGGTTGTAAAATTCCCATTTCTGTAATCAAAACGGGTTTGGCTTGAAAAATCTCTTGATCACTTGAAATGAGTTTTGGTGTAAAAATCTCATTTTACTTGAAACGGGTTTGGCTGTAAAAATCATGTTTTTGGAATGAATTGGATTTGCCAAGTTCTAACATGCTAGTTCTCGTGTTCTCTGTTTCACTGAATCACTTGAAATGGGTTTCTCATGGGCCATTGTAGAAGATGAGCAGACCCTCTCGCCATTTCTTCCATCCACCGGGACATCCATTTGAAGAAGAAATGTATTGAAAAATGTTAAAAAGTTATGATATCGTGACTTAAGGGACATCCACTTGAAGATGAGCAGACCCTCTCGTCATCTCTTCCTCCTCCCCCCTCCTCCTCCTCCCCTCTTCTCCATCCTGAAAAACCCAATTTTTATTTTGATTCCTGCATAATGGTCGATATCGACCATACATTCGCTAAACGATAAAAAATAAAATAAAAACGCACATGTAGAGCCTTGTCCGTATCCATGGTAAATACAACACCTCCGAAGTGGTATAGGATCCTACAAGGCTATACCAGGTAAATTCCTCCTAATTTTATTACCGGATAGCCTGATTTGAAACATAAATGAAAACTTAAGTCCTCATTTGAAATATAAATAAAAACTTAATACCTAATTTAAAATGTGAGTTTTATTTTATCCTAATTTAAAATCTGGGCAAAACTTAAGGAGGTGTTTGGATAACTACATAATCTAATGTCAACAAGTTTAAATATTGTAAGATTTCATTATCATAGAATAAAATAGTATCATATTATTATATAGTGTCACTTATGGTGTTTGGCGATTTTTACAAATTTCAATATACCTTTGAAGTGTTTGGCAATTTATAAAAAAAACTCACAAGATGATATACTAAATAAAAAACGGAATGAAAGTAATCAATTGACCCAATGCAGGACCCACTAATTAGTAATCACATGTGTTAATAATCATGGTAGGACCCACTATTGTTAAAAAATCACATGATTAAATGTTAAAACCTTGAGATCCAAGCAATACTGTTTGATTAAGGTAGGTCCACCAAATGTTGATAGCCATAGTGTAATACATCTAATGGTGATTATCACAAATGAGCCTATCTATTTTTTTTTTATTTTTTTTGGTAAAACCTTATCTAATGCCAAGCATCATTGATGAATCTATCTATGAGAAATCATTATGGGACCCATTTGATATTTGTAGTCATACTAACACAAGGGGACCTATCAAATAGTGGGATCAATTTAATGATGACAAACTTCTAACTACAATCACACAATTCAATTTTGGTAATTAATTAGAAACTCAGCTAATTTTGATAGTATGGGACCCACCTAATGTTGGTAATCATGATGAAGGGTCTCTAGTGTGACATTAATAAGACCCTCATAATATTGATAATTAAAAATGACCATGTAATTGTGATATGGTTATAGGACCCCACATTAAATTTGTAAGTATTGTGAGGCCAATGTAATATTAGGATTCATAGTTGCAATGAGGATCATTAAATGTTAAAACTTATAGTGAGCTACTATAATTAATAGTTGCCCATGAGTTCTTTCTAAATAAAAAAAATTTTATAACAAAAGATTATCTTATACAACATATCCTTGAATAATGTAATATGTGTTATAAGATATGGATCTTGGGTGGATGCCCACTTGTGATAAGATAGGGTTAGAATTAGGGTTCCTCCTTTTAGTTTACTTTGCCTATAAATAGGCTCTCTCCCTATGTATTTAGACACAGTTAATGAGATATCAGAAAGGCTCTCTCTTCTCCCTCTAATCTTCTTTCTCTTGGTCTCTCTCTTTTATAACACGTTATCAGCACGAAGCTCTAAGAGAAGGAAGAAAACCAGGTCTTCTTGCCCAAAGAGAAGAAATCATTCCCTGCGTGGATTTTCATCGCAAACTCCTTCCCTGCGCGGATTTTCATCGCGGATTCCCTGTGCAGATTCCTTCCTAGCGCGGATTCCCATCCCAGATTCCTTCCCAGTGCGGATTTCCATCGCAGATTCCCTGGGCGGATTCCTTCCCAGCGCGGATTTCCATCGCAAAATCCTTCCCAGCGTGGATTTCAGAAAAGAGTAATATTTTTCTTTAAATACAGTAAGTAGTATCCAAACCATAGTTCAAATCCAACATATTAGAATACATAAAATTAATTTATGATATTTATTTTACTGTCATTATAGTGTTTGGTTACTATTCATTATCTTGCACGATTTTTTATTTAAATTTATTAATGCTATAAATTGATTATAAAAAAAAAAGAAAAAGAAAAAAGAAAGAGAACCAGAAGTTCTAAAAGTGAACCTGAAGTTCACATATTCATGGACCAGTAGAAGTTGGAATAATGATATGAACCTGAAGATTCGTATCAATAAATCAAAACCTGAAGTTTTTGATTCAACAATCCATATAAATTATAAAGCCATGAAATTAAACCTGAAGTTTTTGATAGAACTAGAAGTTCTGATCACTTGTTAGAACCAGACGTTTTACCCCAAACCTGAAGATTTGACAGAACCTGAAGTTCTAATTTCATGTATTATGAACCTGAAGTTCTAAATCAAGCCTGAAGTCTTGACAGAACCAGCAGTTCTGATTCTCAAATATGAGAACATGTTAAATTTTTATTTTTCCATGTTTAAATTCCTTTCTTAATTACTTTTGATGTTAATATTTTTTTTATCATTATATGCACACTGATAACTTCATATATATTTCATATTACAGTTCCTGCAAGATGTCAAATTTGGCTAAAATTGACTTTAAAGCACTTAACATAAATGGGGACAATTATTTATCTTGGCAATTGGATGCTAAAATCCACTTGCAATCCAAGAAACTAGGAGAGACTATAAAGGAAGGTAACAAGATGTCCCCAGAGGAAAAGGCATTAGCCCTCATCTTCCTGCGTCATCACATACATGAAGATCTCAAACATGAATACCTTACTGAAGAAGACCCAGCAGGCCTATGGAAATCCCTGAAGGATAGATATGATCACCAGAAGATGGTCATACTACCAGCTGCCCAGAAGGCCAATAAACTTTACAAACTTAAATTTTTTTTTATTCTTTTGAGATGCATGTTGCTTAAACTTCTTTTTATTTATTTATTTCATGTCCTAATGAATGGTTTAATTATTTCAATTTTATCATATGATTGCATAGTTATATTGTTTTATTATTTTGTTTAAGGTATGGATCATGGAACTGAGGACAATCTTTGTTTGGTAGATAGTGCCACAACACACACCATTCTGAAAAATCAGAAATTTTTCTCAGAATTGATGTTTATTCCACGAAAGGTATCAACCATAGCTGGGCCTGTGCAAATAATTGAAGGCTCCGGAAGAGCCCACATAATGTTACCTAATGGTACCCACTTATTCATTAAAGATGCTTTGTTCTCAAATAGTTCCCGAAGAAACTTGATTAGTTTCAAAGACATCAGAATGAATGGGTACCACATTGAGACTGTAAGTGAAGGTAACAAGGAATTCTTATGCATTGTTACTAGTATTGGAAGCCAGAAGCAAATACTAGAAAAATTAAGTGCACTCTCCTCAGGGTTATATTACATGACAATCTTAAATGTTGAATCACATTCGGTTATGAGCAAAACAACAAAGTTAAGCCCGAAGCTTAAACTAAGCCCGAAGCTTAGTGATCCGAAGACTTTACAGCTATGGCATGATAGGTTAGGTCACCCTGGGGCTACTATGTTGAGAAAAATTGTAGATAACTCCTTTGGGCATTCTTTAGAGAACCATCAATTGACCCTACCTAGTGGGTACTTATGTACACCGTATTCACAAGGAAAATTGATCACCCGACCTTCTTTTGCTAAAGTTGCATACGAATCCCCATCCTTTCTGCAAAGGATACAAGGTGACATTTGTGGACCCATAAATCCCCCTAGTGGACCTTTTAGATATTTTATGGTTTTGATTGATGCCTCCACCCGTTGGTCTGATGTTTGCCTACTTTCAACTAGGAACATAGCATTTGCCCGTCTATTAACTCAAATAATCAAACTTAGGGCTCATTTCCCTGATTCTCCCATTAAGTCTATAAGACTTGACAATGCAGGAGAATTTACATCACAGGTTTTTGATGATTTTTGTTCATCTATAGGAATTGTTGTCGAACATCCTGTCCCCCATGTCCACACCCAGAATGGCTTAGCTGAATCCATGATTAAGCGCATCCAACTCATTTCTAGGACTCTGCTGATGCAATCCAAATTGTCAGTTAGTGCATGGGGACATGCTGTGTTGCATGCTTCAATGTTAATTCGACTTCGACCCACAGCCTATCATCAATTTTCTCCTGCACAACTTACATCCGGACATCAACCCAATATCTCTCACTTGCGCAAGTTTGGTTGTGCAGTTCAAGTCCCAATCCCACCTCCTAAGCGTACTAAGATGGGACCACAACGTAGATTGGGAATCTATGTAGGTTATGACTCTCCCTCAATTATTCGATATCTAGAACCAATGACAGGAGATGTCTTCACTGCTCGTTTTCCAGATTGTCAATTCGATGAGACAATATTCCCGCCGTTAGGGGGAGATAACATAGTTCCTGTAGAACGACCTGTTCCTGAAGAACGGCGAGAATTAACATGGAATACTTCCACTCTGTCTCATTTGGATCCACGAACTTCACAATGTGAAAATGAAGTCCGGAGAATTGTGCACTTACAAGAAATTGCAAACAGATTACCTGATGCATTTAACGATGCAGCAAAGGTGACAAAATCACATGTGCCCGCTATGAATACACCTGCCAGGATTAATGTCCCTGTAGGACAAAGTCAAAATACAACCGCAAAAGAATCTGCAATACGCCAGAAGCGTGGCAGACCTATAGGTTCAAAGGACTCAGCTCCGCGGAAAAGGAGAAATGAGCAATCATCATCATGTCCTCCCGAAGAGGCACGTAACACTCTTGAAGAGGTTCCTCCCGAAGAGGCACGTAACGCTCCTGAAGAGGTTATGACAAAATTCGTTCTCTCTAGAATAATGGAAGTCCCTGGTGAGACTTTGGAAGCCCCTGAAGAGGCACCGGTACCGGATAATGAAGAGATCTCTATATTTTACAATTATTCAAAAGAGAGATGGAATAGAAATGATATTGTCATCGATGACGCATTTGCATATGCGATAGCTACACAAATATCAAAGGTAAATGATGATGATGATTGGGACACAGAACCACGTTCTATAAATGAATGTCGACAAAGAAATGATTGGCCAAAATGGGAAAGTGCCATCAAAGCAGAGTTAGAGTCTCTCAATAAACGTGGTGTGTTCGGACCTATAGTACAAACCCCAAAAGATGTTAACCATGTAGGTTACAAGTGGGTGTTTGTAAGAAAACGGAATGAAATGAATGAAATTACCAGATATAAGGCACGATTAGTGGCACAAGGTTTCCTGCAGAAACCTGGGATTGATTATGAGGAAACATACTCCCCTGTCATAGATACAACAACTTTCAGATATCTGATAAGTTTAGCAGTTTCTCAAAATCTAGAAATGCGACTCATGGATGTTGTAACTGCTTACTTATATGGGGACTTAGACACTAGAATTCACATGAAAATCCCGGAAGGATTTCCTTTGCCTGAAGCAAAGCCAAGGAGTACATACTCAATCCAATTGAGGCGATCATTGTACGGCCTGAAGCAATCCGGAAGAATGTGGTACAATCGTCTTAGTGAATACTTGTCTAAAAAGGGGTATGCAAACGATCCTATTTGCCCGTGTCTATTTATAAAGAAATTCATGAAGGGATTTGCAATATTAGCAGTTTATGTGGATGATATCAATTTGGTAGGGACTCCAGAAGAGCTCGAAGAAACTGCTGATTGTTTAAAGAAAGAATTTGAAATGAAAGACCTTGGAAAAACAAGATTCTGTCTCGGGTTGCAAATCGAGAGAAATTCTAATGGGATGTTGGTCCATCAATCTAATTATGCCGAGAAGGTTTTAAAACGATTTGGTATGGACAAAGCACACCCATTAAGCACACCCATGGTCGTCCGGTCTCTTGATACACAGAAAGATCCATACCGTCCTATTGAAAAAAATGAAAAAGTTTTGGGTCAAGAAGTACCATACTTAAGTGCTATTGGAGCCCTGATGTACTTAGCACAATGCACTAGACCGGATATTGCATTTTCTGTGAATCTACTTGCCAGATATAGCTCCGCACCAACTCAAAGGCACTGGGTTGGTATTAAACATATCCTACGATATTTGCGTGGAACAACTGATTTAGGAATATTTTATTCTTATAATCCTATAGATTCCAGTTTTACAGGATATGCAGATTCAGGTTATCTCTCTGATCCTCATAAGGGTCGATTACAGACAGGTTATGTGTTTCTAAATGGTAATGCCGCCATTTCTTGGCGTTCTACTAAACAGACTCTGGTAGCTACCTCCTCTAACCATGCTGAGATTTTGGCTCTTTATGAAGCCAGTAGGGAATGTGTATGGCTAAGATCCTTGATTCAGCATGTTCGTAGTTCTTGTCAATTACCTTCTATTGCAGGTATCCCAAATGTTATCTATGAAGATAATGAAGCATGCATAAAACAAATTCGAGAAGGTTTTATTAAAGGAGACAAGACTAAGCATATAGCACCAAAGTTCTTCTTCACTCATGAACTTCAGAAGAACAATGAAATTGAAGTCAAACAAGTTTGTTCGAGTAACAACCTGGCTGATCTATTTACCAAATCTTTGCCAAAATCAGTATTCTAGAAGTTTGTATATGAGATTGGCATGCGAAGAGTTCATCATCAAACTATGTAAATGGTTGCAATCATCAGGGGGGAGCAGTTTATCAGGGAGCATCCTGAAGTATGCTTCCCAGGACATTTGTGCGCTGTACTCTTTTTCCTTTCCTAGGTTTTATCCCACTGGGTTTTCCTAGTTAAGGTTTTAACGAGGCAGCATTATGCACGTCCAACACCATTTCAATGATCTTGAAGAATGTTGTACTCTTTTTCCCTTCGCTTTGGTTTTTCCCACTGGGTTTTCCTTAGCAAGGTTTTTAATGAGGCAACTGTCATTAAATGGTGGTCATCCAAGGGGGAGTGTTATAAGATATGGATCTTGGGTGGATGCCCACTTGTGATAAGATAGGGTTAGAATTAGGGTTCCTCCTTTTAGTTTACTTTGCCTATAAATAGGCTCTCTCCCTATGTATTTAGACACAGTTAATGAGATATCAGAAAGGCTCTCTCTTCTCCCTCTAATCTTCTTTCTCTTGGTCTCTCTCTTTTATAACAATATGAAGGTTTTTAGAAGAAAGGGAGATATTGTAATATACTTTCGAAGTTATCCAAACACCTCATTTTTTGGTGCATAGATTATATTCTAAACTAGCATATAATATGACAAAATCTCTTGAAATATCTTATTTCCAAACACCCCCCTAAGCCATATTTCGAAAATTTTGATATTTTTTTTATTATCAGTGGGTCCTACAAAGAAGCCGCCCGCTTTGCCTCGGTACCAGAACTAGCTTCATAGGATCCATTCCGTTCCGGATACCTTTTCAACCAAGTCATGAAACGACCCTTACTCAAAACTCAAAAACGAGTGAGGGGGCGTTTCGAAGAATATTCTCACAAGTCACAATGCCTGCAAATAAATACATCACAAAACAAAAGCTAACCTCCGTCCAAACGACCCTTCAAACTTCATTGTCTGCCATTTTTTTGAAAACCCTAATTTCACATCTCTTTCTCCAACCTGCCCTAATTCCCCATCTTCTATACTCTCACTTTTCACCAGTTTTTTTTTTCAGATCAACTTGAAATTCTCCTTTCCTAGGGTTTTCAGAATCCTTTTTTTGGCAGGAATCCAAGAATTCTAGAGCAGGATGAGCTTCCAAGACCTAGAACACGGCCGTCCGATGCCGCTCAGGCGAGATCTCGTCAACGGAAAGCAAGACGCGACGCAGGCAGTCGCCTCTGGTGTCTTCCAGATCAACACGGCCGTCTCCACTTTCCAGCGCCTCGTCAATACGCTCGGAACGCCCAAAGATACGCCTGAGTTGAGGGAAAAGCTGTGAGAATTCGATCTCCTCTTGATGTTGTTTGAATTCTGTATATATATTTTTTTTGGGTCGATTCAATTGATTTATTGCTATATATATTTGCTTTTGCTTGGAAATTGATTGGTGGATTGGGGGGTTTGGGTTTTGAGCGTTTGTATTGTTTGAAGTTGATTGGGAATGTTGGATAGGTTGCATGTGTTAGGAAGCTGGAGAAATGATTGTGAAAAGCTGCATTTTCTTGAATTTGAATTATTTGAATGTTGGGTTTTGCAACTCAATTTATAGTAAATATTACTAGCAAAATAACCCGTGCTGAGCGCAGGTAGGTCCAAGCATTGCAAATTAGACATTCATACATAAAAAGATTAAACAGCTGCAAATAAAATCAAATTGACATAGAAAGGGATATAAAAACAACTGAGATTAATGAAGAAAATTAACTCATGATTCATTACCTTCTAAAGAAAACCTGCAAATAATCATCACCTGTCAATCTTATTCCTAGATTTTACAAAAAAAAAAAAAAAAAAAAAAAAAGACCGGGGGGAGTGGGGGGAAAAAGTGCATGTTTGCGCAGTACGAGAGCTAAGTGGTATAGAATTACAATAGAAGAATTGGGGTAGAAAGGGAATTTTTGCAAAAAGGAAGAAGTGGAACCTTAGAAAGTGGAGGGTAGATGTTGATGATTTTATGAGATAAAGAGATGAGTAGGTAGTTCTGTGAGATAAGAATTGGGGAGAGACTGTGGAATATTTGAAAGAAAAGAGAGAACTTCCGGTCAAAATTACAGTGCACAGTCAAAATTAAAGCCAAAATCCTTGGCTTTAATATATTATAATTTGATCAAAAAAAGAGAAATTGGGTATTATTTTAGTCGTTGAGGGCTAAGTTTATCTCCCACATTTTTGAAATTTGTGCAATGGGACCACATATTATAATCCAACTTGCTCATACCACCTGCCTCCATGATATGATTGTGCTGAGTCCAGGGTTTTGACCAAATGGCTCACACTGTACCAGATACATTTAGATTGGTTTTATCACTTCTACTCAAGCAATTTATTTGTACAAAATCCTCTTTTTCCTATAGCTTTGTTTCGTGCTGATTCTTTTTGGATCCAGCGTTGGAATTTGGGTGCTTACACATGATTTTGAAATTTTTTTCCCTTGATGCATCACACTCGAGGAGTAATTGTGTTAATTGTTGAACAATACTTGTCTTGGTGACTCTGCTACCTGTATCCTGCATGTGAAAGAGAATCAGTACATGGGAAAACCTCATCCAATAATACGACTGAAAAAAGGGCATTATGTTACTTCTGCCAAGTCTCCCACATTTTTTTTGTAACGGTAAAATTTATTCAAAAAAGAAAGGAAAACAAAGGGAAGAACAACGGACAGGACTAAGCAAAAACACAAACAAATAAACTAAACATCAAAAGAAATGTGTAGCCGAAAAACTCCTTCCCTTGCAAGACCATCTGCCAAGACATTAGCTTCACGAGGAATATGATGAAAAGTCTCCCACATTTTTGAAAGGAAAGTGGGCAGGCTAATAAGAACCCTGCTACATGGCCTGATGTTCAGGCCATTTAGATTTTTTGGGCTAATAATCATAGAGCCTCTGGAATTGCTACTGTTTTTGACATTGAATTGCGTGGGTCTATTAATAATCTATTTCTCAGAGGGAGAAGACTGGTAATGACTTTGAATGAAGAAGTGAGAAAAGACATTAGTTGTGTTGTTAGAAAACCATGGATCTGCATAGAGTCAATGGGAAAGACATTAGATGGGATAATGCTATGATGATGGTTAGGTTGATGATCTCTTCTTGTGGGGGAAGTGACAAACAAGTCTTGAGGGTAACATAACCATGTAACCAATGCTTAACAAATATTAGTTAGAGATGATATCGTATATCATGATGTGCTCTTTTGGGGATGCATGATGTTAGGATATTAGAGTGTTTCTTGTATGTCAGTCTTATTGTTGCCAACGAGTCTCATGTTCTCAAGTATACTTGTTTAGATAGATAGATAAAGCGAGCACATTCATGCTAGAGAGAGAGAGAGAGTGAGTACATGGGTAGTATTTTGTACATAACTTTTTATGACTAAATAGTAGAATACTATGAGCCAACCCAAGATTGATGGGATCAGGGTAAGATGATGATTTTTGAAATAGTTAGTTTAGTTCTTGTTGTTAGGTTAGTCTTTTATCCTATTGGTCCATCAGCCTTATACTAGTGATCAGCAAGTTGCCTGTCTGGTTTGCAACTTGATTTTGCAGATTCTTTCCATGCTATGATGTTGTAACCATGATTTTTTTTTTTTTTTTGTTTCTTTCCTCTTTATCTTTTCAACTGGATGTTCTTTAGCATGTGAAAGATGTCTGCATGACAATTTTCCAATTTTCTATTGCGTTTATTCTTATAATTGCTTGATCGATTCAACTTTTCAATGTTTTCAGGCACAAGACAAGGCTACATATTAGTCAGCTGGTGAAAGATACTTCTGCAAAACTTAAACGAGCCAGTGAAACAGATCACAACACTGAAGTTAGTGTGAGTGCAACTAACATTTCTGTTATGTTTTACTCATTGTGGTTTAAAATGACGCTTTCTTATCGTTTGTTCCTCTCTTCAGTTGTGTCAATGTGCTGTTTTGTAAAACTCTACATACAATTATGGCTTAAAATAAACATTAAAAAAAATTAAATTAAAATCATGGCTTAAAATACTATTAGGATTCTTTCCATTTGTATTAGTGAATGGCTAGGTTACATTGTGGGTGAAGATAGTTTTCCACATAAGGAGCCGTGTTACTGGGCTATGTATTTCTCAAAACAAAATAAGAACAAAAAAAGAAAAAAAAATCTTGTTGCTCATTTTGATATGGGACATCACCTGCATCAGTCTTTGTATCATTTTCCCCTTCTGCTTCCTATATTATATCCCACATTGGTTTCTTAGTCTTGCAACTATCATCGTGGGGAGTCAGAACTGGAATGGAACTTGTGTTGTAATGGTCGAATTCGGGAAAAAAATGTATCTTAATAAGTCATTAAACTTTGAGGCTCTTAAATCGAGGGTTGAGATGTGATCCAACCGGGACGAGTTTTCTTCGGACGTTTCCATCCCACTGTTCTCCCATGATTTGGCATACATCCAAGCATGCCACAAAAGGGGCTGAAATAGTTAGCTCTCACAGTAATTGTGCTCAGTAGTAGGTTCTCCATAATATATATGTAGAAATGATCTCGTATGATAGTGGGATGAGAGGCTTGCCTCTTTCTCTTCCTTTTCTATATATTTTAAGTCTCCTTGTAAATCAAGATATGCATGAGTGAAACAAATTGGATTCTCTAGTGATGCAGCCTCAGATCCACAAGCGGTGATGGAACAGTGATGGACTGGGTGTAGACAAACTCTATGGAAGAGTTTGTTGAATCCTGGATGGATTCCATTGAGGACCAACTCCGCATATGGGAGCTGGCCGAATTCCTCTCAGAACTCAACACCTACGAGCACTCTTCCATTGAAGAGAAACAACAAACCAAAGATACCAGTCTTTATTGAATAATCATGAACTACTCTCCTAATGGAGGGATTACATATTTGTAGGAAGGGTTGGACATCCCCTTTCCTAGTAGGACTCTACTTTCCTAACAATAAATGAAACTAAACTTGCCTACAATTCAAATACTATAAAACTCCTAATTTTAATGACTTCTAAATAAATCACAACTCTCTAAATAAGACTTTTAAGTAATTAAAACTTCTAACTAAATGGATGTCCTATTGGGCATGTGGACTGGTCCCAATCATAGTTACCTGATTCGCAGTTCGACCAATTCGGATTCGAATTCGCAATTCGCAATTCGACAATTACTCAAATTCGAAAATTCGATGGGGTAGGCTGAGTTAATTCGGTTTTCAATTCGCTCGATTCGCAATTCGAGTTCTATGAATTCGCTAAGTTAATTCGATATAGTTCGATATGATTCGTATGTCCATTCAATATATGCATAACTATTTTTTTAGTCATTTGATGCTTTAATAAGTATGAGCAAATAAACGATTAAAAACATTAAATCAATAAACTATGAGCAAATAAATGTTTAAAAACAATCCATAACTTTTTTCTATTATTAATCAATAAACTTCAATCATTTAACTATCCATATAAAAATAAATTAAATCCTAAACACCAAATAAAAATGATATAAAATATCAAACACCAAAACATAAATAAAAAGTAACGTAAAATAAAAATTCATAAGAAATAGGAGTATGAAATAAAAGTCTTCATTTCCAATGCTTTTTCCCTTTGTCATGAGAAGATGCAAACTGCATCCGTATGATGAAATACTTCTTTGTCTACTAGGTGGACGTGATTGTAAAGAGGATTGGGTGACTGCAACATTTGATGTACCACTTAGTCGCGACTCCACTCTACTCTCATTACGATTTTGAAGTTGAGGCTCCTCATCATTGTCTAGTGTTTTCCACGTTAGGTCTTCTAAATGTGCACTTGAATCATCAATAACATCCAGCTCGGGATCAATGTCCCATTTTCTGAATGGTCCTTCATTATATCCCTCCTTCATGCGTGATAAAAGGCGAAGATTTGAATGAATAAAGACAAGTTTATCTGCACGTTTTGCGTTAAGCTTGTTTCTTTTGACATTATGGATAAATGAATATGTACTCCAATTCCTCTCCGCAGATGATGAGCTAACAGGTTGTGCAAGAACTTTTATAGCTATCTCTGCTAGCTCTGGCGTCTCAGATCCATATGTTGACCACCATTTTATTGGTGACATAGTGACTGCATCCACCTTTGCCGCAGGAAGCCCAAAAATACCATCTTTAGAATGAAATATGGTGTATTGAGCCCTCAACTTAGCCTCAGCTTCAGTGTCCTATTGAAAAAACAAATTACAAATTATTGAATGTGTTAGGTACATATTAAAAACGTAATAAATAAAATATCTATAAAAATCTAAATTGAAGATGCTTACGTTAGTTAGTCTTTCAAATGCTTCCATCACTCCCGTTGTAACCTCCTTATCTTGATTTGGGGGCTTTCTTTTCTCACCACCAGGTGCTAATTTAGTAAGATATGATGAATCATGAAACCTAGGTGTGAGTGCAAATCCAAGACAATGTAATGGGCTATGCATCATTTTCCACCTTTTTATTACAATATTTTCCATCATCTCATAAATCTCCTTAAAATTTACACAACCATTGAGACTATCTTTTATCTCACCAAGCATATTGTCCATTCCTTCATATACCTCCCCCATCAATGGTCCATCTTGATCACAAAATTTAATCATTTTGAAAATGGGTTTGGTAATTTTTACCATTTGCCTCACATTTGTCCAAAATGTATCATCATCCTCGGTCACCCATCGCTTTATGTTTTCTGCTATTTCTTGCATTTTTTCATCGCCATGTTTTGCCCATTCTTTCCAATCATCAAGAACAACGGTCGATTTAAGGGCTTGTCTCACATCTAAGAGTCGCTTCATCATAACATAATATGAAGCAAATCGAGTCTTCGCAACTTTTAGAAGTTCTAATCGAGAATGACTTCTAAATATTGCCAATGCATGTGTATGATTGATAATATATGTCACAATTGTCTTGCACATGTTATAAAATTCTTCATATGATGGCCACTGCTTTGACAAATCTTTAAAGATCAAATTAATTGTGTGACAGGCGCAAGGAGACCAAAATATATGACTATAAACCTTTTCGACTTCCTTACTTGCTAGCTTGCAATTGGTTGCATTGTCTGTGATTATTTGAACAATATTAGATGGACCTACCTCCTCAATTGCATCTATCAATAAGGATTTTATATAAGATCCAGTCTTTTCAACACCAGAGCACTCTACCGCATACAAGAACATTGCCCCATCCTTATTTGCTGCAAGCACATTAATCAGTGGCTGATTCTTTACGTTGGTCCTTCCATCAGAGAGGATAGACACACCATGCATATGCCATGTATCTTTAATTATTGCAATTTCATTCTCCACTTTTCTTTTCTCCTCATCTAACAAAGATGTTCTAGCCTTTTCAAATGAAGGCGCTTTATATCCTTCAGGCGCTTTATTTACAGCTGAAATCATTTCATGAAAAAATGGCGACCGCAATATGTTGAAGGGTACTCCACAAGCACATAACCATCTTACTATTGCACTGTCAACAAAATCTCTTTCTACTTTCTTAAAGGACTCCATAATTGAGTTCTTTTGCTTAACTTGTTATAGCGGGAGAAGTGTTGATTGCTTTAACTGTGAATGAACTCCGGATTTCTCCGCTTTCTTTACCCTATCAATAATTTCTTGTAATAATTGAGGACCTTTAGGTTGCTTAAGCAATGCTTGACATCGGGTAATATCTGATTTTTTATTTGGCCTTGGCCCAAAAAAGTGTTGGTGAATTCTTGTGTAGGAACTTTTGAACTCACGCTTACAGTGTGGACAAAGCCATAATTTACCAGTTTTCGCATCCCCCAATATCTTCACTTCATCCCATAGTGGCTTTCCTTTAAAAAGACTTTCTTTTTCTGAAGGAATATTATTTTGATTATCATCGATATCTTCATCACTCTTCTCATCGATGTCGTGTTCGACTTCTTTGTCAATAGAAATGACATTATCATCTTCTTGTTGCTTTCTTTTTCTTTGTCCACCAAACATGATGCTGCATAAATTTCAAGACATTAAGAATAATGTAATTTTAATACATGATCAATATTGTAATTCTATCTCTAGTTATTTGAAAGTGTGCATTTCTAAGTCATAATTGAACCCTTCCAAACTGCATTCTAATGAAAAATATTTTCAAATCTCCTATTTTTTCATTGTTATGAATTTTTAATTTTTTCTATTGGGCCTAACAATGAGCCTGCTATTAAAATTTTGATGGCTCGTAATTATTTATAACTTTCTTTTTGTTGACAATGGTATAAATTTCAACTCCATCAAATAAGAAATGGTCACACCATTAGATTCATTGAGTAGAGATAAATGATCTTCCTATAATATAAATTTTATTCACAATTAATATATCTTATGATTTTTTATTTTTTTAAAAATGTCTAAATCCATAAAAAACGGAAGGGGAGAGAAAAGAGCCTTCTCTTCCTTTTTTACTATTTTACTTCTTTATTATCTAAAATTATTAATTTTCTCAATGTATTAATATAAAATTTTGAATTTCTCAATGTATTATACAATACTTGTACTACTTAAAGTGGGGCACATATATAAAAAATATAAAGTAGTCAGGATCAACCATTGATTTATTTAATATAATTAAGTGAATTCTGCTATAATATTTTATTCATGAATCTGGTAAGTGTTTAATCTACTGTTCATTTAATTTATTTTAGAGTGGAACTTGATTAATCTTGGGAGTAAGCCATTTACATCGGTTATGATTTCTCATTGGCCCACTTATAGATTCTTAGATAAATCTAAAGGTAAACAGTAAAATATTAAAAAAACGGACAGGATAGACATGCTTTTAAATAGTATCAAGAAAGGTCAGTTGGTTGTACAATGAGTTGTCAAAACGTGTACATAAGGAGAGAGAAAGGGTAAGCTTTAAATTGATATGTATGAATAAGGATCCTCTGTGATTTTAACTTAGAGAACTCATGTGTCAAATGAGTGTAACTCTAAGGTCGGGCCCATCTACTAAAATCTGAACTGTTCAAAATTCATGCCATATATACTTACCAAAGGTATCCTCAAATCTTACATCAATCCGAGTTCATTCAACCATTGATTAACTGCTTGATAAACACACATTATTATCATCACATTTTTCATCTGAATGACAATCTAACGGTAGATCAAACTCTGATTAATGAATATTAGATACATATCCTATAAACCGGTAAGATGCTTATTTTGCACGATTTAGATTTAAATAGGTGATTTGATTTGGGAATTTTCAAGATTTGTATTGAGGATGAGATTCGTTAGTTGCCGCATAAATTGAAGTTGAGAGAGGCTGGGAGAGTATAAAGGAAAGAATAATAAATTATGCCTACAGGACTGGGAAAGTTGACTTATTGGACATCTTTTTCCCTTGTCTTTTTCCTTTCCCCCACTTCCACCATCCTCCTTTCCCATCACCCTGCAAGCCTTTTCCTTCTTGTATCTTAATGAAACTCTATGGAAGAAAGAAAGGAAGCATCATACCTGCAATCAAAGCACCTCACTGCAGGAGTTGCGAGTCGCGACGAACTTGTGAACGGTGATCTGAAATCTGGATTTACCCACTGTGCAGATTTCGGTGAGTTTATTAAGCTACGTCTAGCATGAGATTAAATAGGTATTTAATGATTTGAGTTCTACTCTATTTCTAAAAAATGATTTGAGTTCTACTCTATTTCTAAAAGCTATTGTTTTTGTTTCCTCTTCAGATTGAACTTTCTGTATCTTTGTTTTTATACTTGTGTTTCTGACTTTCCTTAGAAGACCCCACTTCCCATTTACATACAGGAGACTTTCTAGTTTTTTAGAATAGGGCTGTCTTGAATTGTACCGAACTAAGGATTTTTCAAGAGTCGGATTTCAACGAATCGAACAGCGACTTGTTCGTTTCGTGCTGCACGGAATTCGGATCTCAATGGACCGAATTAGGTAACTATGGTCCCAATTAGCTGACCGACCATGGGTTTTACCCGCATCATATGGTGGGACCCCCCTTTTAAAATCCGAATTGCGAAAAATAGGGGCTCGTTTGGATGTTTACAGAATAAAATATTTACAGATTTAAAAATTACAAGAATAAAATAGTATAGAATAGAATAATGTAATATTATAATATTACAATATTTTTGCTGTTTGGCGATTTTTGAAGAATTTTACAGATTTAAATTGATTTGTTTGGAAGGTGCCATGATTAAAGTAAATTACATTATTAGAATAATTTTACTAAATATTTTAATTTATATGTAATTTACCGCATCTGGATAAAAAAGTAGTGTTGTAAAGTAAAGTTCAACTGCCATGTTTTTACCTTAAGTTACTTTTCTTTATCACATAAAACTATGGTAAAGTATAGTAAAGTCAATGTAAAAAATAACTACTTTACAACTCTCTCTCCCACTTTGCTTTACTACATACTTCATCTCACATTTACTATGATATGACATCAATCTTTATTTTACTTTACCACACTTGTAAATAAGTCACTTTTTTTTAACATATAAAACTATGATAAAATTTGATAAAGTAAGGTCAAATAAAAAGAAACTACTTTACCATTCCTTCCAACTTTACTTTACCAAATATTTTATCCCAACTTTACCGTGCCGCGACATTTACTTTTACTTTACTTTACCATAAATGTAAACAAACACATCATAATAGGTTTGGTGGACTAGAGCTTTTTCTTTATTCTACCACTTTGTAATTGTCATTTTGAAAGATTCTTATCTTGTAGAAAGTTTTCTACAGGGGAGAGTTGTAGGGGAAAATATTGAGTTTTTTTAAAGAAAAAAATCTTTTCTTCAAATTTTTCTTGGGTTTCCAAATGCACAAGATTCTCTTCTTTAGAAAATGAAAGATTATATTATATAAAATATTATTTTCTTGTGTTTTCTTGTGCATCCAAACAGGCCCTAGATGCCCTCATTTCATATGAAATATGGCCGAAGTTTACTCCAAAAAGAGTTGGTTTGGCGCAGCCCGGATCTGCGATCGAGCAATAGATCAATCTCCTAAGGGATTGATTGAATCCAACGATGGATTCTAGCCCTAAGGCACACTCACGATGAGAAGAAACCCCATAATTGAAGAGAAAACTCTCATAACTCAAAGATTAATTGATAGTAAGTATTCTACATACAATGAGACCTAACATCCTTATATAGGGGAGTTGGCTTAATCCATACTTAACAATACTTTCTAATATTTGAATAATGCCTAAAATAAAATAGGAAACTCACTAATAACATTCCTAAACAAACCAAACTACTTAATAATACTCCTAACTAAATAGATGTCCCGTTAGGCCTATAGACTGGACCCAATGGGTTGGCCGACCTATTGTCTGGCCTGCATCATGGTCCCGATGAAAGATGGATAAAAGTTTAATTTTAATATATCTTCAATCATAAAAGTGTGCTCCACTAATATGAAAAGAAAATCTTGTCACATTCTATGCGATAGGACTAAATTCATTTTGAACATTTTAGATTTTTAGTATGTGGGGCCTCATCGTGAAGATCCACTTGTTTAATTCTCTGATCTAGGGGTAGCATCAATGGGTGATAAAATAAGAGAAGCTTGTTCGAGATGGTTTGGACATGTCCAAAGCAAGCCAACAATGACACTAATGAGGAAAACTTTTTTTAGGCAGGTTGATGGCCCACCGAGGGGAAGGGGTAGGCCGAAGAGGACGTGGATGGAAGTAGTAACAATAGATCTGAAGAAGTGCAATCTATCCAAGGATTTGGCTGATGGTAGATTGGAATGGAGGAGCATAATTCATGTAGCCGACCCCAATATATTTGGGACAAGGCTTTGTTGATGATGATCGTTAATGGGGCGCACTTTAAGATTGAGCATATGATTGAAGATGTATTAAAATAAATTTTTATCCATCTTTGTGTGGAACCAACTCTCTTTAGAGTAAAATTTGGCTATATTCCTCTAATCTATTTTTAGCATTTCAGGTTTTAAAAGGTGGGCCCCACTATAGAATTCCACTTATTTCACTCATGCATATCGGAGACTTGAAAAATATGGAAAAGGAAGAGATGAGCCTATGCGGCAAACCTCTCATTGCATGGTAACTATATATTTATGTAAATATATATACTCACAAAATACACATGAATATGTTCAAGCTTGAGTGAAATGGAGCTAGGAGATGGTTAAATTGTAGTTAATTCTCGGAAATCAATCCTTTTCCTTTGTAAATGAATATGTCCTCCCCATTGTAAAAGTGAAACCAGACTAATGTATCTCCACCCTTAATCCTTCGCCCATGATTTTCCTTTTATCAAAGGCCTTCAGCCATCCCCTTTTTGGAGAAAGAGATTGTAATAATATGCCCTTAGGCTCTTAAGTTGATCTCCAATTAAAAAATTTGAGCTAAATGATATAGATTGGAATTCATCAGACAGAATCTTGTGGATCTTTTTTAGATTACTGTTGTTGTTGCCGTTGTCATTTCCATTTTCTCCAGTCAAGACGTATTTTCTCCGTTCAATGTATTGTGGACTTTGCTTGCTATAATTAGATAATTTTTTTGGCTTAGAGAAAAGGTTTATTATATTTCTGCTTTGTAACTTATTTCTCGAGGTGTATATTCATGGTCACTTAGGGAATCTGGCTATTATGGAAGTTTTTATTCCCTGGAAATGGCATTTCCTTTCATTTGAGTCGTACATTTCTCGAGAAAAGTCACTTAGGGCCGCTGGCTATTTTGGAAAATTTTATTCCCTGGAAATGGCCTTTCCCGACATTTGAGTCATACATTTCACGAGATGGTTATTTCCTATTGGATGCTTGTTGGTAGGTTTTCGGGCCTTTCAATAACTTCTCCTTTGCAATAACTGGGCGGTTGTTTCCTATCTATTTCTAGGCTTCTGGGAAATCCAGGCAGCATCTATTTCCATTTCCATGTTCTTTTCTTTATATACCCGAACAGGCCCTTAACGATGCCTGACCTTCAACCTTCAAGCTTTCTTTAAGATATTGATTAAGGATGCATGCAACAGGAGGATTCCACTCTATGCAGAAATTCCATTTCTTAGCGAGAGGTGTCCTACTTTCCTACCCCCCACATAGGAAATCAAAATCCTATCGAGGAAGTGATCCTTTTTCCCCTTTTCCATTAGAAAATGCATCGCACCAAGTGATGGAAAAGGGAGCAGCATGGAAAATCAGAACTATTTCCCTCTATACAGCTTGTCGCACAAATGCACCCTAAAGGAAATTGCAGAAATGCTGCATAAATAATTTGGTCTTGGATGTTGCTTCCCATTCATTCTTTAATGTGTAGTCTATTTCTCTGTAGATGTTTTGTTTCAAATGTGTTTTTCTACATGCAGGCGAGCAAAAAGATTGCTGATGCTAAGCTTGCAAAAGATTTCCAAGCGGTTCTGAAAGAATTTCAGAAGGCTCAGCGACTTGCAGCTGAGAGGGAGACAGCGTATTCCCCTTTTGTTCCCCAGGCAGTTCTTCCTTCTAGGTACATTTGAGGGCAAAGGACCTTGTCTTGTTTAACTTCTTTGCACCGATTCTCTGTTATTTTGAGGTTTACTATACCCATATGCATGACACTTGCATGTGTGTGCTCATCTCAGCTGCACGGCAGGTAGGAACTTTGCTCCGAATTGAATGTACAAATTTATGAATGGCTAGAAGAAACTTTTCAGGGGTCACATGCATATGTATGGTGGTATAAGTGGGTGTTCCAATTCGGGGAAACTAGAAAGTGGGGTTCTGCTAATAAGGGGAGAAATTGGAAGAAATCCCTCATTTCACGTTACTCCTGATTGATGTTCTCTTTACTTCCACATTTCACATGCATATATATGGTTGGTATAAAGATCAAGGGAGTCATATTTTTAATAGAAGTTTATAAATTTAAGTTCTTTGGTATCTTCTACTTGTGTTAGCATTCAACGTATCTGTCGCTGTTGCATCTTGGTGGTGATCAACATATTGGCTGTGAAATTCACCACAACCGTAACCAGTGTCGTCGTCATTATTATAATTTTTTGATGATGATGTTGATATAAGTCATTGTTACCTGGATTTCTCATCATTATAAAGTTGTGTGAGACAAATCATGCATTTTCAATCTGCACATCATGAAAGGATAGTTTCGAGGCAATACATATCAAAATTGAAAAATGTTTCTCAAATATGCTAAACGTCCTATTGAAGATTGAATAGCCCACTTGACAACCTAGGGGCCAAAGCTTGGGCACCACATTCAATGATATAATATCATGTTTCATGATATGGTCCAATAAATTATTGCCTATGATCATAAGCAATGTTCGCAAGAAAATACATTCATACAATAGGTCATTATGAGAAGTGTATATACGAAGACCGGGGCACATTCAATTAGTTTTTTAAGATTACCGAAATACCCCTGTATGGTCCGACTGCATGTGCTGGAATTCTTAGCCTTTGGAGGCACTAGCTTCTTCCAATCTGTTGAAGCATAGAGGCAAGATGCATCATTTATTTATCTTGCAGAGCCACAAATGAATCACAGAAATCAAATGTTATAACCCCTTCCTCCCCCGCACATGTACTTTGTGTTGTCTCTCTATTGTCATGTCATGCACTTGAATACATTATGAAATCATTTAATATTTGTCTGCACACAAACCTTCTGTCTTTTTATCTGTATAATTTTATTTGGCATGCTGTTCAATCTTTCTTTTTTCCCTCCATAGACTCAGAATGCCTGTATACTAATTTGTGGCCTTCATCATCTCTGATACAGCTTTACTGCAGGTGAGCTGGACATACGTTCAGACAAAATTCCAGAGGAGCGAGCTCTTCTTGTAGAGTCAAGACGGTGAGTGCGGCTTTTATGCTTATCATCAATATATAATTTTGTGGTCTGTGGATAGTGTAAGGAGCTTCTTTTAAGAATTAGTTCTACGTAGACTATGCAATATTGGTGATTTATTACCATGATTATTCTATTTCAAGTGCACAACATGGGTTTTCTTTATGCTAACCAGAACTAGCAATAGGTTGACTTGGTCATGGCAAGTCCTTCGGTTATTGTTAAGGTTGCACTAAATGGGCTGCAATCTATTGAGTTTGGTTCTGATGTCGTGGCCAATTGAACCCTGCATGTCCTTTGCGCAACATGGTCTGCCTTTGTTACTTGTTAGCAATAGCACTAAAAGTAATCCTTCACCAATTGCTTTAATAATTTTAAGCTATTACTTGGATAGACCCTTCCACCTCCTATTTAGTTTTTTCTTCTTTTGTTATTAATGATTGTTATTTAGTGTGTTTACTACTACTTATTTGGATTATAGATTGTTGGGATTTTTACCAAGAAATTATTAAGAAGTACACTATTTAGCAATTGACGATTGATCAGGATATTGCCCAACTCATAGAGGTTTCTCATATCGATCAACCATCGATATTAGGAGAATGTGCGCAAGTGGTACAACATCAACAATTGAAGCATTTAATGATTAGATCTCACATCCAAGCAGAATGCAGACTTCAGAAGCAACGACACCTCCATTTTACTTCTAAGTGGAAGACATGCTTGCAGTCAAGAAGATTGAGTAAAGCCTCCGAGCCATGCAAAGGAAATGAAGAGCAAGAACATCAAAGATTTGTGCGATTGACTTTTGATCCTAGAGGACATCTACAAAACTCGAGGTCGGATTCTCTCCAAGTCGGGGAGAAGCTGACGCAGGACAGACCCATGATTTGTGGGTTGACCCAGTCTAATTTAATCTTTTTGATTTATTTTAATTATTTGGAGCTTTGCTTATGCAAGTAGGGTCCATAGGTTATATATAAGTGCTTTAATCTTGACCATGAATTGTTTCTATGGTTGAGATTAGTTTTAGGCTCTCTTTTATTATATAAAGCAATGTAAAGCCTCCTTGGCTGTTGGAGAATGATTAATGAAAGAAAACATTGGAGTGCTTTGGACTCTTTTCCCTGTCATTCGAAAGGTATGGTGTGAGGCCTATTCAACTCAGGCGTGAGGTCTGAACCTATCCCCTCCTCTCCATCTTCATCTCTTCCCACCTTGCATCGATCCACCCTCTGCATCAATCTGTCTCTTTACCCAATCAAATGGTCTATTGTTTTGGTTTGGTTAGCAGTGATCAAGGCGATTGTAATTTGTTGATACTTGTCACTGTGTATATTGAGGTTTGACAAATTGTATTTAGTCAGCTATAGTTTAGAAACTAGGGTTTTCATTGACCGTAAAAGATGTATAAAATAGGAATAGAGATGAAGATAAACGGTCAGAACTTTTTAAGGGTTATCTAGGTTGTGATATCATGACCTATGGGAAATTTTGTCAAAAAAATATCCCAAGCTTTAAGTTATCCTTTGGCGTAAACTCAAATCATTATCACCAATTGTTAATTAGTGTACTTTATAGTTTTTTGATAAAATCCCTAGATTGTAAAAGGGGAAAAAATAGGTACGAATTTTGATGGCATGGGGAAGTCCGGACTTTGCTTTGTAGTGTACTTAAATAGTGATGAGTGGCTCAGGCAGGCTTTGTTGTGCTGATTGAAACTATATTGTCATTGACTAGGCCAGATTTACCTGTCAGTAAAGGGGCTTGGCTTGGGTTATCCTGACCCGACCTAAATCAAGCTGTAAGGTTATATAAGTTGCCATATTATCCTTAGAAGGTGTTTTGTTTTGTTTTATTTTACATCAAATTGAATGATTGCTTCAGTTTGGTCCCATAACTGGATTACATGTCAGCTGGTTTCTGTAGTTTTTTTACCTGGACCTGGCCCACCTTTGTCAAGGAATATGGTCCCTGAGTTTTTTATTGTGCTGCTTGCAGGCAAGAGGTCCTGCTTCTGGATAATGAAATTTCCTTCAACGAGGCCATTATTGAGGAAAGAGAGCAAGGAATCCAAGAGATCCAGCAACAGATCGGTGAGGTCAACGAAATCTTCAAGGACCTTGCAGTGCTGGTTCATGAGCAAGGAGTTATGATTGGTAAGTATCTTACCTTAACTGGATTTTCCTGTCAATCTTTCTTACCCAAAACCTCACCTTTTGCTTTACATTTATATATTCAGATGATATTGAATCCAACATTGACAACTCCCATGCGGCAACTGCACAGGCAAAATCACAACTTGCAAAAGCAGCCAAGACCCAAAAATCGAATTCATCTCTGGTAAGTTTTCCCTTTTCCCCCTTCTCTTTTCAATTTTTACGTTTTAACTAAATGAATTCTGAGGAAATCCTCATCTGTGGGCCAAGCATTCTGTTCCAGGCGTGGCTTGTTTCTACAAGAATTTGCATATATTTGGTTTCTCTTTCTATTAACTTAGCATGATTTTGTCAACTCCTGCTTTCGTTGTTTATGCAGACCTGCTTGCTCTTGGTGATTTTCGGGGTTGTACTACTCATTGTAATCATAGTCCTCACAGCATAATAAGGTGATTCATGATTTCAATCCAGCTGTGGGCCAGTATCTGCTTATCTGCCACATCCCATTCTCAGCTCGCTCTTTTGGTAATTTGTGTTGCTGAAGCTGCTAACTTGTTTGTTAGCTGGTTCAGGTCCCAAATCACAAGGAATCTCTTTGGTGATCATGTGTAGGTTTTCCTTTGGCGATTTTTCTTATTTCCTCTTGTCAGTTTGGCGGGGAGGTTCGGCTGTATCTAGTAAAGCAGTACAGTGAATTGTTGAAAAATCCTTATAATTATCAATAATTTTGAAATTCTTTGGTTCTGTTGATGTTCTCTTGTTAACAATTATTTCTCTTTAAAGCTGAATGTTAGTTGGAAAAAAAAAAAAAAAAAAAACCCTCAATTCTGGCCTTATAGGAGAAGCCACATTAGCTTTTTGGGGCCATTTGTGAATGTGTCCTTTTAAAAATACATAATATTTGCCTTTTCAATAAAATGCGTCTCTTGGGGCTACATATGTGCCTTTTCAATGAAATGTGTCTTGGATGGATGTGACCCAATTCAAATATTTGCATTTTCAATAAATTGTGTCTCTTGGGCTACATATGTGCATTTTCAATGAAATGTGTCTCTTTGGACCATTTGTATGGATGTGACCCAATTCAAAGGGATGCCTTCCATCTCTATAAATTAAGGTTATTTTCAAAGTTTTGATATAGTATTCAAAGTGAGCAGAAATGAATACGAATCCTTTATTTTTAAGATGAAACGTGTATGCTGACGTGGATTATAAAGGAAGAAAGGTTTGGTTTTCATAATTTTTTTGTTGATTTGAATTTTTTAATTATTTTGTTAGAAATAATTTTTTTGGTTGACCTTTGAACTGGATCAAAGCAGCATGGGGTCTTTTCAATTGCAGAGCTACATTTCTCCCATATGTGGCGCACAAATGCCAGTCTTTTTTTTTGGGCTGTAAAGGATGCTCCTATGACACAAAGTTTAAACTATAGTGAGCTATACCTGATACAGTTCATTTCCTATGAATATACATAGCAAAAGAGAGAAAGCAGTGCTACAAAATCACTTCAGTGGGTTCTGAAACCGTGACAGCAACTGGTGATCCTCAAGCATTTCCAGGTGGTTGCTGCCCAGCTACTGATCTTTATTTCCTGTATATGCGAAAGCTTTATGTGAAATGGGCAGATTGATCTTTAAAGATTGTCAACGTGGGTGGTCCCAAGCATCTGATTTGTACAAGACTATTAATATAGTTTTTCATTTGCATAAAACTTACAAGGGATGAATGTGATCATATGATGATGATGCCTGCAGAGGAGATTTCATGCGGAAGAGTTTGCTTGACCCAAGTGGGCTGGCTTAATTACCTAGGTGTGAGGGAGAAGGTTTTACAAATGGCCCCACCATAATGTTTTTTAAAAATTTCTTCTCTGGTCTTCCCAAGGAAAATTTGCTGGGTCCATCCCTCACAAGCCCTTTCCTAAATATACAGTAGGATATTTTTCACATTCTGAACATTCATTCATAATGACAGTGTTGATGGATCTTTATGTAAAGGGACTCTGAGTAAGGGGGAATTTCTCCTCGAGCGGACTGATGTAAGTCCAGCTCTATGGGGCTTTACTTCACCTTTTATCAAAGCAGCTTCTTGCGGAGTCTTATCTTATCCATCCATAATCTGCGATTATGCCCCATTTATGATCATCGGTTCTTTAGGCGCTACAGTATTGAATGCCAAAAAGTCTGGTTAAAAGACTGTATCAAGGGCTAGGATAATTTGATGGGGCTTATAACCTGGACCGCACAAGCACACTATCCGTTATGCCTTTAGGTGATAATCTTAAATTAATATTTATATTTTGTTTTTTACATACTAACCAATCGAATGGTGGATATTACTTTGAATAGTGTGAAATTCAGGTTAAGCATGAGCATTGGGGCTTCTCTAATATGAATACTCATAATGTTAGAAAAAGGAGAAACTTAGAGCTTCTTCTATTATATCAAGTGTATACAAATACAACGGAGGAGACCTATTTATAGTTAAAGTAACCTCCTCATTGAGGAACCCTAATTACAATAGGATTCTAATCCTAACTCATCTCTTGTGGGCATCCACCCATGATACATATCTTATAACACCCCTCCTTTGGATAATCACCGATCAATGACAGTTGCCTCATTAAAAGACATTGCTAAGAAAAAACCCAATGGAAAAAAACCAAAGCGAAGGAAAAAGAGTACAACATTCTTCAAGATCATTGAACTGGTGTTAGACGTGTACAATGCTGCCTTATTAAAACTTTAACTAGGAAAACCCAGTAGGATAGAACCTAGAAAAGAAAAAAAGAGTACAATGCACAAATGTCCCGGGCAACATACTTCAGGATGCCTTTCCGATTAATTGCTCTCCCTGATGATAACAACCCTTCACATAGTTTAATGATAAACTCTATGCATGCCAATCTCATATACAAGCTGCTGGAATACTGATTTTGGCAAAAACTTGGTAAACAAATCATGCAGGTTATTACTCGAACGAAATTGCTTGACTTCAATCTCATTTTTCTTCTGAAGTTCACTAGTGAAGAAGAACTTCAATTCTATATACTTAGTCTTGTCTCCTTTAATGAAACCTTATCGAATTTATTTTATGCATGCTTCATTATCTTCATAGATAATATTCGGAATACCTGCAATAGGAGGTAATCGACAAGAACTACGAACATGCTGAATCAAAGATTTCAGCTATACATATTCCCTACTGGCTTCATAAAGGGCTAAGATCTCGGCATGGTTGAAGGAAGTAGAATAGAAATGACGGCATTACCACTAAGAAACACATAAACTGTTTGTGATTGACCCTCATACCTTATGAGGATCAGAGAGATAACCCGAATTTGCATATCCTACAAAACTAGAATCTCTACGATCATTAGAATAAAATATTTCCAAATCAGTTGTTCCACGTAAATATCGTATGATGTGTTTAATACCAGTCCAGTGCCTTTTAGTTGGTGCGGAGCTATATCTGGCAAGTCAATCACAAAAAATGAAATATTCGATCTAGTGCAATGTGTCAAGTACAACAGGGCTCCAACTACACTTAAGTATAGTACTTTGGGAGATAATACTTCTTCATTTTCCTAGATAGGTTGGTATGAAGCTTTTTATCTAGAGACAGGGCGACCATGGGGGTACTTAATGGATGTACTTTGTCCATAGCAAATCGTTTTAAAACCTTCTTGGTATAATTAGATTGATGGCCCAACATCCCACTAGAATTTCTCTCGATTTGCAGGCCAAGACAAAATTTCATTTTCCTAAGGTCTTTCATTTCAAATTCTTTCTTTAAATAATCAGCAATTTTTTCGAGCTCTTCTAGAGTCCCTATCAAATTTATATCATCCACATAAACTGCAACTATTGCAAATCCCTTCAAGAATTTCTTTATGAATAGATGCGGGCAAATGAGATTATTTTCATATCCTTCCTTAGACAAGTATTCACTAAGATGATTGTACCACATTCTTCTGAATTGCTTCAGGCCATACAATGATCGTTTTAATTGGATTGAGTACGTACTCCTTGACTTAGCTTCAGCAAAGTAAATCCATCCCGTATTTTCATATAAATTTATGTCTAAGTCCCCGTACAAGTAAAAATTTCAATATCCATGAGACTCATTTCTAGATTTTGAGAAACTGCTAAACTTATCAGATATTTGAATGTTCTTGTATCCATATATAAAAAGGGAGTATGCTTCCAAATAATGAATCCCAGGTTTCTGCAGGAAACCTTGTGCCACTAATCGTGCCTTATATCTTGTAATTTCATTCATTTCATTCTTTTTTCTTACAAACACCCACTTGTAACCTACAGGGTTGGCACCATTTGGGGTTTGTACTATAGGTCCAAAAACACCGCGTTATTGACATACTCTAACTCTGCTTCGATGGAACTTTTCCATTTTGGCCAATCTTTCATTCATCGACATTCATTAATAGTACGTGGTTCTGTATCCCAATCATCATTATCATCATTTTCCTTTGATATTTGTGTAGCTACCGCACATTCAAATGCGTCATCGATGACAATTTTCGTTCTATCCCATCTCTCTCTTGAATAATTGTAAGGTATAGAGATCTCTTCATATCCGGTACCAATGCTTCTTCAGGGGTTTTCAAAGTCTCATCAGGGACTTCCATTATTCTAGAGAGAACGAGTTTTACCATAACCTCTTCAGGAGAGTTATGTGTCTTTTCGGGAGGAACCTGTTCAGGAGCGTTACGTGCCTCTTCAGGAGGATATAATGATGATTGCTCATTTCTCCTTTTCCACGAAGTTGGGTCCTTTGCACCTATAGGTCTGCCACGCTTTTGGCGCATTGCAGATTCTTTTGCTGCCGTATTTCGACTTTGTCCTACAGGGACATTAATCCTGGCAGGTGCATTCATAGCTGCAACATGCAACTTTGTCACATTTGTCGCATCATTAAATGCATCAGGTAATCCGTTTGCAACTCCTTGTAAATGCATAATTCTTTGTACTTCATTTTCACATTGTAAAGTATGTGGATCCAGGTGAGATAGAGCGGAAGTATTCCATGTTAATTCTCGCCGTTCTATAAGAACTATCTTATCTCCCACTAACGGCAGGAATATTGTCTCATCGAATTGACAATCAACAAAACGAACAGTGAAGAAATCTCCTATCATTGGTTGTAGATATCGAATAATCGAGAGAGAGTCATAACCTACATAGATTCCCAATCTACATTGTGGTCCCATCTTTGTAAGCTTACGGGGTGGTATTGGGACTCGAACTGCACAACCACACTTATGCAAGTGAGAAAGATTGGGTTGATGTCCTTATATAAGTTGTGCAAGAGAATATTGATGATAGGCCGTGGGTCGAAGTCTCATTAACATTGATGCATGCAACACGTCCCTTAGCACTAAATGGTAATTTGGACTGCATCAGTAGAGTCCTGGAAATGAGTTGGATGAGGTTAATCATGGATTCAGCCAAGCCATTCTGAGTGTGGACATGGGGGACAAGATGTTCAACTACGATTCCTAAAGATGGACAGTAGTCATAAAGAACCTCTGATGTAATGGCAAGCAGAGTACTCTGAGGAAGCCAGCTTCAAATAACGTTCCCAAACATCTATTCTCACTGCATGGTCATGAGGAACAAGACAAGGATGCTTCTCTCTCCTCTCCTTTCCTTTTATTTGCTTCAATGTATGCATCAACACAGTTATTAGAACCTCCATGTACCAAGGAACTGGGTTTGGATTCCCTGGTACGTTGCTAACCTTATTACAATACCCAAGGACAAAGGACACAAATAAGATGGAAAAGATTAAATAATACAGCCAGATACAGTTAGGTGTAATTTGCAATGACTGCTGGTCCAATCGCCATTATCAAACAGGATCCCAGACTTGAACGATGTTTGGGAAATTGATTACGAAGACAGCCACCACAAACTGACATCATTATTAGGGCTTTGTGTTTGGTTTCCAAATCAGCAAATATGAATAACTCAGTGAAACAAAAATAACACAACCACTTTTTATTTAAACACAAATAAATGAGATTTTATGGCAGAAAAATAGTAAAAGAAAGGATTAACATTAATTCCATGTATTAAGTATATCAAACACATTGTAAACCGGTAGGAAGCAGTGCCACAATCAATAAATGATAAGATTTTCTTCTTGTTGGAGGCACAAAGAGAAAAAAGCCATCATATCTATTGGACAGCATACTTAAAACCAAACAACTGTTTTAGGATCACTCTAAGACTTTTCTACCAAAAGTAGGAATACAATCTGTGTGGGGAGATTTCCGGAACACAGGATTAAGCTAATCCCAGCCATCAGATGAGACTAAGCACTCTCACGCGCCATCCGCGTGCCATCCACGTGGCACCAAACTCACCTCGGCTAGCAGGGTAGATGCCTTGGCCGAAGTCAAGCAGCTCCGGGCCGCTAGCGCCGAGCTTGGCTACCCCATGTGCCCATCTCGGCTGAGAGCTCCACCCCGGCTGAAGGAGCCCGGACGAAAGCCGAGGCACGAAAGAACTTCCACTCGCACCCCTCATCCCCCACGTCCTCAGGCACGTGGAGGAATAGGGGGGCGAGCCAGTAACACAAGTGCGACATCCAGCTGTCCACTATCTTCGCCAGATCACTGACATGGCGGCATCCAGCGGCTGAAGCCACATCAGGGCAAGGCCCGAGGGCGGATCCGATGGTACCCCAACCGTCAAAGGCGCCCAATACGATCTGGCCCAACGTGACGCGCATTTAATGCAACGTGGGCTGATCCGACTGGCATTAAATGCGGAGTGGGCTGGATTGGACCGCATTAATTGCAACGTGGGCTGATCATGACTTCCCAGTCGAATCATGAGACCCATGCCAAGATATCGTCCAAGATATCTTCTTAATCGTCTATAAAAAGAGCTGCATTTCACATGCAAGGTACGCACGATACAACTCATAGAGCTGTTACTCTGCCTCTCTTCTTCCTCTCTTTCCATTGTTCCAGTTCATTCACTGACTTTGGCATCGGAGAGCCTTGCGCCGCCCAGGCCAGGGTCCTCTGACCGTGTGTTCTTCTCTTTCAGGCTTTCGGACGGTACCCAGTCATCACCATTGTTGGATAAGTCCTCTAAGGCTCCCCAGTTATTATGGGTCATTATTTTCTGCACCTACAATTGGCGCCGTCTGTGGGAAAGTAATATCCCAACCTCCCCAACCTTCTCAACCTCAATCTCTCAGAAGCCATGCCTCCGAAAGCAAGGAAAGGCGGAGAATCCTCGAGAGCAGCGCTCGAGCTGCCACCACCGTCGACGGACGTCCCTCCTCAAGGGCGTTCCCGAACGGTGCATGGCACGTCAGCAGGCGAGGGCCGCTTAGGCTCGCAGCTTTTTGTCGAGGTCCCCCTCCAAGAAGGACTCGAGACCTCGTTCTCAGCAGACGAAGTTACGCCACCCCGACGCGACGAGCGTCGGCATGAGCGTCCTCGCAAAGATAAGGCCGTTGCCGTGGAAGAGGCGCGTCGAGTTCAACCTCCTGCCGCTGGAGGAGACGTCGCAGCTCAAAATGCTCTCCTCCAGAAGCAGGAGAGGCTGATCCACAAGCTCCAGCAGCAGCTGAGAGCAGCGCAGACTGCCTCGTTGAGGCAAGTCTCTGATCCTCAAGGAAAGAAGAAGGACGCCCCCAGCAGGGCAGCCCAGCCTCCTCGCGAAGATCTCAGAAACCATCTGGACCACAAGCGGAGCCAGATCCATGACGAAGGCTCTAGCAACAGCCGAAGTCATCATAGCCGCGATGGCCGAGCCCACAGCCATCACAGCCCGAACCACTCCAGGCGAAAGTCAAGAGCCCAGACTCCGGAAAAGGACGACGAGCAAGAGCGATTTGACAAGCGCGTCAGGTTGGCTCTTCAGCGCAACCTGGACGTGCGGGACCAGAAACAGATCTGTGGCCACACTGATCTAGGGGCCTCGCCCTTCACGAGGGACATCGAGCGGACCCCCTTGCCCAAAAGGTTCTCCGTCCCGCGGTTCGTCCCCTACGACGGACTGTCCGATCCATCCGCTCACCTCCGTCACTTTTCCCAGAAGATGTCCATCTGGGGAAACGAGGGTCACCTTAACTGCAAGATCTTCTCCTCCAGTTTGGGTAACCTCCCCCTGAAGTGGTTTTGCGCCCTCCCAGAGGAGTCGATTTCGAGCTGGAAGGAGCTCCAGCTCTCCTTTCTGAAAAAGTTCCAAGCTTACAGCGCCGTCCCCAAGAAAGAAGGGGACCTCCTCGCCTTGAGAATGAAGCAGGGCGAGACCCTCGCCAAGTTCGCCCGACGATTCTGGGCGGTTTACAGCCAGATCGAGGGCACTAGGGAAGAGATAGCGATCTACGCCTTCCAACATGCCCTGATCCCCGGCCACGACCTCCGGAAGGATTTGGTCGGAGACCCCCCAGAGTCCATGCCAGAGCTGATGTCCCGGATAAAGAGCTTTGTCGCCCGGGAGGAAGACGAAATCCAGGCTCGGGAAGAGGACGGAAGACCGGAGCCCGAGCAGAAGAGCAACCAGCCTCGGCAGAGAAGCGGGGGCCCCTTTCAGAAGAAAGAGCCCAAGCAGGCTTGGTCCGCCAGTTCGGCGAAGCCTACGTCGTCCCGATCTGGGGGCATTTGGAGGCCCAAACCCCCCACCAGCGCTGGTCAGAGCGTCAACGTCGTCTTCAAGGAGCCGACGTACCGTATCCTGGGCAAGATAAGGACTAAGCCGTTCTTCCAGTGGCCTCCGCCCTTGAAGAATGAGCCCACCACCGGCAGCCGAAGCAAGCTCTATTGCTCCTATCACAGGGGTAAGGGGCACAAGACTGAGGATTGCAATTCTCTGAAGTGGTACCTGGAGAAGCTAGCCAGCGAGGGCCACATTCCAGAGTTCGTCAAGGCAGATGATGCCGGCGGCAGCGAGGGCCGAGCTCACCAGAGCGCGGCTCGGGAGCCAGACAGTGAGGATTCTGAGAAGATCATTAACGTGATCCATCTGGCGTCCTCAGTCCCCTCTCCCTCGTCTCATGGAGGCTCGCAGGCCCGTGCCGAGGCCAGGCGAGCGTCGAATAGGAAGGAGGTCATGAAAGCCGAGCTCGCACCGACATCCAAGAGAGCTCGCCGAGACCGGCCCGCGATCTCGTTCTCAGATAAGGATCTAGAGGGAATCCAGCTCCCTCACAACGACCCCCTGCTCCTCACAATGAAGCTGAGAGACTTCACCGTGAAGAGGATCCTCGTCGACTCCGGTAGCTCTTCCGAGGTCCTCTACTACGACTGCTTCAAGAAGATGAACCTCTCGGAAGCAGACCTCACGGAGGTCCGTGCACCCCTACTAGGGTTGTCCGCCACGCCAGTCTACCCCAAGGGTAGGATCACCCTGGAGACCCGGGTCGGCGGAGCCTCCGTGTCGGCCGACTTCCTGGTCGTGGACTCCCCTTCTCCCTACAACGTCATCTTAGGCAAAACGTGGCTCCACAAGTTGGAAGCAGTCCCTTCTTCCCTCCACCAGAAACTGAAGTTCGTCCTCGAGAACAAGGAGGGCAAGATGGAAGTGGTCACAGTGGAGGGAGACCAGCAGCATGCTAGGCAGTGCATGCTGGCCGCGGTCCCAGCAGTGAAGGAGTCAGAGCGCGTCAACCTCGTCGAATTCGAGAAAGGCCTAGACGAAATCGGCCGAGATCCTGAGAAGAAAAGCATCTAGGACCTGACCGAGGTCAGGCTAAGCTCGGCAGACCCAGATAGATTCTTCCTGATCGGCACCCAGCTGCCCGACGAAGAAAGAGCCGAGCTCTCAAGGTTCCTGATGCAGAACGTCGACGTCTTTGCTTGGAGCCCAAGTGAAATGCCTGGGGTTGACCCAGAGGTCATGTGCCACAAGTTAAACGTGGACCCCGACCACAAACCAGTAGTGCAGAGGGCCCGGAGGACAGGGCTGCAGCAGACAGACGCGGTCGTCGAAGAGATCGACAACCTGCTCAAGGCAGGGGCCATCCGGGAAGTCCAGTACCCGGTCTGGCTGGCCAACACGGTGGTGGTCGAGAAGAAAACTGGTAAATGGAGGATGTGCGTGGACTTCACGGACTTGAACAGGGCCTGCCCTAAAGACAGTTTCCCCCTCCCAAAGATTGACCAACTGATCGACGCCACCGCTGGTCACGACCGAATGAGCTTCCTCGACGCCTACATAGGCTACCACCAGATTCCGCTATTCGAGCCTGACGAGGAGAAAACGTCATTCATAACCCCCCGCGGTACTTACTGCTATAAGGTGATGCCCTTCGGGCTAAAGAACGCGGGGGCGACCTATCAGCGCCTCGTGACAAAGATGTTCCAGGCTCAGCTCGGCCGAACAGTAGAGGTGTATATTGACGACATGGTCGTCAAATCAGTGCACTCCAGCGACCACCTGGCGGATCTGGGCCAAGTCTTCGACATCCTTCGCACGTACAAGCTCAAGCTAAACGCTTCCAAGTGCGCCTTCGGCGTAGCCTTTGGCAAGTTCCTCGGCAGCTTGGTGACGCGGAGGGGGATAGAGGCTAATCCGGACCAGATCACCGCAATCCAGGGCATTCAGAGCCCCTCTACCACAAAAGAAGTCCAGAAGCTTACGGGAATGGCTGCAGCACTCAATCGCTTCATCAGCCGATCATCAGATAAGTGCAGGCCTTTCTTTCAGCTTTTAAAGAAAAATTTGAAATTCCAGTGGACCCCTGAGTGCGACCAGGCATTGGCCGCACTCAAAACTTATTTGATGTCACCACCCTTACTCTCCACCCCAACTCTGGGGGAGATTTTGTATTTATATCTTGCGGTCTCGGATCACGCAGTGAGCTCAGTCCTCATCAGGGAGGACGAGGGAATTCAAAAACCAATCTACTATACGAGCAAGACCCTGCTCGATGCCGAGACCAGGTATCTTTTGTTGGAGAAGCTTGCGTTGGCCCTCGTCAGTGCCTCCCGCAAGCTCTCCCATTATTTCCAATCCTACACCATTGTGGTGATCACGGAGCATCCACTCCGTTCAATATTCAAGAAGGCTGACTTTTCAGGGCGAATATCAAAGTGGGCAGTTGAACTGGGACAGTATGATATACAGTACCGTCCCCGAACTGCGATCAAAGCCCAAATTCTGGCAGACTTCATCGTTGAGTTCGTCTCGCCCAATTCGGCTCCGACCCAGCCCGGAACGGCACTGGGGGGCACAGGGCACGAGCCAGAGCTGACTGAGGTCGAGCAGCCTCCCACCTCGGCATGGAAGATCTTTGTCGGCGGGTCATCCACCTCCAAGAGAGCTGGTGCCGGCATAGTCCTCCAATCGCCAGAGGGTCTAGTCATAGAGCAGGCTTTCACCCTCGACTTCAAAGCGACAAACAATGAGGCAGAGTATGAAGCGCTGATAGCAGGGTTGAACAGCGCCCAAATCCTCGGAGCCCGACACCTGGTGATCTTCAGCGATTCTCAACTGGTAACGAGCCAGCTCGCTGGAGACTACCAGGCCAGGGACGACAGGATGGCGGCCTACTTACCCCTTGCGAAAAAACTGCAGTCTCATTTCCAGAAAGCCGAGGTCAGGCAAATATCCCGAGATACCAACACGCACGCAGATGCGCTTGCGAACCTGGCCGCCGCCGTCGAAGCAGGGAAGAAAAGGACCATCGAGGTTGGGTCAGTACCAAGGTCAAGTTTGGAACTCCATTCGTCTCGGCTTGTCCTCTCTGCAGATCTCGGCCCAAGCTAGATGGATCCGATCGTCGCCTACTTGAAGGATGACCAGCTCCCTGAGGACAAGACTGAAGCTCACCGGATCAGACTCAAGGCAGCTCGATTCTGGCTCTCTCCCGAAGGCAAACTCTACAGGAAATCCTTCACAGGTCCATACCTCCTGTGCGTCCATCCGAGCAAAGTGGACGACTTCCTGTATGAGATCCACGAAGGAATCTGCGGCAGTCACATAGGAGGCCGATCACTGGCTTACAGAGCAATAAGCCAGGGTTACTGGTGGCCCTACATGCAGATGGACGCGCAGGTGTATGCCAGGAAGTGCGAGAAGTGCTAGAAGTTCTCCCACTCTCTCCACCAGCCAGCACAAGATCTGAGTCCCCTCACTAGCCCATGGCCCTTCGCTCAATGGGGCCTGGACATCGTGGGGCCTCTTCACCGAGCTCCAGGAAACAAGAGAAGGCTAATAGTCGCCACAGACTACTTCACAAAGTGGATAGAAGCTGAACCGTTGTCCTCAATCACGGACAGGGACTCCAGGAACTTCGTTTGGAAAAACATCCTAATGAGGTTCGGCATCCCCCGGACCCTGATTTCGGACAACGGTACTCAGTTCGACTCCAAGTCCTTCAGAGACTTCTGCCAAGAGCACGGTATCAGAAACCATTATTCCACTCCGGCATATCCACAGAGTAATGGCCAGGCAGAAATCTCTAACAAAGTGATCCTGGACGGCCTGAAGAAGCGACTGGACAAGGCAAAGGGAAGATGGACAGAGGAGCTTCCGAGCGTGCTATGGACATACAGAACAACTCCAAGGAGGTCCACCTCGGCAACACCTTTCTCTCTGGCCTACGGGATGGAGGCGGTCATTCCTTAAGAGATCGGCCTTCCCACCCTGAGGACAGAGCTGGTCGACCGAGGCCGAAATGACACGAACCTGGCAATGGAGCTGGAGCTGGCAGACGAGCGACGAGAAGCAGCTGCCCTGCGACTGACCGACTATCAGTAGCGGTTAGCCAGGGCATACAACCAAAATGTCAGGGAAAGAAGATTCTCCGTGGGAGAGTTGGTTCTAAAGAAGGCCCTGCCAGCTGACAAAGAACCAAACGAAGGGAAGCTGGCTCCGAACTGGCATGGCCCATTCAGGGTGGTCTCACTAGCAGGGAAATCAGCCTACAAGCTCGAAGACTTAGAAGGCAAGCCACTGCCGAGACCGTGGAATGCATCCCACCTAAAGAAATTCTATTTCTAAAGATGTAATGAATCCCGAATCAATGAAAGCAGCTTTTCGCCCTGTCATCAATCTGTCATCTCTCTTTCACTGACTCCGGCAACTCCAAGGGTTCGTAGCCCTGGAAGGAGGCCTCGAGTTCGAACACTCGGACGAATTCCTAAAATCAGGGATTTATCCCACTCTCCAAGGGTTCGTAGCCCTAGAAGGAGGCCTCGAGTTCGAACACTCGGCCGAATTCCTAAAGTCAGGGTTTTATCCCACTCTCCAAGGGTTCGTAGCCCTGGAAGGAGGCCTCGAGTTCGAACACTCGGCCGAATTCATAAAATCAGGGATTTATCCCACTCTCCAAGGGTTCGTAGCCCTGGAAGGAGGCCTCGAGTTCGAACACTCGGCCGAATTCCTAAAGTCAGGGTTTTATCCCACTCTCCGAGGGTTCGTAGCCCTGGAAGGAGGCCTCGAGTTCGAACACTCGGCCGAATTCCTAAAATCAGGGATTTATCCCACTCTCTAAGGGTTCGTAGCCCTGGAAGGAGGCCTCGAGTTCGAACACTCGGCCGAATTCCTAAAGTCTGGGTTTTATCCCACTCTCCAAGGGTTCGTAACCCTGGAAGGAGGCCTCGAGTTCGAACACTCGGCCGAATTCCTAAAATCAGGGATTTATCCCACTCTCCAAGGGTTCGTAGCCCTGGAAGGAGGCCTCGAGTTCGAACACTCGGCCGAATTCCTAAAGTCAGGGTTTTATCCCACTCTCCAAGGGTTCGTAGCCCTGGAAGGAGGCCTCGAGTTCGAACACTCGGCCGAATTCCTAAAATCAGGGATTTATCCCACTCTCCAAGGGTTCGTAGCCCTGGAAGGAGGCCTCGAGTTCGAACACTCGGCCGAATTCCTAAAATCAGGGATTTATCCCACTCTCCAAGGGTTCGTAGCCCTGGAAGGAGGCCTCGAGTTCGAACACTCGGCCGAATTCCTAAAGTCAGGGTTTTATCCCACTCTCCAAGGGTTCGTAGCCCTGGAAGGAGGCCTCGAGTTCGAACACTCGGCCGAATTCCTACAATCAGGGATTTATCCCACTCTCCAAGGGTTTGTAGCCCTGGAAGGAGGCCTCGAGTTCGAACACTCGGCCGAATTCCTAAAGTCAGGGTTTTATCCCACTCTCCAAGGGTTCGTAGCCCTGGAAGGAGGCCTCGAGTTCGAACACTCGGCCGAATTCCTAAAATCAGGGATTTATCCCACTCTCCAAGGGTTCGTAGCCCTGGAAGGAGGCCTCGAGTTCGAACACTCGGCCGAATTCCTAAAGTCAGGGTTTTATCCCACTCTCCAAGGGTTCGTAGCCCTGGAAGGAGGCCTCGAGTTCGAACACTCGGCCGAATTCCTAAAATCAGGGATTTATCCCACTCTCCAAGGGTTCGTAGCCCTGGAAGGAGGCCTCGAGTTCGAACACTCGGCCGAATTCCTAAAGTCAGGGTTTTATCCCACTCTCCAAGGGTTCGTAGCCCTGGAAGGAGGCCTCGAGTTCGAACACTCGGCCGAATTCCTAAAATCAGGGATTTATCCCACTCTCCAAGGGTTCGTAGCCTTGGAGGGAGGCCTCGAGTTCGAACACTCGGCCGAATTCCTAAAGTCAGGGTTTTATCCCACTCTCCAAGGGTTCGTAGCCCTGGAAGGAGGCCTCGAGTTTGAACACTCGGCCGAATTCCTAAAATCAGGGATTTATCCCACTCTCCAAGGGTTCGTAGCCCTGGAAGGAGGCCTCGAGTTCGAACACTCGGCCGAATTCCTAAAGTCAGGGTTTTATCCCACTCTCCAAGGGTTCGTAGCCCTGGAAGGAGGCCTTGAGTTCGAACACTCGGCCGAATTCCTAAAATCAGGGTTTTATCCCACTCTCCATGGGTTCGTAGCCGAAGTCATGCTCACATAGCCGAGACCAGCAGTATTCTGGATCCACCTCGGCGCACAAGCAGTTCGTCTCGGCCAAACCCAGCCATTTCGGCCAAAGACAGTTTTTAAGAAAGAACTGTGCAAGCACTGAAGCACGAAAAGGCAGCACAAAAACATTCCAAGACAGTGCGAGGAAAGTAAAAGAGAAGACAAAAAGCATTGCACACAATTCAAGTGATCGCAAAATTCTTCCTTTTTATTCATTGCAAACTGCTTCATTACAAGAGTTACAGAACAGAAAAGAAAAATACAGAAAGGAGGATCGCAGTCCTCTAAAAACAGAAAATAAAATGAGACTGGGAGACTCTGATCTTCACCGACTCTTCAGGCTGCAGGCTCGAAGACGCCGGTTCGTTGCCTGGAGGTTCTAAGGGATCCTGAATTCCAGTGAGCTCTACAACACGCTATGGTTGGTCAGACCAAAGCATTCAGGATCCCCTCCAGTTCGGAGGCCCTGGACCTCGCTGAGCTCTTCAACACCCTCCGGTCAGTGAGACCAAAATTTGAAGAGCCCCCAGGTCCAGCAGGCCTCAACTCCACCCTTAGTCTTACGATCCTGACACGGCGCAAGGGGCTCGCAGGGAGCTCGATGCTACACAGGACCCTGCAGGATCGCCAGACGCCAAGGGCCCGACCATCCCGCAGTTGCAGAGGATTCCCCTGCAACCTGACCAGGGACGGTCGGCCATGAACCCGTGTTCAGAGAGCGCGTGGTCCACGGGGAGTTCCTTCAGAGAGCGCGCAGACCACGACGGGCTTCCCCGCTTGGAGAAAGCCGTCCACAGGCGTAGGGGTTCCCCCCGGATCAACTGCTTCTGAACACCCACTGGGCATGGCTCCTACGTCTATGTGATTTAAATTGTTCTAAGTTCTGTTCTTTTCTTCTCCCATGGCGAACCTATTGCCCCTACTTATAGGAAGAAGAAGGGCTCAATCTCCAAAGGAAGTTAAGGGGCGAAGCCTCCCACGCGTTACATGGGACGCACGCCTTTCTGCCTGTTGACCAGCGATTCCAGTGGTGCCACGTGGAGACGTCCGCCCGTTTCCCTCATCGGCCGTAACACCATGTTTACTGCTATTTATGATCTCCAGAATACGGAGAATCGGCACAGACAGCTATGCAAACCGTATGACTCTCTCTACCTCGATGGTCATGCGTCACAGTAAAGGCATTCAATGCTATTCAATGTCACACCCAAAAACAAAAGAGAGAAAACATTCAAGTAAAGAAGCCCGTTTTTCATTGATAGCAGAAAGTATTACAAGGCAGAAAGCAAAAATATTACAGATGAAAGACCACGCGAAGTGAAAGGAGCAAGGCTACTGTGGTTTCGGCGACTCCACCAAGTCGATCACCATATCTGCTGGATCAGTGGCTTCAGCCGAAACCATGACCTTGCTTGGAGCGTCGCTGGCAGAAGGGGCTTCAACTGGTACCTCAGCCGAAGCAGGAGCAGAGGAGGCTTCACCCTGAGGCGCGGCCAAAGCGTCGCTGGCGGCAGGGGCATCGCTCGGGGCCGGGGCAGCTGGAGCGTCGTCTGAAGCAGGGGCGACTGCAGGAGCTTCGTCAGGGGCACTTTTAGCTGCAGGAGTGGAGCTCGGCTCAGGAGCCGGGTCCGAGTACTTCGGCAGGTTCCGATAGACAGGGTGGTCTTCGGGAACCCCCGCACGTCTCAGTGCGGCCAGGCATCCTTCTTCGAAACAGAATGGAGGTGATCTCCTCCACCTGCTTCTCATACAGCTCCGTGGCATGGTCGACCCCCTTTTGGAAAACGGATTGGGCCCCGGACAGAAGGGAGGCCTTCTCCTTTTCCAGTTCGGCGTTCGCCATTTGCAGCTTCTCCCTTTCAGCGCGCCCGGCCAGCACCTCCCCGCGCAGCTTCGTCCCCTCGGCCGTCGATTCAGCCTTCAATCTGGCCAGCTCCGACTCTAGCTCGGCGGTCCTCTTGTTTCTCGCCCAGACCTCGCCCTTCAACTGATTAGCTCTCGACGTGAGCTCGGCGACATCAGTCAGAGCCGATGCCAGCCGAACAGACTCTTCAGCGCTGGCCTTCTTCAGCCCCTCCATTCCCTTCCGCTGCTCTTCCAGCTCCTTCTTCAGCTTATCCCTCTCGGACTCCAGCTGAGTGACCCGTGCGGCGTTCCTGTCACTCCGTCCCACCACGGTCAGGAGCCTCTGCACGTTCTGCAAATGGAGAAAGATGGGTCAAGCTGGGGCAGTCGAGCCAAATTACTTGAAGAAAAACGCTGAAAACACTTACCAGAAGGTTAGCCTGAATCGTTGAGACCATTAGGCTCTCGTTGTCGAACCTCTCGTGCGTCTCCATGTCCCGCGGCAGGGCGCAGACCTTGGCGAGAGCCCCGATGACATCGGCGTTCCCCAGCAACCGATCCTCGACGTTTAGAGGCTTACCGGGCTGCGTTTCCATCCTCGGCCTCCATGGCGCTGGGGCAGTTCGGGGTCCGGAGGACGATCCAGACCCTTGCCCCGCCGAGATGGTGAGCTCGCGGGCCATCCCGCCGGTCGACTTATTGGCCGGCGCGTTCTTCTCAGCTGGCGCACTCTTCTCAGCCGGTGCGCTATTTTCAGTCGGAGCCTTGACTCCGGGAGCCCGCGCAGGGGTTTTGCCCTTCGGAGGCTGTTCAGCCCCCAAGACCTTCTCCCCCGCCTTGGACTTCTTCCTGGGCGGGGACCCCTCCTTCGAGCGATCCGGCGAGCGTCGCCGAACTCCACCGCTCGGAGCGGGGGCAGGAGCGGAAGAAGTGCCAGCAACCCCCGACCCCGAGGCCGAGCGGGTACTGGCAGACGATGGCGCCCCAGAAGACGAGGACCTCAGCCTGAACTTGGCCGCCAGGTCCTTCACAACTGGCTCCCTTGAGCTTCCCTCCATGCCTTCTTCTCTCTCGGAAGAATAAGCGTCCACAATTTGCGTCAGGTTCGGTGGCTCCGAACTAGAAGTGGATGCCTCGGCACCAGATGCAGCTCGGCTCGCAGCAGGATCGGTCAAAGGGATCCCGGCAGGCACTGCAACAGAGACGGTTGGACGGTCAGGGTGCGCTTCGTCTACCTCGGTTACTCCGGTCCTCTGGTAGTGACCACGGTACCTCGGCGTGTACCCGAGCAGCTTCCAAGCCGACCTGGTCTCGTGCCCCTTGTATCTCTCAACCTTGTTGATGTCGTCGGCGTTCCTCCTCCAGCCTTCACCGCAGCTCGGCGTCGCCTCGCACCTGCCTCTGCATAACAGATAATAGAGGAGTTAGCTCGGCATCGTCAAAATCAAGCAAAGAAGATAAGTGAAAAGAAGCGATGTTTACTTGGGACTGTCCCGGGGCGGCGTGGGACCATTAGCCTCCTGCTTTCGCCAGCGCCGAACTCCCAGTCCCCCGACACACAGAAGTAGGCTTCTTCGGCATTCTTACTTGAATCTTCCAAGGCCAGGACGAAGCCTCTTCGCTGCGGCTTCACCCGGAGATAATATTTCCCTTCCCCAGCCTTGCAGATATCGTAGGTGTCCTCGATATCGTGGACACCTAGGTCGGTCCCCAGAATCTCATTCAGCTTCGCCGTGCCCATGATGACCTTATAGCCATTGGGCATCAGCTGGCACGGGGTAAGGGACCAGGTACTGAGGCAAGCCCTAAGTAGAGGGTGCAGGGGAAATCTGACCCCGCCCTCGATCACAGAGATCAGAGGGAACGGCATCCAGCCGCAGGACCAGCGCATCGTGGCATAGTCGACGGAGTCCGCCGGCTTGAGAAGGACTCCCTCCGGGATACCGAAAGCGGCCCTAAATCTGGCTATGCCCTCTTCAGTATCTAAATCGAACCTAGGGGTGCCCATGTCTAAAAAAGGGGTGACAGCGAAAGCTAAACCCTAAAAGACGCGAAACCTCAAAGAAGAGCTAGACAGAGGCACGAAGCGACTTACAGAGACAAAGGGGCAACTCAAGAACAGGTCCGAGCACGTCCTATGGTCGTCCTCGCTAGAAAGATCTTAAGCAGTAGAGCAGAAATCAAACGCGAAGGCGAAGGCGAAAGGAAACCAGAAACAAGAAAGGAAGAAGACACCCCTTTTTATGGAAAGGGGACCCTCAGCACGCGCTGCTTTCGAAATTCGAAAGGACGGATTTCGCGATCCGTGCCCGTTCCATCAATGAAACAGCGCAACCAGTGAAGAGGCTACACGTGTAGCCGTCGATTCGCCCCCAGGACAGATAGGGCAGAGCATTTACTGCTTCAGGAAAGTTGAAACGACACCAAGCAAATGATCGCCGCATCCCCAGACGAGTTTTCTAGCTTCCGACCACTAAAGGCTAGGACGCTTAAGAGGTCAAAAGCTAGGGGGCAATTGTGTGGGGAGATTTCCGGAACACAGGATTAAGCTAATCCCAGCCATCAGATGAGACTAAGCACTCTCACGCGCCATCCGCGTGCCATCCACGTGGCACCAAACTCACCTCGGCTAGCAGGGTAGATGCCTGGGCCGAAGTCAAGCAGCTCCGGGCCGCTAGCGCCGAGCTCGGCTACCCCATGTGCCCATCTCGGCTGAGAGCTCCACCCCGGCTGAAGGAGCCAGGACGAAAGCCGAGGCACGAAAGAACTTCCACTCGCACCCCTCATCCCCCACGTCCTCAGGCACGTGGAGGAATAGGGGGGCGAGCCAGTAACACAAGTGCGACATCCAGCCGTCCACTATCTTCGCCAGATCACTGACATGGCGGCATCCAGCGGCTGAAGCCACATCAGGGCAAGGCCCGAGGGTGGATCCGATGGTACCCCAACCGTCAAAGGCGCCCAACACGATCTGGCCCAACGTGACGCGCATTTAATGCAACGTGGGCTGATCCGACTGGCATTAAATGCGGAGTGGGCTGGATTGGACCGCATTAATTGCAACGTGGGCTGATCATGACTTCCCAGTCGAATCATGAGACCCATGCCAAGATATCGTCCAAGATATCTTCTTAATCGTCTATAAAAAGAGCTGCATTTCACATGCAAGGTACGCACGATACAACTCATAGAGCTGTTACTCTGCCTCTCTTCTTCCTCTCCTTCCATTGTTCCAGTTCATTCACTGACTTTGGCATCGGAGAGCCTTGCGCCGCCCAGGCCAGGATCCTCTGATCGTGTGTTCTTCTCTTTTAGGCTTTCGGACGGTACCCAGTCATCACCATTGTTGGATAAGTCCTCTAAGGCTCCCCAGTTATTGTGGGTCATTATTTTCTGCACCTACACAATCAATATTTTTTTTTTTTATGTTTCTCGTCCTTTGAGGGCAAGTCAACCACAATAGACATGGTGTATGCATCTGGGATAAGTCCTATCTCAGCCATTTCATGGAGAGTTTTCATTGCCTTTTGTATCTCATTAGCCGCAAAAAAACCACGAAGAATTGCATTGAATGTGGAAGTGTGAGGGGAGGAACCATTTTCCTGCATTTGACAGAATAGCTCATTAGCCTCCTCCATCAAGCCTTCTTTACAGAGGCCATTGCTTATTTCGGTTTATGTAACCACATCAGGCACCGAACCAATGTCAAAGATGCCTTGAAATAGCTTTTTTGCCATTTCAATTTGCCCATCTTTACACAAACCACCATTGAGGATGCTGCAAGTTTCATTACTTGGTTGAAAGTTAAGAGTCAACCATATCTTCAAATACAGTTACTGCCTCTACAATAAGATTTTGGGAAAATTTCGGTACGGTCACCAACAGTACTGGAAATCTCTCCCTTGTAACCAAAGACGAAGTTTTTACCAACACGTTCCCCGTACAGCCCGTACCAGCGCACAGACCATTTTTCGTTTTTTTCTTTGCGATATCACAACAAATATTGCGATATCGCAACTTAATTTGCGATATCGCAACTTTAGTTGCGATATCGCAATTTAAATTGCAATATCACAACTAAAAAACCCCTTTCATCTCCCTGGTCGACTATTCATCTCTTTCACTGCGGGAAAAACCCCATTAATTTTTCATCTCCATGGTCGACTATTCCCCATTTTCACCGCGGTAACTATTTCCCTCAGCCAAATCTTGACCCTCCTCCTCCCCCGCCAACCTATTTGCAAATACGCAAGGTCACCAACGTCGACGAAGCATCATCGTTCTATTGTCTCCATCGTCTAGGAATTTTGGCCACCACTGCCATTGTCTCCATCAACTAGGGTTTTTCACAAATTTGAGTGCTGTTTGAGGTATGCCCCTCTCTATCTATCTCCCCTCCTTCCCTATGCAGTACGATTGAAAAAGAACCATAGTCTCATAAAATCTCTGTAACATGTACGTTGCAGTAAATCCTATTTTAAAAACAGTTGTTAAATGGACCTACTTTGCTCCAAAAAAGACTGCACTATCTAACACAGCTTTTTTTCAACCTCTGTTAAATAGATATTCAATTTGTTGTGTATTACCATATAGGAATGGTTGCTAGAGTATCTTCTTCTATACCATGCTTGGTTATTAAGACCAGCTTATATCCAGCAATTTCATCTTATAGACACTTGTTGAGTTAATCGATAGCATTGATTTTATGAACCATTATATCAAGGAACCAAGAGTTTTTTTTTTTTATCAAGGAACCATGAATTAGGAACAATGTTCCACATTCATGATTCATTTGTAATTAAAAAGGTGAGTTTCTTATTAGAGGGGAAAAAAGAAATCATAAGAAAATCTCTATTTGAATTTCACAAAAATTAAATAAAAAGAAAAAAAGAAAATCTCTATGAGCCTCTAGGTTACTCCTACAATTCTTTTCACATATAAGCAATGTAGAAAGTGTATGTGTATGCGTGTCTTTTTTTTTGGTAGAAATGTAGAAAGTGTTCTTTCCTTTAGAGATTTTTACTGCATGATCATGGCTGCCCAACTGTTGCTTTAATCTAATGAAGTGATGGCAGCCTCTAGACAACTTCCAGACTTCTTGTATTATCCATTCTTGAGTTATTAGGAGAAAGGAACTTCTACTATGGTCAACATTTCGTACGAAACATTTTTTTCTTTAACAAATCTGGATTTTGGGAACATTCCATGGAACAAACCAACAACCCAATGTGTAGGCATCTCAAGTCTCTGCTACAATATTAGATTAACTGCTGATTTTTTTAACCAAAAAAAAAAAAAAACTACTGATTTCCAGACCATCAATCAGATGCCAACATTATATAACATGATAGAAATAGGAAAATGGAATCATAATAGATGAGACAAACGAATCAGTGGAATATACTCATTCATGGGCTCTAGCTGAATGAATTGTTCTTGGAAGACTGTTTGTCTTAATGTCCTGTTGGATAGCCTATTCTAACATCACATATTTGATGTTGGTAAAAGAATTAGATCGAAATTTTTTCATTTGTTAGGTTGATAATCCCTAACTACCATTTTAAATATTTGAATATATTACTGTACTTAAGAAATGCATGACCTTATATGTAGATATAGTAATTGATATCTCCAGGGATGTGGCCAGACATTCCAGGGAAATTTTGGTGTCTATTTCAAATGAATAAGCACTTCTCTTAGAATGTTGCCGATGTATCATGTGAATCTGAATGTGAAGGTATGTGTTCTACAGTGCCATGTGATGTGCAGGTGGAGAGGAATAAGACTCATAATGTGAAGCTATAGGTGATTTAAGAGAGTGTACTACACTATCTTATGCAGATGAATTAAAATGTGACTTGTGAGTGTGAATTCTAGTGCACAGAGAAGAAGGTCTACAATGTGAATGTGCAGGTGATTTAAGATAGTGTATTGCACTGAATGAATGTGCAGATGACTGGTTGTGATCATGTCATACCGTCTCCCTTCTCCCTTCTACAAATGCATTTGCCCAGTGATGCGGCCCAATGTCTTCAATCCACTTGGATGCACCTTCATCCAGATCCTTTATTTCAGCCATGTATCTCTCATAATCAACTCGCCTATACGCTCTTGCAGCATTCCAAAATTTCACCATCAGAGCCTCATCCTTATACCTCTCTTTAAAGTTTGCTGATATATGACGCATGCAGTAGCTATGACTAGCGTGAGGAAATCGTTCTTGAACGGCTCGTATGGCCTTTTTGTCTGTCAGACACAATAGTCAATTTAGGAAAGGGCCCTAAGTTCACATCCAACTCTGCAAGGAACCATTCCCAAGTATCTCTATCCTCTATCTCGGCTATGGCAAACGTTATGGGAAATAACTTACGGTCTCCATCATATGTCACGGCAACAAACAAAACTCCAGGGTATTTTCCACGAAGGTGGGCACCATCAACAGCTATCAATGGGCGTAATGAACTCTTAAAAGAGCGGATGCTTGAGCGGTCCCAAATAATTCACGAGTCTGAGACCGTCTTCCATTCCACATTTCACGGAAAGATGACTCTTGGTGATCCACGCCAATATGGTCATCATCAAGAACTAAAGTGTCGATAACATCTTCTACTCCCACAACCTTTGATGCATAACCCAATCCTTCTTGTGCATGCGATGTTCTTCTAGGTCTTATGGCAGTTTGCAATTCATATTCTCTAGGGTCAACATCAATATCAAATTCATCTTCATCATTTTCAGCGCGCTTCTCCACTACATTGCACCCTCCATCGAATCCAGGAATTTTGGTTACTGCATCTGTTTCCATCCAATCCATGACAAATTCTTCCCTTATATTAGAGAATTTTCCATTTTCATCTTCTGCAAGATTAGTGGGAGCTATTAGATCTTCAAGCATGGCCTCCACAAATGGGTTATCATAAGGTACAGCAGGCGTGTTCAGATCAAACTGGCTTCGAATAGGAGAAAATGACACGTCACACCTGTATGGCAAACAATCAGTCATATATGAATTTAATAGTATTATCAAATCAGATGTGTAGCGAACCGAACCTGTAAACATCCTCTCTTGTTGAAGGGCCACCTGTATCCTTTTCACCGTTGGAAAATTTTGTGGTATTTGTATATGTCATCGAATTCCCCCTGCATGAATCACCATGTCATAAAACAACTTTGTAACATGATTAAAAGAAGATATTAAACAAATCAGCAGTTACTACATTTGTTATGAAGGTATGTGGTGGCACCTGTTCAAAGTGAATGACGGTCTATTCTCACGCTGGCTGCTAGGCCGAGCGTCTGTAGACCTTAGGTGTGATGGTTGTCGACTTGCACCTACTTCATTGTTTGTATGCAAATACATAAATATAGCTTGACTTCCATTTTGGAATAATCTGAACATCCGATGGAGATCATCATCACCTCTTATGGTTATGAACGTGAAGCTTCGGCCATTATGATACTGATATTGCATATTTATAAGCTCATTATGAAGCTCCCAACCAGTTTCTTCGTTTATCTTTCTGAGTAGTTGATTGAAAGTAATATTGACATCAACCCATATTACCTTCTGCTCACCACCATCGTAGACCGGAAGTAGATTGCTTACGTCTAATATACCATTAAAATAGCATATTATACATATCTCAATATTCTCCATCCTACCAAGAAGAACACAGATTTCGAATAATAAGATTTACTTTTGAAATGAAGTTACTCACAAACATCCATATAATACATGAGGATTTAAGGTGTGAAAATAAATATCGAAATAAGTATTTCTTTAGTAAATAAGATGAATGTTTGGAATTACTTATGGTGGAAGGTTGTTAAATATAAAATTAAAAACTACGCTATGCATACATGGAAAATTAAAAGAGTTGAAATCCTAAGCATTGACATTTAGGATACCATGAAGCTACACATTTCTATAACATTAACAACCAAATAACAATTCATTATCCGTCTCAAAAAATTAAATAAATGCATTATCTTAATCAATTCTACACCTAGATTACGTCTCATTAGTTCTAATTCTCTACATTTAGCAAAAGTATATATATATACCATAAAACACCCATCCCTACTAATTCCTGATGCGGATCATAATCTATTTACGATCCTTGTAATTATGATTGAGCATGTGGTAAATGGTGAAATGATAATTAAATGATGCATATGGAAGTCCCAAACTAAGGCATGGTGTATTTATTTCCATCACATCTTTATTGGGAAGCTTTGTATCGGAGCCATGCTTTTAAAACATAGTTTCAAAGAAGCTTGGATTTTGGTATATTTTTTGCCCTTATGCCTTCATGCACTTTTTTGGATCCTCTTCCTGATTTGATCTATAGAAACAAATATATTCAATGAATTAATTAAAATTTATAATTATGTGAATGGGATCGCTGGATATCACAAAAACTTATTTTGTTTGAATCTTTATTTTTGTCTCTCATCCTACCAATGATGTTGTTTCTTCTTTCTATTCCCATCACTGTTCTCTGATATATTTCCAACAAAGTGAATAAGTAATAACATATTAATCTAACAATAATTTGACACTGAATAAGGAATAAATCAAACAATCAATATATATACACATACAAAAGCACAAAGTGAAAAAGGAATTACAAAATATTATTAATAATAGTGTAGATCTACATGGACTTGTTGTCTTGTCCATTCATTCAATGGACAACATCATTTGTTGATAAAGGCCCAATTATAATGGTCGCTAGAGTATATGAATGCCTATGATCAAACTCATGGGATTCTAACCCATGTGTAAATGTTATGAATTGTTTGGGAACCAAGACAGCCCAAAATACATTGTTTAGTCAATCTAACGGACTATTTTAAAATTTTAATTTTCCATTGGGCGTTCTATTATGATCTATGAAAATTTCATCGATGAGAACAAATAGGAAAGAAGGGTGTTAACCCTAACAGATTCCAGTTTTCTTTCTTTCAGTTTTGCATTTTGTTTTAGAGTTTGGGTAGGATCAACCAAGCATCCAATTAATAGAAAATAATTAAAACATGCATGGAAATAGGGATTTGATGAGTCCATGAATTCCTTTAAATAAGAGAAGACTGTGTTAATAGAATCAGTATTTAGTCTATAATATTTGAATCAATTAAGGGCCATGGCACAATGGTTGTTTGTATATAAAAATATTGTAGTCGAACTGATGAACTATTGCACAAATTAAACTATACAAACTAAAGAGCAATATATGTTTAAATTATAGTTTACAGAAACCTTTGCAAACAGAAGAGGGTTATCGATTCAAAATCAATACACACATAAATATCTCAGCAGGAATAATTAGGTTGCATGCATTGCATTTTAAGAAACTGCTTGTGAAGCGATAGTGGCCAAAACCTGTAAGAACTAGTAGCAATCCGATGATGCTTCGTCGACGTTGGTGACCTTGCGTATTTGCAAATAGGTTGGCGAGGGAGGAGGAGGGTCAAATTTGGCTGAGGGAGAGAGTTACCGCGGTGAAAATGGGGAATAGTCGACCATGGAGATGAAAAGGGGGTTTTTTCCCGCAGTAAAAGAGAGGAATAGTCGACCAGGGAGATGAAATGGGGTTTTTAAGTTGTGATATCATAATTTAAATTGCGATATCGCAACTAAGGAAATTGCGGTATCGCAACTAAAGTTGCGATATCGTAAATTAAATTGCGATATCGCAATATTTGTTGTGATATCGCAAAGAAAAAAGGAAAAATGGTCTGTGCGCTGGTACGGGCTGTACGGGGAACGTGTTTAAAAACTTCGTCTTTGGTTACAAGGGAGAGATTTCCAGTACTGTTGGTGACCGTACCGAAATTTCCCCTAAGATTTTTGCTGCAAAGTCCATCCAACAATGTAATGTATGTAATTCGATTAGGAATTGGGCCAGAAGCTTGCATCTCCTTTACGAGAGTTAATGCTTCCCGAACATTGTATTCACCAAGAAAACCGAACAAAAGAGTGTTGTACGTAAAACCTTACGACGCATCTCTTCGAAGGGCCTCATGGCTTCATTCATTCTCATTCTTCTACAATACCAATTAGTCAAGACGTTGTGGTTGCACACATCATGCTCAATGCCATTAGCCACCATAGACTTAAAGACTTCCATTGCAACGTCCATTTTCCATTGGAGACAATAACCATCCATCAATATATATATTATAAGGAAATGCATCAGTTTTTCTCAACTTTTAGGATGATCATGTCAAATATTTTGCTTGCTTGCCCCATCATCCCTGCTTTACAAAATGTGTCCAACATTATGTTGAATGTAACGACATTTGGAAATATACCCCTACTTACCATGTAATTGAATAATTTTAGGGCTTCTTCCCACTCATCGATATTGCAAAATCCCTGAATTAGAGAGTTATAAGTGACAACATCTGGTGATATGCTATTATGAATCATTTAAAAAAGGAGACCCTGGGCCTCATCCAAAAACCCTACTTTGGAAAAACCAGAAATGATAGTGTTGTATGTGTAAGCATCAGGCGGCATACATTTTCTGCTCTCCATGTTCCTAAACAACTGGAGTGCATCTCTCACATTACCGGTCTTACAAAGGCCATTGATTGGTTCATATCCTTCTGCACCATTTCCGTAAGAGTTCCATGGCCTCTTTCACCAACCCTTCTTTGCAAAGGCCATCAATGATGGTCGTATATACAACAATGTTCAGTTAACATCTTCCCCTCTCCATCACCTTGAGCATCTCAAGAGCAACATCCGCCTTCCCACTCTTGTAGAGTCCATTTATGATGGTACCGTAAGTATATACATCAAGTTCGAAGCCCCGTTCCATTCAAAAATTTCTTTATGAATAGATACGGGCAAATGAGATTGTTTTCATACCCTTCCTTTTATTAGACAAGTATTCTGTAAGATGATTCTACCACATTCTTTCGGTTTACTTCAGGCCATACAATGATCGTCTTAATTGGAGTGAGTACATACTCCTTGACTTTGCTTCAAGGAAAGTAAATCCTTCCTGTCTTTTCATACAAATTTCTGGGTCTAAGTCCCCATACAAGTAAGCAATTACAATATCCATGAGTCTCATTTCTAGATTTTAAGAAAATGCTAAACTTATGAGATATCTGAATGTTGTTGTATCCATAACAGGGGAGTATGTTTCCACATAATGAATCCCAGGTTTCTGTAGGAAACCTTGTGCCACTAATCGTGCCTTACATTTGGTAATTCCATTCTTTTTTCTTACAAACACCCACTTGTAAGCTACAGGGTTAGCACCGTTTGGGGTTTGTACTATAGGTCCAAAAATACAGCGTTTATTAAGAGACTCTAACTCTGCTTTGATGGAACTTTTTCATTTTGGCCAATCTTTCATTCGTCGATATTCATTTATAGTACGTCGTTCTGTATCCCAATCATCATTATCATCATTTTTCTTTGATATTTGTATAGCTACCGCACATGAAAATGCGTCATCGATGACAATTTCCTTTCTATTCCATCTCTCTCTTGAATAATTGTAAAGTATATAGATCTCTTTATTATCCGGTACCGGTGCTACTTCAGGGGTTTCCAAAGTCTCATCAGGGACTTCAATTATTCTAGAGAGAACATATTTTACCATAACCTCTTCACGAGAGTTATGTGCCTCTTCGGGAGGAACCTGTTCAGGAGCGTTACGTGCCTCTTCGGGATGATATGATGATGATTGCTCATTTCTCCTTTTCCACGGAGCTGGATCTTTTGCACTTATAGGTTTGCCACACTTCTAGCATATTGCAGATTTTTTTGCTGCCGTATTTTGACTTTTTCCTACAGGGACTTTAATCCTGGTAGTTGCATTCATAGCTGGCACATGCAACTTTGTCACATTTGTCGCATCGTTAAATGCATCAGGTAATCCGTTTGAAACTCCTTGTAAATGCACAATTCTTCGTACTTCATTTTCACATTGTAAAGTATGTGGATCCAAGGGAGACAGAGCGGAAGTATTCCATGTTAATTCTCGCCATTCTACAAGAACTATCTTATCTCCCCCTAACGACAGGAATATTGTCTCATCGAATTGATAATCGGCAAAACTAGCAGTGAAGACATCTCCTGTCGTTGGTTGTAGATATCGAATAATCGAGGGAGAGTCATAACCTACATAGATTCTGAATCTACGTTGTGGTCCCATATTTGTAAGCTTACGGGGTGGTATTGGGACTCGAACTGCACAACCACACTTACGCAAGTGAGAAAGATTGGGTTGATGTCCTGATATAAGTTGTGCATGAGAATATTGATGATAGGCTGTGAGGCCCCACCCTTGGTGGGCCCTCTTTTTTTAATGTGAATATTATTAATAATAGTAATAGTAGTATTATTGTATTAATTAATAGTGATTAGTAAGGGTAAATAGATATTTTTCCTAAGTTTTAGCCTATTTTGTAGAAATTAGGACTATTGTGTATTTTATAGGATTTATAGGGTGTCTTTTATAATTTTTATAGGGTTCTAGAAGTTTGAGGCCCTTACTAGAAAATAAAATTTTATAAAAGGGGTTTTCCACACTTGAGAACATTTTAGAACCTCTACCAAAAGACCAAGTTACCCATGTCCTTATCCACATTCCAATGCAAAACCAAAGGCCCTTTTGGTAATTGTCCAAAACCCTAGAAACCCTAGCCTATATAAACTGACTATTGCCTTGGGAATAGAGCCTAAAACCCTAAGTTGCCTTTCATTCCACAAAACCCTAACCCTAACTCCAAGCCCTAGCTACTAGGAAGAAGGAATCCATTCCCCAACCTCAGTTACTACCTTGTTCACTCCTCTTATTCTACAACTTAGAGAGCTTGGTTGCTTTTTGGATAGCTACGAGAGCGTCTCCTTGTCATTCACGTTAGCAATTTCGAATTTGAGGCAAGTGCAATATACACATTTAACTTAGAATGTATGTTTTACTATTTTTGATTCCGAAATCTCATCTATATGATGTTAGGATTGCTTAGATTACCTTTGAGCTTGTTTATTGGGTTTTTGGCCATTGATGGATGGTTTTTCTTTCCATTTAGAAGATCAATGGCCTGGATGGATGATGGATGATAGAAGTGTTTTTGTGATTTTCTATGTTTATGTGATGTTTGGAAGTGATTGGAGGGGTTTTGGATGAAAAATGGATTGAAAGAGAGAAATCCCACAAAACTGGGTTTTGGTGCAGGTTCAGTGTGCTCGGTCGATCGAGCCATGTACTCGGTCGATCGGCCACACTAAAGACCAGGAAATCCAAGCCTCAGTTAGAATTTCATGAAAATTCCAGGTTCAGTGTTCTTGGTTGACCGAGCCCTGTGCCCGGCCGACCAACGACACTAGAATTTCAGAATCTCAAGTCCCAGTTGGTTTTTTTTGGGAAATTCTGTAGAACCAGTGTATTCGGTTGACCGAGCCATGTACCCGGTCAACCGGACACACTGAGGAATCCAGGGTCTGAGAATTTGCCTGCAATCTGTTTGATCTAGGTAGGCCTGTGTACCAGGTTGACCGCTGGCCACCCGGTCGACTAGGTACACTGAAAAATCACAAATTTCAAGTCAATCTTCCGTCCTTAGTCTCTGTGCAGCAAGTCGACCCACCCACACCCAGGTCGACCTGCCACACTGCAAATAATAACATTTGGATTCAGACTCTATTTTCTATTGTGATCTGATGCGGGGCCCATTGACCATCCAAATAGGCTTCTATCGATGTGCCAAGCACAAGTCAATGGTGTGGCTCAACCTTGACTTATGGGGCCCACTAAGTAGGGTCTAGGGGTTTGATTTGACATTAATTCGATCCTTAAACGTATTCGAAGATGCCAGTAACTTCAGGAGCACCAAACACAGCATCCTTGGCACCTGAAACTTCATTTAGGAGTCCAATTAGCTGAAATGGACCTAGACTTGAATGTGGACCATTACTTAGGATTGGACCTTGCTATTTCCCGATTGATTCGCTTACTTTGGAGGTTTCTCTTATCTATTACATCACTGTCACTCGTATGTCTTTGTTGTTGCTTTATACATGTTAATTAAATGGAAAATGAAGGACTTGGACCTAGGACTTCCTAGAGGTGACCTGGTGATGTAAATGTGGTGGAATTTGACCCGTGTCTATGTCTAGGCGGGCCCTTTTATGGCCTAAGTTTGGATGTGTGGAACCCTAGGATGGAGAGGTGGTTGTGACTAGACTTGTAACTCATTTTGGATGAGAATGGACTGATTGATATGGGATTGAGACTGGCCGTGATCTCTCCTGGACTGTTTAGACTAAGGCCATGGCTTGATGGGCCTTAGTGATGATCCAACGATTGAGCTTGGACTGCGTTCCATGATGTTGAACTTGTATGTGGACCTCTTAGGGATTTGATATGACCTTGCTCGCGTAAGGCAAGCCTAGACAGACACGGACCTGTATTTGTATCTTTGAGTCGGCACGAGCATTCACTCAGTTGTCTTAAGCTCAGCCTTTGGACTGATCATCACTGGTAGGAACTATTTATGAGTGTTGAGTGAGCTATCATGATGAGCTGTGTTTTAGACGGACGGTGTGATACCGGGTCCGGTCTCTTGAGTGCAGAGTGATGAGTGTATGAGATTGATGAGTGATTTGCGGGGTTAGTTATCCCCAGCACTAGTGAGATTCCCCCCCCACCCCGCTATTGTGTTCAGTATGGGAGGGCCCCGACATAATATCTCGCGGTATCCAGCTTCTGTTAATGTGCCATGTTGTGTTGTTAGACTAGCTTACCTTAATTAATTAATTGATTCTAAATGTTTAACTTGCACAATTGACAAGATTATGTATCATTGTTACTCTGATTAATCTTATCACTGTCTCCACTCCTTTGATGCATATATCCTATGTTATCTGTATACTGTGACTTGCCAGATCTCTAGATCTGACCCTTCTTGGTGTTTAGGTATTGACCCCGACTACGAGGATGAAGCGCTCGCGCTTTTCGAGGTGCCCATAGCTGGTGACTATGGATGGGGGCCAGTTGAATAGGAGGTCGAGCTGGAGGATGGAGTGCCTGCACTGGGGGCTTGAGTGTTATCTTTATTTTGGGTTTGAGTGTCTTTATGTTATGAGCAGGAAGGTAGTCTGATATGTCTAAAACATGTTCTCAATTATACATTGAGATTTAGGCTGGACTTCAGCCCTGCTACTTTTGATACACCTTTTATGATACTATATGCTTCCGCTTTACTCTTTACGCTTTCGCAATTCCAACCATTGATTATATGTTGGTCAAAAAGTTTTAAAATAGACCTCACTGCGGACCTACGATCTTGGAAGTTCTCTGATTTTTCGGGAAGTAGCGCGCCAACTTCGGTACCTTGACGGTTATCTCGGTATTCGGAATTGGGGCGCTACATAGCTTGTGGGTCGAAGTCTCATTAACATTGATGCATGCAACACATCATGTCCCCAAGCACTAAAGCTCTAAATGGTAATTTGGACTGCATCAGTAGAGTCCTGGAAATGAGTTGGATGAGGTTAATCATGGATTTGGCTAAACCATTCTGAGTGTGGACATGGGGGACAAGATGTTCGACTACGATTCCTAAAGATGGACAGTAGTCATAAAAAAACTTGTGATGTAATGGCAAGCAGAGTACCTTGAGGAAGCCAGCTTCAAATAACATTCCCAAACATCTATTCTCATTGCATGGTCATGAGGAACATGACGAGGATGCTTCTCTCTCCTCACCTTTTATTTGCTTCAATGCATGCATCAGCACAGTTATTAGAACCTCCATGCACTAAGGAACTGCATTTGGGTTCCCTGGTACGTTGCTAAGCTTATTACAATACCCAAGGACAAAGTACACAAATAAGATGGAAAAGATTAAATAATACAGCCAGATACGGTTAGGTGTAATTTGCAATGACTATTGGTCCAATCGCCACCCTATCAAACATGATCCCAGACTTGAGGAATGTTCGGGAAATTGCTCACGAAGATAGCCACCACAAACTGACATCATTATTAGGGCTTTGTGTTTGGTTTCCAAATCAGCAAATATGAATAACTCAGTGAAACAAAAATAAATAAATGAGATTTTATGGTAGAAAAATAGTGAAAGAAAGGATTAACATTAATTCCATGTATTAAGTATATCAAACACATTGTAAACGGGTAGGACGCAGTGCCACATTCAATAAATGATAAGATTTTCTTCTTGTTGGAGGCACAAAGAGAAAAAAACCATCATTTCTATTGGACAATTTTTTTTATACAGTATACTTAAAACCAAACAACAGTTTTAGGATCACTCTAAGACTTTTCTACCAAAAGTAGGAATACAATCAATATATCTTTTTTATGTTTCTCGTCCTTTGAGGGCAAGTCAACCACAATAGACATGGTGTATGCATCTGGGATAAGTCCTAACTCAGCCATTTCATGGAGAGTTTTCATTGCCTTTTGTATCTCATTAGCCGCAAAAAAACCACGAAGAATTGCATTGAATGTGGAAGTGTGAGGGAAGGAACCATTTTCCTGCATTTGACAGAATAGCTCATTAGCCTCCTCCATCAAGCCTTCTTTAGAGATGCCATTGATTATTTCGGTTTATGTAACCACATCAGGCACCGAACCAATGTCAAAGATGCCTTGAAATAGCTTTTTTTCCATTTCAATTTGCCCATCTTTACACAAACCACCATTGAGGATGCTGCAAGTTTCATTACTTGGTTGAAAGTTAGAGTCTGTTGGAAATAGGGTGGGCCTCTAGGATAGGTTTCAAAAACTTTTGACCCACTTGACGCATGGATCAACTATCCAGAAGGCTATAAAACCAAGTCCAAGATTTATGTCCTCAATCTCAGCCATCATGATCAGTAAATACAATCTATCTAGAAGATAGAACCAGCAACATATAAGCTACAAATAAATCTACAACATGCAAGGAAGTAGATTATACCTTTGGAGCTCGGTTGTGCTCTAATGGAGAAGTTGCGTCTTTCTTTGATGATGAAACGCTTTCACTAATCAAATAAGGATCTCTAAGACCTCTTGATCTTCCACGCTATGACCCGTATCAGATTCTCCTTTTTCTCAAGAAGATGGTGGGATCTCCAAGAGAAAACTACTAGGAACTCTATGGAGGAACTAGAAAGAGAACTATAAGAGGGAGAGAGAGGAAAAACTCGAGCAACACTTGCTCTAGGGGCCTTGGGCGTGAATCCCTAGGTGGATTTTTGCATAGGACGTCCAAGCCTTGCACTCCTCTATTTATAGCTTTTGCAAGCCGCCTTTTCTTTACTAATTACAATAGAAGTCTTACTTCCATTAATTAGTAACTTACCATATCATAATTAGAAGTCTCACTTCAAATATGATTAGTAACTTTCTAATTCCTTTCTAATTAAAATAGAAGTCTCACTTCTACTAAAATTAGTAAGTCTACTATTACCACTATTAGAAGTCTCACTTCAAATAGAAATAGTAACTTTCCTTTTAGAATTCAACTAGAATTAGATACTTTCTAATAATTGGGCTAGTGTGGGGACCACTAGGGATTCCTTAGAAAGCTGGCTCCAACTGGGACACGCGACCCCACATCTCATGTGTAATCCGGGCCCACAGTTAATTGCAAATAACTCCACTATATAAATGCAATTGAACTCCAGTCTTAGGAATATTACATAGAAGACCCTAAACTTCCACATTACCACAAGTAGACCCCTCTATCAATATCCATGGATCAATTGGACCTGTCTTCCAAACTAGATCCATATCTTATTATCCTTGAGCCCCAAATAATTATAATGATCAATAGGTACCTTTCCAATTAACTCTTAATCGGAATGGGTGCGCACTTACCAATGATAAATCCATTAATTGGCACAAGGGGATATTAGAGATAGATTCCATCTTGACCATTGAATGTTCCGACAGCTCTACTACCATGTACCCAAATCACCGAGGTGTTGACCTACAGTTGGCCTCACTCATTGGTGACTCAAAGCAAATGAATAGATAGAAACTTGAGTTCATTAGTGTCTCAGGATTGAGAGCCTATTGCTAGGGAATTATGAGAGCACACCTTAAAATAAAGACAGTGTTTATAAGGTGTTTCTCATGGTCCTTCAATACATCCAATGTACCAGCACTATGATCCAGAATCTTACATTCTGATGATCGAGACAAATCACACTATCTCATAGTGATCAAAATGCTGCAACCTTTGTCAGTATGAGATGTCCAGTCTCATCACTGGTTGTGAAGATATTTAAGTATAAGATTTGTCACACATGTCTCCGGTATGTGGATCTCATCCATACACATGTGTTACATCTAATATACTTGTGGACCCCGGTTCATCTCATGAACCATCATGTCATTCGTATTGGTTATGTGCAAGTATATAATAAATTACCATTCATCTCATGAAAGGAAAGCATGAATATATGAATAAATAAAGAATTTAATCAATTTATTATATCATCTACTGGATTGAGTCCATAAAACTAATAGAGTCAACCATATCTTCAAATACAGTTACTGCCTCTACAATAAGATTTTTGCTGCAAAGTCCATCCAACAATGTAATGTATGTAATTCGATTAGGAATTGGGCCAGAAGCTTGCATCTCCTTTACGAGAGTTAATGCTTCCCGAACATTGTATTCACCAAGAAAACCGAACAAAAGAGTGTTGTACGTAATATTATTTGGTATCAATACCTTATGAGGCATCTCTTCGAAGAGCCTCATGGCTTCATTCATTCTCATTCTTCTACAATACCAATTAATCAAGACATTGTGGGTGCACACATCATGCTCAATGCCATTAGCCACCATAGACTTAAAGACTTCCATTGCAACGTCCATTTTCCATTGGAGACGATAACCATCCATCAATATATTATAAGGAAATGCATCAATTTTATCAACTTTTAGGATGATCAGGTCAAATATTTTGGGTGCTTGCCCCATCATCCCTGCTTTAAAAATGTGTCCAGATCTTGTGAGATGCTATTATCAATCATTTCTGAAAGGTGGCCCGGGGCCTCATCTAAAAACCCTTCTTTGTAAAAACCAGATATGATAGTGTTGTATATGTGAGCATCGGGCATACATTTTCTGCTCTCCATGTTCCTAAACAACTGGAGTGCATCTCTCACATTTCCTGTCTTGCAAAGGCCATTGATGAGGGTACTTATTGTAACTGTGTTAGGATTCATTTTTTAAAGTGGGATGTTGTTGGCATCTGTGATGGTGCCGTGTAGACCCAATTTACAAAGAGGTGCACAAGAATTTTCTTTGGCACATACACACCGGATCAAACATGTACTTCAATGACATCACATATTAGCAGACGTATGCCCCCATTACCTTAATAGAAAAGAAATCTTTAAGTTAAAAAAAGGGGTACTTCACACTTGCATTGCTCTTCCATAAAGATATCTAAAATTAATAGAACGAAAAAGGAAATGAAAAAACCCACCTTGGTGTAAGCATTGTCATTTAAATTGTACACAGCATCATCTAATTGCGCTTGGGAGCAATGGCATATTGCCTGCAGAATCTCTTCATCTTCAACACTGCATCTGTAAGTGCAAAAATTATAACTCACAAGGTTATGGGGTGCCTGGTAGGACTTATCCGAATAAATGATGAAGATTAGCTGCCTTAAAGCCTGAAAGGGGAGAAACAAACGGTTAGAGGACCCTGGCTATGGGCAGCGCAGGGCTCTCCGATGCCTAAGTTAGAACGAAGGTCGAAGGAGAAGAGAGACAGAGTAACGACTCAAGAGGGGATGTCTATGCATACCTTTGTTTTGGTACGTCCTTATATTTATAGAGGATTTTACTTCATATCTTGGAGTGGGCCCATAAAATTGATAGAAATGATCTCATTAGCCCACAAAGTAATAAATGAGGATCCATCATAGCCCACAATGCATTTGTTGCCAGTCCGATCAGCCCACATTGCATTAAATGCGTGTCATGTTGGGCCTGATCATGTCTCAAGTCTTTGGCGGTTGAAGTCCCATCGGATCCATCTTCGGGCTCTGCCCTGATTTGGCTACAGCTGCTGGATGCCGCCTTGTCAGCGATCCGGTGAAGATTGTGGACGGCTTGGATGACCCATCTGTCTCATTGGCACGTGCCCGTACTTAGCCACGTGTCCGATGACGTGGCAGAAGTAGGGAGGCAACCATGATATATACCTTGACTGGCGATCCGGCTCCCATGGCCGGGGTTGGCGGACAGTCGAGGTCGGCCCGCGTAGCCGAGGTCAGGGTCGGTAGCCGAGGTCAGTCTGGTTTCGGCCAAGGTTTTGACCCTATTGCTGAGGTGTGTTTGGTCGGCACGTGGGCATGCTTAATCAGCAGTTTATTGTCGATGTTAGCGTGATCCTGGTGCCTTAAGAATCACCCCACACAACTGCCCCCTAGCTTCTGACTTTTTAGGGTTTTCAGCCCCTTGAGGTTGGAAGCTATAAAGAGAAAATCCACCGGGGGGTGCTTGATCATTATTTAGCGTCGTTCCGACTCCTCGAGGTAATTAATATTGCATCTTAGTCATCATGAGGAACAGGCTGGCAGTGACACACGTCGGTCCGTGAGCGGTTGTGCTGTCAAATTGACGGGACAGGCGCGATTTGCGATGCGACTCCTTTTCAAACTTCGAAACTGCGCCCAAGGAAGGTCTTCTTCCCCTTATAAATAAGGGCGTCTTCTTCCTTGTCTCTACTTCTGACCTTCGCTCCCGTAAGACCTTTCCAGAGATTCTTAGGCGAGGACGATTGCGTAACATCGAGGATATTGTGCGCCCAGGTCGATCTTCGTCTCTGATTCGCCCATTTGTAAGTTTCTATTGAGTTTGGGTTCTTTAGGGTTTCTTCTCGTCTCCTTTCTTCAACCTTGAGTTGTAGAAATAGCTGGTGACAAGTTTCAGTTAGAGACCCCTGAGGGTATGGCTAGATTTAGGGGGACGTATAATATCCCGGAGGGGGTCCGCCTCAGGCCGGCGACTCCTTCCGACTATGCCCTGCGCTGCTTGTCCGGCGGCTGGATGCCGTTTCCCTTGATTTCTGTAATCGAGGGTGGGGTTAGGTTTCCCTTACACCCTTTACGTAGGGACTGCCTTAGTGCTTGGTCTCTTGCCCCCTGCCAGCTGATGCCCAATGGGTACAAGGTCGTCATGGGCACGGCGAAGCTAAACAAGGTTTTAGAGATCAACCTCGGTGTCCATGACATCGAGGATGCATATGACATTTGTAAGGGCGGGGGGGGGGGGGGGGGGGAACTACTACCTCCGGGTGAAATAGCCCCGGAAGGGCTTCATCTTGGCTTTGGAAGATTCAAATAAGAACGCCGAGGACGATCTCTTCTGCGTCTCGGGGGATTGGGAGTTCGGCGTCGGTGAGGACAGAACACACATGGTCCCGCGCCACCTCGGGGTCATCCCAAGTAAACATCGTCCCTCCATTTTGCTCATTTTATTCACCCTTTGCATTGCCGAACTGATGTCTTGTCTTATTGTGCAGAACTACGAGAAAGGCAGCGTCGAGCGGTGCGCGACGGCTGGAAGAAGAACGTAGCTGACCATAAAAAGGTCGAAAAGCACACCGGGTACGAGAACAGGTCGGCCTGGAAGCTGTTGGGCTACACGCCGAGGTATCATGGTCATTACAAAAGGGTCGAGATAGCGCAAGGGGACGAGCCGCAGACTAGCATTCCTTCCGTCACATTGGTCGTGCCCGGGGGTATTTCGTTGACTGATCCAGTTGCTAGCCGAATTGCATCTGGTGCCGAGGCGTCCACTTCCGCCAGTTCGGGGTCAATGAGCCTGACAGAGGCCGTAGAAGCTTATTCATCTGATCAAGGGGAGGGGATGGAAGGAGATCTACCCCCGTTGAAAACCAATGATCTAACGACCAAATTCAGGCGCTGGTCTTCTTCTTCCGCAGCACCTTCTTCTGCCAGCACCCGCGCGGCTTCGGGCTCTAGTGGTGCCGCAGTCTCCTCCGCTCTTGTTATCGCCCCGAGTGTAGGAGAACGGAGACGCTCTCCTGATAGTATGAGGGACGGATCTCTGCCGAGTAAGAAGTCCAAGGCAGGGGAAAGGGACTCGGAGGCTCAGAAGGCTCCGAAGGGTAAAGGATCCGTGGGCGCCCCTGGAGGGAAGTCTCCTTTGGAGAGGGGCGCACTAGTGGACAAGGCTCCACCTGAGAGGGGGCTCGAAACCAGCGGTCCTTCAGGGGAAAGCTCTCAGTCGATATCGGGATCCCGTCCAATCTTGCTGGCTCCATGGAGACCGATGTTGGAAACTCAACCTAGGAGGCCCTTGAATGTGGAGGACCGGGTCGCGGGGAACTCCTTAGCCATTGGAGTGCTTGTAAAGGACTGCGCCCTCCCACGTGACATGGAGAATCACGCGAAGTACGATAATGAGAGTCTGTTGGCCTAGGCGATTCAGGCCTCTCTCATAGTAAGCATTTCTGAAATAGCCCTTGACTAACTCTGTCTCGGCTTTTGATATCTGATGTAACTTTCTTTTGCAGAATATCCAGAGGCTCCAGTTGGTCATAGAAAGGAGCGACAAGAACGTCTCTAGAGTCTCCCAGCTGGAGTCCGAAAGAGAGAAGCTCGGGAAGGACTTGGCGGACTGTCAGAGCAGGCTGGTCAGTTTGACGAAGAGTAACGCCGAGCTGAACGCAGATATGGGGGTGGCCTTAACCAACATTACTGAGCTAACGGTAAAGACCCACGAGCTGAGTGGGGAGATTCGATTGAAGACGAAGAGGATACTCGAACTGGAGGCTGAGCTGAAAAAATAGGGGGTCGAGTCGGCAGCCGAACTAGCGAGGCAGAAGTCCGAGCTAGAGCGGTCATTGAAGGAGAGCACCGACCTCAAGTCTTCGCTCCGGGCCGAAGTCCACGCTGCTTTCCAGAAGGGAGTGGACCGGGCGACGGAGGACTACGAAAGACAGGTGGGGGAGATAAGCTCTCTCCTATTCGAGGAGGGTTGCCGAGCTGCTTTGAAAGAGGCGGGGGTCCCTGAAGATCATCCGGTCTATCAGAACCTCCCGAAGTATTCAGGCCTGGAACCGAAATCGAGCCCTGCTCCCCTTCCTGAGAGTCCCCGGGTCGAAGCGCCTGCTGCTGTCGCCCCTCTGGAAGGTGCTCCATTTCTTTCTTCTATAGATGCCCCAGAAATGGCTGTGCTGATTGCCAAAGAACCAGAGACGACCGCGCCTGCTGCCGAGGCGGCCGGTCTTTCGGATAAACAATGAGGACATTGCTCTAGCCTCCGGGGATGGCATTCGCCGAAGTCTTTCTTTTGTAACTTTTTGAATATTTTCTGATTGTACCTCTTGCTTTCGAATTGTAACTTCGTGCCTTGTATACAGAAAACAAGTTAATAAAATTGGGCTCTTTTCATATACTTGTTCTTCTTTCTGCTATTCTTGCTCTTATGAATCTTTTTTATGTGACTTTTTTCCTTGGTTAGGTCAAGTGTTTGAGTTCGGCTAAATTTTGATGGCTTATGGTAGGAGGATTGCCTGAGTTGGAATGAGGGTACTTGGCGGTTTCCATTGCCATCCGTTCTTGTATTCCAAATTCCGAGGCTCATAAATGGTACTAAGTACAGCAGCCTGATCGATGCGAAAAATAGGCAGATGACTCCACCTGTCATCATCCGATCGGCCGGTCAATTCAGAGGTGTCGTGTGTTATACGTGAGGCGTGGGAGGCCACACCTCATAAATAAGTCCTTGAGACCTGAGCCTCCCTCCCCCTATAAATAGAGGCTCCTCTTCTCCTTCGACCTCCATAGTCATGGAGATCTGTTCGCCTCTGCCGGGTGCTCTGGTGGTTCTATCCCCCAGGAGTTTTTTAAGAACCTTCGCTCTGAGTGAGCCTTTTGCGACTAAAAATAACTCCGGTAAAGGTCGTGTCCGGCCATCGTGGACCACGTGCTCTCTGAATCTAGTCGCCATGGACCGTGCGTTCTCTGAACGCGGGTCTTTAATCAGCTCCTGCCTATGCGGCTGCGTGGAGGTCAACTCCTGTCGATGCAGCTGGGAGTTAGTTGCGGGCTAGGTCTGACCAACCATAGGGTCCTGCGGGGTTCTGTGGAGATCCAAGCATTTGCGGCGATCTAGGAGCTTGTTTGCAAATTTTGGTCTAACTGACCACAGGGTATTGTAGAGCTCCCGGCGTCGAGGACCAATGAAGATAAATGTTTCCAGTCTTCCTTTTTTGTCTTTAGAGGACTGTGAGCCTCCTTACTGTATTTTCTGTTGCTTTTCTGTAATGAAATTTTCTATTATAATGAAGATATCCTAACCAATACAAATGAAATTTCTACGGATGCAAGTGGACTGTGAGCCTCCTTACTGTATTATTATTATTTTTTTCTCTCGGCCGAGATGAATCCGAGGGAATAGGTGTATGGACCCAAGTTTTGAGAGCGACTGGGTGTATGAACCCGAAGTCAGTCCCTGGGGTGCGTGAACCCAAAATTTTGAGAAGCCTGGGTGTATGAACTCGAGGTCAGTCTCAGGGTGTATGAACCCGAGTTTTGAGAGCGACTGGGTGTATGACCCCGAAGTCAGTCCCTGGGTGCGTGAACCCAAAATTTTGAGAAGCCTGGGTGTATGAACCCAAGGTCAGTCTTAGGGTGTATGAACCCGAGTTTTGAGAGCGACTGGGTGTATGACCCTGAAGTCAATCCCTGGTGCGTGAACCCAAAATTTTGAGAAGCCTGGGTGTATGAACCTGAGGTCAGTCTCAGGGTGTATGAACTCGAGTTTTGAGAGCGATTGGGTGTATGACCCCGAAGTCAGTCCCTGGGTGCGTGAACCCAAAATTTTGAGAAGCCTGGGTGTATGATCCCGAGGTCAGTCTCAGTGTTTTTGTTGCTGCCGAATTCCAGAACTTGATGATGCAAATCAACGACAGAATGAAGGCTTCTTTTATTGACCGCGGAACCTTGATTACAATTCTAGAAAAAGAACTTCTTGAGGTGGGTTGCATTCCACAGTCGCGGCAACTGCCTGCCATCCATGTCCTCCAGTTTGTACGACGATTGTCCTGCTATCGATATCACTTTGAACGGGCCGTGCCAGTTTGGAGCTAGTTTTCCTTCGTTTGGGTTCTTGTCAGCCGGGAGTGTCTTCTTCAGGACCAGCTCTCCCACCGAGAACCTTCTTTCTCTGACCTTTTCATTGTATCCTTTGGCAAGCCGTCGCTGGTAGTCGGCCAGGTTCGTCTCGTTTCGGCCTTGATCAACAAGTTCTGTTCTCAGGGTTGGGAGGCCAATCTCAAGGGGAATGACTGCTTCCATCCCATAGGCTAGAGAGAACGGTGTCGCCGAAGTGGAGCACCTCATGGTAGTCCTGTACGCCCATAGGATGCTAGGGAGCTCCTCCACCCATCTTCTTTTCGCCTGGTTGAGTCGTTTTTTCAGTCCATCGAGCAATATTTTGTTAGAGATCTCGGCCTGGCCATTGCTCTGCGGGTACTCCGGGGTGGAGTAGTGATTCCTGATGCCATGCTTTTGGCAGAAGCTTTTGAAGAGATTTGAGTCGAACTGAGTTCCGTTGTCCGAGATCAAAGTTCTAAGGATGCCAAACCTTGTAATGATATTCTTCCACACAAAATTCTTTGAATCCCTTTCGGTGATGGAGGACAGCGGCTCTGCCTCTATCCACTTGGTGAAATAATCAGTAGCAACTATCAACCATCTCTTGTTCCCCGGATCCCGGTGGAGAGGTCCCACGATATCCAGCCCCCACTGGGCAAAGGGCCACGGGCTGGAGAGGGGGCTTAAGTCGTGCGCTGGTTGATGAAGGGAATGGGAAAACTTCTGGCATTTCTCGCACTTCCTGGTGTATAGTTGCACGTCCTTCTGCATGTATGGCCACCTGTAGCACTGGCTGATAGCTCGATATTTCAGTGACAGTCCTCCGATATGGCTTCCACAAATCCCTTCGTGAATCTCATATAGAAAATCATCAACTTTGCTCGGATGAACATATTAGAGATAGGGGCCAGTGAGAGATTTTCTATAGAGCTTGCCATCGGGAGATAGCCAGAATCGAGTCGCCTTGAGCCTGATCCGGTGAGCCTCATTTTTATCTTCAGGGAGCTGATCATCTTTGAGGTATGAAGTGATTGGGTCCATCTAGCTCGGGCCAAGATCGAGGCATAAAATCTGCCGGGATGGATGGAGCTCTAAGCTTGATCTCGGCATCGACCCAATCTCAATAGTTTTTTTCTTTCCTGCCTCGACAGCGGACGCCAGGTTTGCAAGGGCATCAGCATGCGAGTTAGCATCCCTGGTGATCTGCTCGGCCTCGGCTGTCTGGAACTGAGCGAGGAGTTTCTTTGTGAGGGCTAGATAGGCCGCCATCCTATCGTCCCGTGCTTGGTAGTCCCCAGTTAGTTGGCTTGTCACCAATTGTGAGTCGCTGAAGACCACCAATTGCCGGGCTCCGAGGATTTGGCGCTATTTAGTCCTACTATTAGAGCTTCGTATTCGGCTTCGTTGTTTGTCGCCTTGAAGTCGAGGGTCAGAGCTTGTTCTATGACCAATCCTTCTAGCGATTGGAGGACCACGCCGGCGCCAGCTCACTTGGAAGTAGATGAGCCGTTGACGAAGACTTTCCATGCCGAGTCAAGGGCTTGGCTCTGAGGTAGTGCGTCGACCTCGGTGCCTCGTTTCGCAGCTCTCTGCCCCCCAGTTCGGTGCCAGGCCGGCTTGGTGCCGAACTTGGAGAGATGAATTCGATAATGAAATCCGCCAGAATCTGGGCCTTAATCGCAGTCCTGGGTTGATATTGAATATCATACTGTCCCAGTTCGACCGCCCATTTGGAGATTCTGCCTGAAAAGTCAGTTTTTTTGAAAATAGACTTGATTGGGTGCTCCGTAACAACCACAATGGTATGAGACTGGAAGTAATGAGAGAGCTTGCAAGAGGCACTGACGAGTGCCAACGCGAGCTTCTCGAGTAGGAGATATCTGATCTCGGCATCAAGAAGGATCCTGCTAGTGTAATAGATCGGTTTTTGCAGTTTATCTTCCTCTTTGACGAGGACAGAGCTCACCGCATGATCCGAGACCGCCAGATACAAGTACAGTATCTCTCCTCGGGTTGGAGTAGAGAGCAAGGGTGGTGAAGAGAGATAGGTTTTGAGTGCTTGCAATGCTTGGTCGCACTCAGGGGTCCATTGAAATTTATGGTTTTTTCTTAAAAACTGAAAGAAAGGTCTGCTGATAAATCGATTGAGCGCGGTAGCCATGCCGGTCAGCTTTTGAACCTCTTTTGTTGTTGTGGGGCTCTGGACTCCCAGGATCGCCGTGATCTGGTCTAGATTGGCCTCTATCCCTCTCCGTGTAACTAAGCTTCCGAGGAATTTGCCGGAAGTGATGCCGAAGGCGCATTTGGAGGCGTTCAACTTGAGCTTGAACTCCCTGAGTATGGCGAAAACTTGATTGAAGTCTGTCAGGTGGTCATGAGACTGCTTGGATTTGACGACTATGTCGTCAATATATACTTCAACAGTTTTGCCGAGCTGAGCCTGAAACATCTTCGTGACGAGTCGCTAGTAGGTTGCCCCCATGTTTTTCAGTCCAAAGGGCATTACCCTGTAACAATAAGTGCCGCGGGGCGTTATGAACGCGGTCTTCTCCTCGTTTGGCTCAAACATCGGGATCTGATGGTAACCTCGATAGGCATCGAGGAAACTCATCCTATCGTGGCCGGCGGTGGCGTCGATCATCTGATCGATCTTCGGGAGCGGGAAGCTATCCTTTTAGCAAGCCTTATTGAGGTCGGTGAAATCGACGCACACTCTCCACTTGCCGATTTTCTTCTTGACAACCACCGTGTTGGATAACTAGACCGGGTACTGGACTTCTCTGATTGCTTCAGCCTCCAGCAACCTGTTGATCTCCTCGGCCACGGCTTCTGTCTGCGGAAAACCTGATCTGCGGGCTTTTTGCATCACGGGCTTGTGTTTTGGATCCAACGCTCAGCTTGTGACACATGACTTCGGGGTCGATACCAGGCATTTCACTCAGAGTCCAGGCGAAGACATCTCTATTTTGCATCAAGAATTTTGAGAGCTCGGACTTCTCGGGATCTGCAAGCTGGCTGCCGAGCAGGAAGAACCTGTCCGGGTCGAGTGGATCGATCCTGATCTCGGCTAGATCTTCAATGCTCTTCTTCTCGGAGCTTCGGCCGATCTCGTCCAGCTCCCTCTCGAGTTCTGCCATATGTATCTGTCCCGACTCCTTTTCTCCAGGAACTACGACCATCATGCATTGCCTGGCCATCTGCTGGTCCCCTTCCACGGTGATCACGTCCACACTCCCATCTTTGTTTTCCACCAGGAATTTGAGCTTTTGGGGAAGAGTGGAGGGAATAGCCTGCATATGGTGGAGCCAGGTTCTGCCCATAATAGCATTGTAGGGAGATGGAGCATCTACCACGAGGAAGTTGGTCATTACAGAGGCTCCGCCTACCCGGGTTTCCAGAGTTACCTTCCCTTTGGGGTATACCAGCTTGGCGCTGAACCCAATCAAAGGAGTACGAACCTCTTGCAAGTCTGCCTCCGAGAGACCCATCTTCCTGAAACAGCTAAAATAGAGGATTTCAGATGAATTGCCGGGATCGATGAGGATCCTCTTGATTGTGAAGTCCCGCAGCTTCAATGTGAGGAGGAGCGGATAGTTATGGGGGAGCTGGAATCCTTCGAGGTCTTTTTATGAAAAACAGATCGCAGGGTGCTCGCGCCGTGCTTTCTTTGGTGCTGGTCCGAGCTCGGCTCTCATTATTTCCTTTCCATGAGAGGCCCGCCTGGCCTTGGCGCGAGCCTAAGCATTGCTCTTTGGGGAAGTGGAAGGTGCTAGGTGGATAACATTGATGTCCTTTTCTGATTCATCACTATCTGGATCCTTGTCGCCGCTTCGATGATTTCAGCTACTGCCAGCATCTCCCGCTTTGATGTAATCCTTCAGGTGGCCTTCCTTGGCGAGTTTTTCCAGGTGTGATTTCAGGATCCTGCATTCCTCAATTTTGTGCCCATTTTGCTTGTGGTAGGCGCAAAACCTGCTTTGGTCTCAGGAGGAGGGATCACCCTGCATAGGCTGGGGCCAGCTGAAGTATGGCTGCTTCTTGATCTTGTTCATGATCTGAAGGACTGGCTCCTTGAAGATGGTGTTCACAGCTTGGTAGGAGTGGGAGGGAGGTCTGGGCTTCCTGCCACCCCCGGATTTGGATGTCGGGGTTTTTGCTGGGGTGGCCGAGACCCAAGCTTGGTTCGGCTCCTCTCTCCTAAATGGCTTCTTGTCCTTGTGAGGCTGATCGCCCTTATCTTTGTGCCCTATGCCGTGGCTTTCTCGAGCCTGAATATCATCTTCTTCCCGGGTAATGTATCGTTTCACCCGGGACATCAACGCGGGCATGGAGGCCACAGGATCTCTGGCCAAGTCCTTCCTGAGCTCGTTACCTGGTAACAGGGCGTTCTGGAAGGCAAAGATCGCCACTTCGTCTTTGGAACCCTGGATCTGACTGTATGTTGCCCAGAATCGCTTGGCAAACTGGGTAATATTCCCACTCTGCTTCATCTTCAGGGCCAGTATATCAGCATCGGTCTTGGGAACGACATTGTAAGCTTGAAATTTCTTCAGGAAGGAGAGCTGGAGCAGCCTCCAGCTCGAGATGGATCTTTCTGGGAGAGTGCATAACCATTTCAGAGGGAGGTCACCCAAATTGGAAGAAAAGATTTTGCAGTTCAGGTGCCCCTCATCTCCCCAAATAGACATCCTCTGGGAGAAGTGCCAGAGGTGAGCGGCGGGGCCCGACACCCCGTCGTAGAGGACAAACCTCAGAACGGAGAACTTCTTGGGCAGGGAGGAGCCTTTGATCTCTCGAGTGAATGGGGAAACGCCAAGATCGGTGGGGCCACAAACATCCTGCTGATCGCGGGTGAGTCCGACCATCTCTAAGGTGCGCTGGACCGCCAGTTTAATGCGCCTGTTGAGCCATTCTTGCTTGTTATCCATCTCTGGTGACAGGGTCTCTGACTTTCTTTTCGAATGGCCTCGACTGTGATGGCTTCGAGCTCGACTGTCCTGGCCATGATGGCTTTGACTATTGCTCGAACCTTCATCGTGGGCTCGGTTGCGCTTTTCTCTCAGGAAAGTTCTCAGATCCTCGTGGGAGGAGGCGACCACCGTGCTCTGAGTGGCTCTCCTCTCGCTTTGACGTCCCGAAGGTTACCTTAACGAGGTTGCTCCTCTAGCTCTTAACTGCTGCTGGAGCTGATGGATTAACTTCTCTTGTTCTTGGATGAGGATGTTTTGAGCCGCGACATCCCCATCGCCAGTGAAGTGACGTGAATGGTGGGACTTGCTGACTGCTACAGATTTGTCCCTTTGTGGATGCTCCTGTCGCCGTTCATCCCGCCGGGGAGGCATAACTTCCTCACCCGAGGATGAATCCTTGACTCGTTCTGGGAATGGAATCCAGACGAAGAGGTGTGCGTCAGGATGCTCCTCGACTGCAGCTGCGCCAGACCTCGCCCCGGATCACCTCTAAGGAGGAGCGATCGGCGGCGGGCCCGGAGGTGACGGCAGCTAGATCATTGCTCTTGAGGACTCTCCGCCTTTCTTAGCTTTGGGAGGCATATTGAATGGGAAGATTGGATTAAAGCTTTCCCACAGACGGCGCCAATTGTAAGTGCAAAAATTATAACTGACAAGGTTATGGGGTGCCTGGTAGGATTATCCGAATAAATGATGAAGATTAGCTGCCTTAAAGCCTGAAAGGGGAGAAACAAACGGTTAGAGGAACCTGGCTATGGGCAGCGTAGGGCTCTCCGATGCCTAAGTTAGAACGAAGGTCGAAGGAGAAGAGAGACAGAGTAACGACTCAAGAGGGGATGTCTATGCATACCTTTGTTTTGGTACGTCCTTATATTTATAGAGGATTTTACTTGATATCTTGGAGTAGGCCCATAGATTTGATAGAAATGATCTCATTAGCCCACAAAGTAATAAATGAGGATCCATCATAGCCCACAATGCATTTATTGCCAGTCCGATCAGCCTACATTGCATTAAATGTGTGTCACGTAGGGCCTGATCATGTTTCAAGTCTTTGGCGGTTGAGGTCCCATCGGATCCATCCTCGGGCTCTGCCCTAATTTGGCTACAGCCGTTGGATGCCGCCTTGTCAGCGATCCGGTGAAGATTGTGGACGGCTGAGATGGCCCATCTGTCTCATTGGCACGTGCCCGTACTCAGCCACGTGTCCGATGATGTGGTAGAAGTAGGGAGGCAACCATGATATATACCTTGACTGGCGATCCGGCTCCCTTGGCTGGGGTTGGCGTACAGCCGAGGTCGGCCCGCGTAGCCCAGGTCAGGGTCGGTAGCCGAGGTCAGTCTGGTTTCGGCTAAGGCTCTAACCCTATTGCCAAGGTGTGTTTGGTCGGCACGTGGGTATGCTTAATCAGCAAGTTTACTGCCGATGTTAGCATGATCCTGGTGCCTTAAGAATCACCCCACACAGCATCAATCCAAAAATAAAGATAAATACACCAATAGAGTTTCCAAGCAAATACAATCTTCAAATCCCTTACCATTTTCTAGCTGAAGATCCACTGTACCTACCCTTATGCTCAAACTTAGAAACATCATATCAATTAAGATCTTAATGAAGAATAACATAGCGAATGACAGAGTCGGAAAAATAGAAAGAAGCAGATCTGACCAAGACCTTATTTTTATATCTTTCCGGTCATCTTTTCTTAGCATCCGCAGCTAGAACAGGCTCTCTGACAAAGAAGCAACCACTGGGCTCCGCCGCCGGCGATTTCTTCTACTTTTTTTATGATTCCGATAAATTCTTTTTCTTCTCCGCAGAAAGCTTTCTCTTCTGCTTATCATTCGCAATTTTCGAGCATATCTACTTTCTAGATAGAGGAATAGACGAAGAAGAGTGTGAGTTGAGGAATAGAAAGTGAGGAGGAGCGAGACATTGTAAAGAGTAAAACGAAGAGACAAAGGAGATGAAAAGGCACATGAGATAAGGGGGTAATTTTTTTTTTTTGAGGAAAGTGTTTTTTAGGTCGTCTAAAGAGATTTGCTCCCATGATTCAAAGAAGACATTGTTATCCTATGTGAATTGCAAAATTAATACCAAATCAAGTAAAGTGAGCCACATGCAAACCTGTGCCATTGCCAACAAGAAGTTGATCCAAGTCCTGATAGTCAGATTGGAGAACGAGCTTCTTCAAACAAGAGGTGGTATGATGACTAATGTCATTGTCGGGATACTAGTTGGGACCAAAGGGAGCCGTGGCAGATAACCCGAGGGCCATTTTTAGTAATCGCACCTCATCCACCACAACCACATTCTTTACAATGATTGGGTTGAGAAACAGAGTTTCCATAAAAGTATTTGATTGTTGACCCCTACAAAATCGAGAAGGCAAAGAGGTTGTTTTGTAGCAACATGTAGAATAGAAAGTTGATGAGATCTCTCCAGTCTAATCTCTTGGTTATGGAGTCCATGAAGGTCGTTATGTTGTGCGCGTGTATGCGGAAACGTGAATCAGTGATCAAACGAACAAACAACCACACAAGACAAACAATGACACACTTGTTAGGACAGTGGACCACCACAAACTCCACATTGATATGATATTGTCCACTTTGGGCCTAAGCCCTCATGGATTTGTTCTTGGGTTCTACCCAAAAGGCCTCATATCAATGGAGTACTTAGTCCAACTTATATGCCCATGATCTTTCCCAATTCTAGCCGATGTGGGACTTTGGTTGCACATCCCCAACACGTTAATGCCAATAGGATTAACTTGGATAGTGGCAGATGTCACAGAAGCATCATACTCTGGACTGAGTCCTTTGAGAACATGGAAAACAAGATTTAACTCCGAAATAGGTCGATCGAGGATGACGACACTGGTTGCAATGTTCTTGGCCTTTTGAGTATAAACCAGCCATAGAGGGGTTTGATTTCTTCAATAGTTGAAATTGAAGACAGAGTTGCATGATTATACCACATGATCGAGATGCAAATAGGTGCTCAAGGGAGAGTCATACATCGGATGAAGTGGTTGGACCAACCACTTGTAAAGAGGACAATCACAGTGAAAAAAGAAAGAATCTGATGATGCCTAAATTAGTTTCAGACACCACCGGTCAAGTAATAAATGATGAATGCAGTAATTAAAGAGGAGAGAGAGATTATAGTGGTTCGGTCAGTGTGACCTACGTCCACTTCAGAAAGGCAGAGTTTGCCGGATGTTTTATATCTCGAGTGTGCAGAGATTACAAATAGGAGAATAAAAGAAATCATGTAGAAGGAAAAATATTTCTTGCCCCTCAAGTGCTAGTGGGGTTCTTCTATTTATAGTCTTCCCCTAACAGATGGGGATGACTTTACAGCAACGTTCATTCTACTTTAATGGAGCCTTCGAACTGTTCTCGATGGACGAGGCAGTTGGGATATTCTCCGTAGGACTTGGTAAAAGCAGGTTAAGGGTTGACTATTTCCGAAGCGACGAGCGTTGCCTTGACAAGGCCAGATCTTGTTGATTTGGGCCTGGACCTCATTGGACTAAACGGATCTTCATAAATTTAAGCCTTGGCTCATCACGGACTGGGCCACTTGGGCCTGACTCATTAGAATCCATCCCATTAAAAATTGATGTTGTCACTCCCATTTGAGTAGATTCATTTTTTTAAAGTGGGATGTTGTTGGAATATGTAATTGTGCTGTGTAGACCCCAGTTACAAAGAGAAGCTCAAGAATGTGCTTTTGCACATACACCCCGGATCAAGCATGTACTTCAATGACACCACATATTAATAGAGGTATGCCCCTATTCACTTAGTAGAAAAGCAATCTTTAAGTTAAAAAAAGTGGTACTTCACACCTGCATTGTTCTTCCATGAAGAAACCTAAAATGAAAAGAACGAAAAAGGAAATGAAAAAACCCACCTTGATGGAAGCATTGTCATTGAAATTGTACGTGTAAGAGCAAAAAATGTAACTCACAAGAAGAGGGGGGGTGCATGCACGGACTTATCCAAAGAGATTAGGAACACCGATGCCTGTGCCTGAAACATGAGAAAAGGAAGAAGAATAGTAGGTCAGAGGACCCTGGCTTGGGCAGCGCAGGGCTCTCCGATGCCTGAGTCAATTTAAGAACTGAACAGTAGGATGAAGATTTTTGGGGAAGAAGGTGGCGTACCAGCATGTGGTGTATTTGTTGGCCTCTCCTTTGCTCTGGAGTGTAGCTATACTTATATAGAAGAAGAGAGGATGCAAAGAGGTGGTTGACAGTCTTGTCATAGCCCACTCTGTCAGGTACTAGGGAGGCGCAGTCCCATCGTAGCCTACTTTTCTTTAATTGCAGTCCCATCAAGCCTTGTCATTGCGTTTTGGGAGCTGTGGATGGCGATCTGTATGGGTGGTTCCCTTGTCTTGTCGCACGTGCCGTAGCATGCTTGAGCGTCCATGGGAGGACAGCTGTCAGATTCTCTTTGGTTAACCTTCTGGCACTGTCGCTGGATGCGTGGCTGAGGCTGAGAGATGGTGCCGAGCTGGAGTGACTGAGCTCAGGAGAGGCCTTGACCTGTTTGGTGATGTGGAGTTAGTTTAGTTGAAGTAGGCCGAGACCGAGTCCTGCCGAAATGGGGAGGCTGGCCGATCTGGAGCAGTCTGGCACTGCTAGGCGTGCACTGCTGAGGTGGAGGAGTTGTGCACAGGAGGCGTGGAGCTCTCATCCGAGACCAAGGCGGGAGCACGAGACCGAGCCTGCCGGGATGGACTTGCTGGTGCGGGGGCCTAAGATGGAGCATCTTGGCCGGGACTTCGATGAGTTTGGAAATGTCCCCACACAATAGCCCCCCAGCTTCTGAGCTCTGAGAGTACTCTTTGAGGTCGGAAGCTAAGAATGGAGGAGTTGTTGAGCTTGGTAGTCTTCAGTGTCTGGTTTGCCACCAATTGAGAGACCGAGACGTGACCAGTTGGATCGTCGCCAGAGGTGTAGTCTCGTTGGAAGTATTCTAGTGATGCTGCCGAGGAGGCCAGCATTGCTGCCGAGCTGGAGACTGGCACTGCTGTCGAGCTGAGGACTGGCACTACTGCCGAGCTGGAGACTGACACTGCTACCGAGCTGATTGTAACTGAGAACCGAGACGTGACCAACTGGCTCGTCACCAGAGGTGCAGTCTCGTTGGCCGGTGATCTGGTACTGTCACCGAGAACGAGTGTGGCCGAGATCAACATGAGGCCGAGGAGGTGATATGGAACAGTCTCTTCGGCATTCTCGTTGAGCTGCCATTGGCCGAGGTGGGGACGTGGAGTAGTCTCTTTAGCCGAGGTGAACCCAAAATTTCGAGGATATTGGCTGTGCGAGCCTGGTCCGGGATCGATCTCGGGGGGTGTATGAACCCAGAGTTTTGGGAACGACTGGGTGTATGAACCCTAAGTCAGTCCCTGGGTGCGTGAACCCAAAGTTTAGGGAAGATTGGGTGTATGAACCCGAGGTTAGTCCCAGGGTGTATGAACCCAGAGTTTTAGGAGCGATTGGGTGTATGAACCCTAAGTCAGTTCCTGGGTGTGTGAACCCAAAGTTTAGGGAAGACTGGATGTATGAACCCGAGGTCAGTCCCAGGGTGTATGAACCCAGAGTTTTAGGAGCGACTGGGTGTATGAACCCTAAGTCAATCCCTTTGGCGCTGGCCGAGATAGAGAAGCTTGGACGGTACGCCAGAGCAGTCTCTTTGGCGCTGGCCGAGATGGAGAAGTCTGGACGGTACGCCAGAGCAATATCTTTGGCACTGGCCGAGATGGAGAAGTCTGGACGGTACGCCAGAGCAGTCTCTTTGGCACTGGCTGAGATGGAGAAGCTTGGACGGTACGCCAGAGCAGTCTCTTTAGCACTGGCCGAGATGGAGAACTCTGGACGGTACGCCAGAGTAGTCTCTTTGGCGCTGGCCTAGACCAACATGAGGCCGAACCTGCTTGAAGCGCGTAGCTAGCATGAGGGCGACACCAGCGTGAGGTCGAGGTTCTAGCGCTGCTGCCGCGATGCACGAAGTCGAGATCTGCCACGTAGCTGAGATGCAAGAGATCGAGATCTGGTGCGCGGCCGAGATGTAGGAGCACAGGGCTCTGGATGACCGATGGCGGTAGAGGACCGTGCGATCAAGGCTGACAGCAGAGGACCGTGCCGTTGAAATGACGGTAGAGGGTCGTACGGTCGAAGCCGACAGTAGAGGGTCGTGCCGGTATCATCGAAGCTGATGGTGCCATCGAAGCTGATAGTAGAGGACCGTGCCGCCAGAAATGACGGTAGAGGGTTGTGCGATCGAAGCTGACAGGCGGTCGAAGCTAAGTGATGATAGGAGACATCTAGCTGCCTCCCGAGCTGGAGACATCCGCCGAGCTGGAGACATCTGCCGAGCTGGAAGCTGTCTGGTCATTTTCGTAGAGGTTGAAATGCTGCTGAGCTCGGGCTTTGTCTGCTTCTTGCATGACGAACCGGTTTACCCTGGTCATCAGTGCTGCCATAGTGACCACGGGATGTATGACCAAGTCCATCCGAAGCTCGTTGCCTGGTAGGAGGGCTTGTTGGAAAGACATGACTGCTATTGTATCTGAGGCATTCTCGATTTGGCTGTAGATAGTCCAGAACCTTTTGGCGAACTGTGTGACGTTCTCGGTCTGCTTCATTCTGAGGGCCATCAGGTCAGCGGTTGACCTGGGGATGACCCTGTGAGCTTGGAACTCGTCATGAAGGAGCATCATAGCTACTGCCAACTTTTGATCAATCCTTGGGGGAGTGCGCAGAACCACTTTAGGGGGAGGTCCCCGAGGCTGGAAGAGAAGACTCTGCAGTTCAGGTGGCCTGCATCGCCCCATGCCGACATCCTCTGAGTGAAGTGCCGGAGGTGTGCTACTGGGTCGGAGGTCCCATCGTAGATGACGAATCTCGGGACGCTGAGATCTTCAGGAACGGGGAAGTTTCTGATTTCTGGAGAGAAGGGAGACGTGCCGAGATTAGAGTAGTAGGGGTCTGACCGATCTCGGGTGAGATTGAGACCAGCTGTTTCCATGGTCTGCTGTACTATTCGCCCGACTCGTCGGTCGAGCCATTCACTCAGATGAGCATTGACTCCTGATCTCTGCCTTCGTTTCTTCGAAGTTGAAGAAGATTGGGAGGATGGAGTTGAGGTCGCCTCTCCTTCCTGCAGCTGCTGCTGTAGTTGACGAATCAGTTTGTCCTGCTCTTGGATGATATGGCTTCGGGCCTTGATCCTCGCGAGAGGCGGGTTGTTTTCGTCGTCGATCTGATGACGGAGTTTGCCTCGTTGAAGATTTCTCAGTTGAAGGCTGTCTCGCGGGGAAGGTGATGTCACCCCTTTTGGAGATGAACCTGACTAAGAGTGCAAGCTTGCTGGCTCTTTCCCTTTTCTGGCACTTCGATGCATGGTGTTTGGGAAGGTGACTTTTTGTAGCCGTTTCCCACAGACGGCGCCAATTGTAAGTGTAAAAAATGTAACTCACAAGAAGAGGGGGTGCCTGCACGGACTTATCCAAAGAGATTAGGAACACCGATGCCTGTGCCTGAAACCTGAGAAATGGAAGAAGAATAGTAGGTCAAAGGACCCTGGCTTGGGCAGCGCAGGGCTCTCCGATGCCTAAGTCAGTTTAAGAACTGAACAGTAGGATGGAGATTTTTGGGGAAGAAGGTGGCGTACCAGCATGTGGTGTATTTGTTGGCCTCTCCTTTGCTCTGGAGCTGTAGCTGTGCTTATATAGAAGAAGAGAAGAGGCAAAGAGGTGGTTGACTGTCTTGTCATAGCCCACTCTGTCAGGTACTAGGGAGACGCAGTCCCATCGTAGCCTACTTTTCTTTAATTGCAGTCCCATCAAGCCTTGTCATGGTGTTTTGGGAGCTGTGGACGGCGATCTGTATGGGTGGTGCCCTTGTCTTGTCGCACGTGCCGTAGCATGCTTGAGCGTCCATGGGAGGACAACTGTCAGATTCTCTTTGGTTAACCTTCTGGCACTGTCGCTGGATGCGTGGCCGAGGCTGAGAGATGGTGCCGAGCTGGAGTGACTGAGCTCAGGAGAGGCCTTGACCTGTTTGGTGATGTGGAGTTAGTTTAGTTGAAGTAGGCCGAGACCGAGTTCTGCCGAAATGGGGAGGCTGGCTGAACTGGAGCAGTCTGGCACTGCTGGGCGTGCACTGCTGAGGTGGAGGAGTTGTGCACAGGAGGCGTGGAGCTCTCATCCGAGACCAAGGCGGGAGCATGAGACCGAGCCTGCCGGGATGGACTTGCTGGTGCGGGGGCCTGAGATGGAGCATCTTGGCCGGGACTCCGATGAGTTCGGAAATGTCCCCACACAGTACGCATCATCGTCTGCTTGCACTTGGGAGTAACGACATATTGCATGCAAAATCTATTCGTCTTCATCACTGCATCAATCCAAAAACCAAGATAAATACACCAATAGATTTTACAAGCAAATACAATCTTCAAATCCGTTACCATTTTCCAGCTGAAGACCCACTCTTCCCACCTTCTGCTCAAAACGAGAATCATCATTCCCATTAAAATCTTCATAAAGAATAACTTGGAGAATAACAGAGTCGGAAAAATGGAAAGAAGCAGATTTGAGACCGTCCTTATTTTTCGGCGATCTTTTCCTGGCATCCCCAGCCGGAACAGGCTCTCCAACAAAGAAGCAGCCATCGGGTTCCGCCTCCGGTGATTTCTTCTTCTTTTTTGATGATTCCGGTAAATTCTTTTTCTTCTCCGCATAATGCTTCTTCTTCTACTTATCATTCGCCATTTTCGAGCAAATTTGCTGTCGAGAGAGAGGAGTAGATGAAGAAGAGTGAGATTTGAGGAATAGACCGTGAGGAGGAGCAAGAGATTGTAAAGAGTGAAACGAAGGGACAGAGGAGATGAATAGGCGCGCGAGACAAGGGGGAAAGAAATTTTGAGGAAAGTGCTTTTTAAGTCGTTTGAAGAGGATTGCCCCCATGATTCAATGAAGACATTGTTATCCTATGTGAATTACAAAATGAATACCAAATTAAGTAATGCGAGGCACAAGCAAACATATGCCATTGCCAACAAAAAGCTGATCCAAGTCCTGATAATCAAATAATCAGATTGGAGAATGAAGTTCTTCAAATCAGAGGTGGTATGATGACTATATCATTGTCGGATACTAGTTGGGACCAAAGGGAGCCGTGGCAGATAACCCGAGGGCCATTTTTAGTAAGTGTACCTCATCCACCACAACCACATTCTCTACAATGATTGGGTTGAGAAACAGAGTTTCCATGATATTATTTGATTGTAGACCTCTACCAAATTGATAAGGCAAAGAGGTTGTTTTGTAGCAACATGAAGAATAGGAAGCTGGTGAGATCTCTCCATTATGGAGTCCATGAAGGTCGTTAATGCCAATAGGATTAACTTGGGTAGTGACAGATGTCACAGAAGCATCACACTCTGGATTGAGTCCTTCGAGAAGATGGAAAACAAGATTTAACTCTGAAATAGGTCGATTGACGATGAGACACTAGTTGCAATTCTCTTGGCCTTTTGAGGATAAATTAAATCAGCCATAGAGGGATTTAATTCCTTTGACAGTTGAAATTGAAGACAGAGCTGCATGCTTATACCACATGATTGAGTTGCAAACAATGTTCAAGGGAGACTCATACATCAGATGAAGTGGTTCCACCGACCACTTGTAAGAGAACTCCCTCAAAGAGAAAAGAAAGAATCCAGAGCATTAGAAACTGATGTTGTCACTGCCGTTTGAGATGGTTTGGATTCATTTTTTAGAGGAGGATGTTGTAGGCATCTGTGACGGTGCTTGGTAGACTCCAAAAACAAAGAGATGCCCAAGTAAGTGCTTTTGCACATACTTCATTGACACCCATTAACAGACGTATGCCCCCATTAACTTAGTAGAAAAGCAATCTTTAACTAAAGAAAAAGTGGCACTCACACCTCCATTGTTCTTCCATGAAGAAATCCAAAATGTATCGAACGAAAAAGGAAATGAAAAAACCCACCTTAATGTAAGCATCGTCATTTAAATTGTACACAACATTAAATTTTAGGGATTTTTACCAAAAAAGTGTTTATAAACCTGTATTATACAGATTCAGTTACAAATACATTAAAACATCAGTATGGGTGTTCGTACAAGTTTTTTGGACAATTATGCCCTCCACATATTGCGGACGATATCGTGTTTTCTTTTCTTCTTCCTTCTTCCCTGCTCATCTCTTTGGCGTTAAAATTTCTGCAATTAGTTTGTTTGCCATTGAAGATATGACGGCTTTCTCTTTTCTTCCCGAACGATCTTCCCCTGAACGAAAGGGCTTTTCCATCTTCTTCACCGAGCGACATCAACGACGGCGACCTTCCACCGAATGACATAGTTAAGGCTTTTTTTACAGCCCCAAAATTGTTGAATATTATACAAGGTAAGTAAGAATTATTACCTTCAAAATTTCCTTTCATCTCCTACATTGCACTACTAGAAAATCCTCTTTTGGCACACCAGAACGCGGGCGGCCGCTTCTGGCGGTCGCAAATAGACTCATTAGCGACCGCTTATGGTGGTCACTAATGCCCTTTAATAAACCCGCCCGTGACCATTTTCCTTTCACTTTTCCCTTCCCCCTTTTTTCCCCCTGCTCCCGCTCTGCTCCCGCGCGACCTCTTCCTTTCCCTCTCCATTTTCATTTTCCCCCACACTCGTCTCTCTCTCTCGGTCTCTCCCCAGTTCCCGTGAAGCTCTCCTGGTTGTCATCTCGGCGCTCGATCTCTCCGAAGAAGGTAGCCCAGTTCGCGCGAACTCTCCGACGTCTCTCCCGGTTGTCATCTCGTCTCTCTGTCTCTTCTGCACGGGCTGTGCGACCTCTTCACTGCAACTCACTGCAACTCTCATCTCTTCTCGTCTCTCTCTCCCAGTGCGACGCAAAGGAAGAAAAGGGCCAGATTGACGACGCCAAGGATTGCAGAGCCTAACCTCGGTGAGTTTTTTTTTTAAACTCCTTTTTTTTTTTCTGATGTGGGTTTTGATGCATTTGATTTCTATTTTAGGATGAATATGTCACTTTTTTTTTTGGTACCTTTGATTTTGATCCTGGCATAGAATTTGGGCAAATGACTATCTTGATAATTTCCCAGTTGATGCATTTCCATGTACAAGCGTGGAATGTTCAAAAGGGTTAGTAAATTGAAAAAAAAAAGGTTATAGCGAATTATTTATTGGCTTTTCGTGTTTTGAGTCTTAGGGCCTTAATCTGTGTCATTTTCCGTCTAGGTAGGTATGTGGCGGGACACTTTTTAAGTTTTGATATAAATCAAATCCAAATACATTGTCCACGGATTTGATTGGGGGTTTTATGGGAATTTTCATATGCTTGGAATTTCTGATGGTGAGTGTGAAGGTGAGAGGAGAGAGACTTTATTTTGCTTTTACTGTTTCTGGGTTTGGATGTCCGAGTCCCCTCTTTCTGAGTATGGGTGTCTGACTCACCTTATATGGTGGTGGGGGTGGTTTTGGAACATAGCCATCCATGGCCCTCAGGAGCAGTGGAAACTGGTATGTCTTAGGAGACTAAGGATTTCAAAAAAATCTCATTGCGTGTTTTAAGTAGGATTTGCTCTTAAAAATTAATCTTACCCTTGATTTCCTCCTGAATAGTTGGAGCCTCATAGTCTCCAACAGGAAATAATACCCCCTTTTATGAATGAAATTAATGATAAGAGTTGATCCTCTAAGTATCTCATTTGACTCTCTCTCTCTATATATAGATTTATATATATGGAAAGAGTGAAACTCTAGTTTGTGCGGCTATGCGAAAATCCAATTCAGTGGAGAAGGTTTTTCACATTTCATGGAGAATTGATTTCCATCCCTCTCCATCAAAAATGGTTTTTTAAGGAATGAGGAACTTCTTTTCATTTTTTTTTAGGGAAAAGTAGCAGGATCATACATGGTTTTTATTGTAGTGTGGAAAACCTATTCCCCTTTTTCAAGCTTTTTCCATGGTAAAGCAATTGAACAAATGTGATAAAATCCATCTATTAAAAATCCGAACCCATTCAACATGATTAAACTACCCTCATATTGGATGTCCGAAAATTTTACTCACAAGGGAGTTGGCTGCCCCGTAAGATTGAGTATATGATTAATGACAATTAATAAAATCTTATGCATTATTAATTATATTGATTAATCTCATCATTAACAATATGTTCAATCATATGTTTGGACCAACTCTTGCTAGTGTAAGATTTTGAAATATCTCATATATGGGTAGGGTATTCATCTTGAGTAGCTTGAATTTGCAATAGGTGGATCTAACTATAGAGCTCTACTCCTTACAACCCGGACTCATAATGAGAGTTTATTGTGGTATTTTCACACAATTTGTAAATTTAATAAGATAAGATTTTAAAATAGAAAAAAATTAAAATTAAAGCAATTTCACTGTTAAAGCAACTCTCCTCCGAGTGGATCTACCTGATAAGAGAACAGATTTGCACTAGCAAATGATCAATCCTAATCAATAAAAGCCATTGTGGTTTTTTCAGCTCCTCTTGTGGTTTGTGTCAAGGCAATCCTCTATCTCCCCATCTCTTCATTCTTGCAGAGAAAATTCGTAGCTTTTGAAATTTTCTATTTAAGCTCAGAGATTAAGAGAGTCCAACCTTGTGGATTGTTGCTTATATAATTTTTAAAATTCCTACTTAAGAAATGCTAAGTAGTACTTTTTTTTTCCACTTGAGCAGTTGCGAATCTAACTGGGGAAGAGAATTTGGGGCGTTTGATAACCCCCAATAGGAATTGTCACATGTCTTGCGAAGAAACATGCGCTCTTTTCCTCTTTTAGATGTGCATTTGCAAAAGCTCATTATAGGTGTCCTAAAAAAAATCATTAGGAGTCGGTCACAATCAGCTGTATCATTCATCCCAACATGACCTTGTGACTCCTGACTGAATCAAAGGTTTGGAGTTCTCTTGTAGAAAGAGAAAGTGGTCTCCAAAGAATAGAAAAAGGTTTACCAAAGATTATAATTGCTGTGTAGTTGTCATTAGTCACAAGCCAGTTGGGGACATATTAAGAATAATTTTTGAAGTTGGGGAAATATTGTCATTGGTAATCTGCTTGATCCCACAGTGGATGGGTCTTCACTTTGCTACTATAATGTCTGGGCTATTGATCTCTCTTGTTATTCCCATGCGGGATAGAGAGAGAAAAAATAGTGTAGAAGATTCGAGAGGAGTTGAGAATGGAGAAGGTTCTGGTCCTTCTGGAGACAGTACAGAGACGGTTCCAGACTTGCCACGGAGGAAAAGAACACTGGGCAGGGGCATGGTGATAAAATCTTTTTTGTGGGGGCCATATTCAAAGTTAATGTTGGTGTTAGATTTAATCAATTGGATTGTGTGCGTCATTTGGATTGAAATAAAATGTGGGATAGATGGATATAAAGGGATCCCTGAAAATCACCCTAGGCTTCTCTCATGAATTTGTAGCTTGGTCTCAAAAAAATTATCTATGCATCTTAGCCTGTAGCATTTGGATATAACATTTGTTTTATGAGTTTTCAAGAATATAGCCTTTTGAACTTGCTTTTTTTCTTTTTCTCAAAACTTTCTTCAAATTTCCAATTATCAGGTTTTCAAAATGCTAAAAGAGGCATTTGAGCATTTGTAAATCTAGAGGAGAAACAACATTTGAAATTCCCACCCATCTCTTTGGTGGAAATTCTTAGAATTCAAGCAAACAAGTAGGCCCCAAATAAGAATTATAATGATGTAAATGTGTAAAGGTCCAATTGTAAAGATGTGTTTGAATCCAGATCTTGTGTTTCAATTATGTGTGAGGTGGATATTTTACAGCTTTTGCAAGAGAAGGTCCCTGAATAGTTTTCAAATGCCAGGACAAGTGGTACATTTTCAAGGGCCTACCACACATAAAAGACCTATTAATCCTATCATAAATAAATAATTAATCAATGAAATAGGTCCAGGTCCATTGTCTTGATACGTGTCCCATTTTGTGAAGCCTTTTGAGAAAATTCCCAAGATCATTTATGTGATTTTGTTTTGGCCGTCATGTTCAATGGGTGTTTATTCCATTATTGATTAATTTGGGATCCACACATATCACTTCGTTATTCTAATGATTTCCCTTCCATTCTTTTTCCCTTCATGGTTATAACAAATGAAGGGTTTCTTTGCTTCTTTTTGTGGTGGGATTATTGTTTTTATTAAAAAATATTCTCTTATATTAATGTATTAATTTCAATTTCCGAACTATTGTGTCTGTAGAGTTTTTGAGAAAGTTTCGTTCTTTCTGGTGTTGGAATTGATTAGGTTTTAATGTTGAATTGCTTACTGTTACTAGTGCTTTGAATTTGTGGAGATGGTAATGGTAACTATTTGAAATCCTGTGATGACTGGTTTGGTATTTCATGATGGGAGCTACGATAATTAGTTGGTTTATTATTGCTTTGGCATTATTTGACTGGTTTGGTATTTCATGATGGGAGCTACGATAACTATTTTTAAATGTTAATTACAATTATCTATTTAAATTAATTTATCTTACAAACATTTGGACATATATGTCGGGGCGTAAGAGGAGAGATCGTCCGTTGACGATGGATGAGCTACTGCGCCAGTCTCAGGCCAGCACGCCATCTGGGGACAGTAGACCTACATCTGGTGCCACCCAGCCGGGTTCGATGGCCTCACCGAGTATGCCATCAACCTCTCATTCGAGTCCATCGACTGCTACACCTTCACCATCTCGTTCAGCAGCAGCCGATACACAGACCGGTATAAGTTTATTTAATTAAAATATTTTAATTCCAGCAAATGATTTTATTTCAATTTAATTAGATTATCTCTTATTTGAACAGGTTCTGTGAGCACGGGCCCATCTACTAGTAGGGGGAGAGGCCCTGCTAGAGGGATCCAGACGTGGAATTCCGGTCATCCCATTGACGTGGCATTTGATGAGACATACCACCTGGTGGGTCCGCTTGCTCGCAAGCTCATCAACCAGTTGGGACATATGGTCCGGGACCCACATGCATTCCCTTTGACTACACTTGATTGGGAGGCATTCCCGGTGGAGTCATTGGATCGTATCTGGACGCAAGTTAAGGTAATAATTTAACATTTCTCTGCAGGATGTGTCAATTTAAACCATAACTAAATGAAAAATTATTTGTCCTTTTCAGGATAATTTGAGGGCATGTCCTGAGCTCTTCCGGCCAGTTTGCATGTCGAAGTGCCGGAAGATGTGGAAGGATCATAAAAATAAAATGAAAATGCAGCATTGGAAGCCACACCAGGATGCCCCCGACATACTTGAGCGAGTTCCGACGGGCATTCTCCCGGATCAGTGGACTCAGCTCGTCCGGTACTGGACATGCGAGGAGGCAAAGGTGAGAAACTTGTATGTACTTTTTTATTTTCATTTTAACAGTTTATTAGTGACTATCGTAACTAACAAAAATTAATTGATAAATTATTAAAATAGAGAGAGGCGGATACCAATGCGCGGAACCGCGCAATGCAGGGTCCCGCACATAGGTTGGGGACTCAACACATCACCCAGGTCCGCCATGAGGTAAAAACGTTAGATCGTATATGTAATTTTTATTATTTTCATTTTGTATGATATTATACAAATAATATAACTATCAACCAAACAGCTGCGTTACAAGGGCGATCCGGTCGACAGGATGTCCGTATGGATGCTTTCTCGAGACCCTCGCCACCCGGAGGCTGCAGCTATCCTCGTAAGTTTAAGCATTGGAAGTCACTTAAAATATCCGTCTATTAATATGTCTTGTTATGCATTATAATATATTAAATGAATCAACTGCGTAGGCCCAATATCAGTCACACCTGGAGCAGTTGCCCGAGGACCAGCGTAGTTTGCCATCGCGGAGGGATGAGATATTGCACTCCATCGTTGGCCGGGACGGGCACGGATACACTCTCACGTATGGGACGGGCATTCCACGCTCGCACATCGAGCGAGCGGAGTCATCCGGTGCTAGCTCCTCCCAAGGGTTGCGCTACCGTACAGATGAGGAGGTCGAGGAGTTGCTGCAGTCCATGAAGGCAGCGATCAGGGAGGAGATGAGGGCCGAGATGAGAGCGGAGTTGGCGGAGCCCGTTTGCTCGGTGATCCTGACCAGGTATATAAATTTTTTTTAATTCAAGATTTTAATTAGCCTATGTATACAATCACCGCGCAAACAGGCTCCGGTGAGTTATATTCATCCATTAAAAGAAGATAAGTTCCCACATTTTTTGGTGAATCCAAGAACATAGTAACCAAGCGAATCTACAAGAAATATAAGCAAGTAACTAGTTTTATGTAAAATTTAAATCATGTATCCTTTCTCTAGTCTTTGATGTCATCCATTTTACTTTTGCCAGATGAATGATTAGATTTTTTTTTCCAGTACCACACATGTCACTTGCTATCATATCTGGTTTATTCTAATATATGTACAGGGGATTGATTACATAAGTTTGACCACACCATGCATTAAAACAAGGTTGAATCAAATCCGTGCATGTTCAGTCCACTTTGTGAAGATCCAAAACATTCATGTAAATTTCATAAGATGCTTTTGTATTAGACTGTAGACATCATTTTCTGTTGCGATTGGGCTGACTGAAAATGTTTGTCCTGACTTTGTGACTCTTTTAAAAACCCAGGTGCTATGAAATTATTTAGGAAGATGGATATACCTCATCTAGACATTGGAGATTATCTTGGTAAAATTTCTCTCTCTGTATTTTTTATATTTATGCTATCCTTAGTGCCCAATGTGGTTTCATTTACTTTAATGGGTTTGTTGCTAAAGTGACAACACAAAGTGATATTGGAATATGAACCAACACAATAGTCCAATATACTACTATAAATAACACTAAATGCAACCAAAAGAAAAGAAACACAAGCGAATACTGGTCTATACAGGTCTACATGTGCAAGGGAGTTGAATTTTATTTTTTTTGTACTGAATTTTATTCTACTGTTGGGAGGCTCTTGAATGGAACAAAGTGGTTAATAAACATCAAGGATGGAGGCTTGTATCTTGTTTATGGTTGCATGCAGGTGTCATTCATCTGTTTTCAATTATGATGTAACATCCTGTCATATATCATTTAGATCATTGATTCTGGTTGTTGTCTTTTGCTTTGACTAGATATCTAAAAAAAAATTGTCCTCATATTCTGTTCAAGGGATCTTCTTGCTTAGGAAAGAAAGCCCGACTCATGGTTCGCACCAATGGTGAAGGGGTTCAATCCCCTCTTCATTGTTTAGAAGCAGAAATGATCTGCTTCCTTTTCCCTGTTTTGCTCCTTCTATCCTTGATTCTATATAGTAATAGATAATATGAAATGAAATTCTATCTACTAAACTTAAATCTTAGCCTATCAGAGGAAACTAGCACAGTCAAGCATGGACTTTTTGATTCGTGTTTATATGTGCACACATAGCGAACTTTTATTGAGTTATAATTTTAAATTCATTGAATTTGCAAGTCGCTCATGTACTGGTCACTATGTTTTTTAAACAACATAGCTGCATTTTTTGCGAGTGTGAATGATTACCTATGTTGAAATGAAGTAATAAAAATTGAATATTTGAAAATGAAAACAATTCAAAGCTTCACCGTAAAGAATCATTTATAAACTAAATTTGAACAATTTGAAACACAGAGCAGATCTATGCACTTGTTCATTTATATGTTGTGTCAAAACACAAATATATCGAGTTACACCGTCTATTGAATTTAAGTGCTACAAGATTGATGAGATGTATCGAGTTCTTTGTCCTTCCTTTTCAAGTTGCCCTCAATATCTTCAGTGTACTTCCTTGAATTAACTTAGTGCATGGGTGTATGGCATATTTGGTGTTGACAGGGAGATTGGAATGGAGCTGGTAGTCAATTCTGCCAATGCTATTGGATGTGTTGTTATCAACGTTGGTGCAAAGCACTTGATTGAAGGAAGAGTAAGTCAATGTACTATTTCTTCATCATATTTGATGTATTTGCATATTGGTTTTTTGATATTAGTCAAGATGTTTCCACCTTAGTCCTTTTGGGCTACAAAATTAAAAAAGATAACAGGTTCTTTGTAGTTCAACATCTTTTATTTTCATTATATTTCTTATAAGTTCTTGTTAGGCTTTTATGTACCTTAGGATTTTGATATCAGATATTTGTCAAAGATTATATTGATCATTGGTGTCTTCTATTTCACTAACTAATCTTTGACATAAATGGATATGCTCCTAGCTCAAATCAGAATGGATTTTTTCTAGATGCTTATTGTGAAGTTAGAACACAAGCATATGTTAGCATCTTATTATGTGTTATTGTAGCTTAAATACCTTTTTTTTTATCATAGCAAAATAAAATGTTAGTTTTATTCATCAATGAACTCAAACGGATATAATAAGAACCATATAATTGTTTGTTTAGTCTTTTTCATAATAGTAAAACATATAACTATGACAACATTGCTCTCACTAACAACTACGTGCAACGCACGTACATGTCACTAGTATTGTGGAAAATAAGGACATAAAGTGTTTTTATGTGGCAGGACTGTTGAAGATAGATTGGGCTTATAGACATAGCATCTATTTTGTTTCATCTCACTGCTGTTGTTGTTTAAGCTACAAATATATTTTTGTAACTACTATTGGTGGTAGTAATGGCCAGTCAAAGCAGGTAATTGCTTGTAGGTTGTTTGTGTTGCATTAAATGGATAATGTGCTATATGTGGTGGACTAGGATTTCCTTTTAGTATTTAATGGGACTTTCGACATTTCTTATTAAGGTCAGGGGTGATATGTATAGAAAGTGAACAACAAATGACATTATCTTTCAATTGTGTTACGAGCTCATCATTCTATCATGGTTCATGTTTATATTTCTTTATTAGCACATGATTTCATTTAACAAGGCTTCTTTTTTTATGGCAGACGATAAGCTATATGGCGGAGCGTGTTGTAGGACATGGATCATTTTGAATTGTGTTTCAGGTGAGTTCTACCCCTACTTTCTCCAGTAGATCGTTATTGAGTGCCCGTTATTTCTGTTGCACGAAGATTTCGCTCGAGGGTAGAGTGACTAATAGGAACTGACGGCTCGCAAATAGGACTCCCGATTAGAGAGTTACGAGCAAAAACATAGGATTTTCCAACACTTAGGCTCCAAAACGGCCCGCCAGGGGTCCGGAACGGGAAACGGCCCCTCCAAAAATCGGAAAGCGGCACGAGCACTTCGGTCGAGGGTAGAGTGACTCGTAGGAACTGACGGCTCATAAATAGGACTCTCGGTTAGAGAGTTACGAGCGAAAACATAGGATTCTCTAACACTTAGGCTCCAAAACGGCCCGCTTGGGGTCCGGAACGAGAAACGACCCCTTCAAAAATCGAAAACCGGCATGAGCAATTCGCTCGAGGTTAGAGTGACTTGCAGGAACTGACGGCTCGCAAATAGGACTATCGGTTAAAGATTTACGAGCGAAAACATAGGATTTTCCAACACTTAGGCTCCAAAACGGGTCGCCGGGGGTCCGGAATGGGAAACAACCCCTCAAAAAATCAGAAATCGACACGAGCACTTCGATCGAGGGTAGAGTGACTCATAGGAACCGACGGCTCGCAAAATAAGACTCTCGGTTAAAGAGTTACGAGCGAAAACACAGGATTCTCCAACACTTAGGCTCCAAAACAGCCCGTCGGGGGTCCGGAACGGGAAACAGCCCCTAAAAAAATTGAAAACCGGCACAAGCACTTCACTCGAGGTTAGAGTGACTTGTAGGAACTGACGGCTCGCAAATAGGACTCCCGGTTAGAGAGTTACAAGCGAAAACATAGGATTCTCCAACACTTAGGCTTCAAAACGGCCCGTCGGGGTTCCGGAATGGGAAACGACCCCTAAAAAAATTGGAAACCCACACGAGCACTTCGGTCGAGGTTAGAGTGACTCGTAGGAACTGACGGCTCGCAAATAGGGCTCCCGGTTAGAGAGTTACGGGCGAAAATATAGGATTCTCCAACACTTAGGCTCTAAAAAGGCCCGCCGGGGGTCCGGAACAAGAAACGGCCCCTCCAAAAATCAGAAACCGGCACGAGCACTTCGCTCGAGGGTAGAGTGACTCGTAGGAACTGACGGCTCACAAATAGGACTCTCGGTTAGAGAGTTACGAGCAAAAGCATAGGATTCTCCAACACTCAGGCTCCAAAACGGTCCGCCGGGGGTCCGGAACGAGGAACGGCCCCTCCAAAAATCGGAAACCATCATGAGCACTTCGCTCGAGGTTAGAGTGACTTGTAGGAACTGACGGCTCGAGATTCCGACTCCCGAATTGCTCGTATAGTTGAAACGTAGGTTTAACTTAAAACTTAGGAAATTAGCTTCCGAGTGCCCAAACCGAGCAAACGGGCTCCAGTGCCCCTGAAACTGTACGGACATGAGCCCATTGTCATTCTTGAATTGCCGGAACTAACGGCTCGAGATTCCGACTCCCGAAATGGTCGTATAGTTGAAAAGTAGGTTTAACTTTCAAAAATTTCATTTTAATACTTAATTTTGTTTATATTTACTATATATTGCCTATTTTTATAATTAACTTTTAATATTTATTTTTTCTTTTTGTCTGCAGGTTCTAGGGCAACGTATCGATCACGGTACCCCGCCCAGCAAAATTTTTTTTTTTTCTGGAATTGTAATGAATATAATTTGTTCAAACTTTTGTAATGTTTTAAATGTTATTAATATAAGAGTTTGTTTTGTTGTTAGTATTTTTAATTCATTGTTCTAGTGTAGATAATATATCCAGGTACAGATACAGGTATAAAAAGCAGGAAAAAAATTTGGAAATTTGGGAAGAATAAAAAAAAATTTGTATTACCATTAGCGGCCACCGTTGGCGGTCACAAAAGTTCCCAATGGCGGTCGCAACAAATAGAGAAAAATAAATAAATAAATTTTAAAAAATAAAAAATGTATTAGCGACCGCCAAAAGGTCTAATTGGTGGTCGCAATAAATAAAAAAAATAAAAAAAAATTGAAAATAAAAAAAATGAGTATTAGCGACCGCCAATTGGACCTTTTGCGACCGCCAATGGCGGCCGCTAAAAGTTTTTAAGTTTTTTACACGCCGTCGCTAAGCCGTCGCAAAAGATGTTGCGACCGCCATGTGGCGGTCGCTAATGTGTATTTGCGACGACGTTTCCGCGGCCAGTACCAGGCGGTCGCTAGGCTGTCGCTAAAGAGTATTAGCGACCGCCATCTGACTTTTAGCGACGGCTAATGGCGGCCGCTAAAAGTCATTTTTCTAGTAGTGTTGGTTATGTGAATGAGGGGAAAAAGTATAGAAATAGTTATGACCATCTGATGGTTTTGTGGCTCTTGATGGATGGTCCTAGATAGACGATGGACCCTACCACATGATCACATCTGCCAAATGAGATTTCTAATGATTTTTTTGTTTTTAATGGGTGTTTGCTTTGATGGTAGTTTTTCTACAACTATTTTGATGGTTTCATGTTAGTCACCAATTGTTTGAAGAAATGCCTCAGTGGGTATTTTTGTTCATTCTCCCTCATGGGTTGACGATTTGATGTGAAATGAGTTTTAGTTTTTTTTTCCCCCTAGAATGAGAAGAAACTAAAAGCCAATGAAGATATGAAGATCATTATGACTTGTTTCATTCCAATGAAGCAGAAGAAGGGGATTTGTTATGGATTGAAGACCTTCCTCTTTTTTTTTTTTTTTTAATCTTGTTATTGTAGAGAGCTATTTACTTTCTACTGATTAGATGGGTTGCATATAAAGGTTGAGTCATTGAAAACAATGGTCTTAGTCTGTTATAAATAAAATATAATGAGTTATTTTTCCGAATGGAGGGATCTAGATAAATAGAACTATCCCAACTAGAAGTTGATGCATGTTTCTAGTGATTAATATGTTCCTTTTGTTATGTGTTTATGTATAGTTCTTTTGCATAGTAAACTTATACTCCCTATATCAAAAAATGAAAATTAACTTTGGATGTGAGCAATGTACTTGACCCTCAAGCTCTTAAGGAGCCCCTAAATTGCCTACAAACCAACTTTAAAAAGAGATTGAAAGAAAAGACACACTTTGTATAACCTGTACATGGACAATGGAATTGTCAATGTTCTTCTGTAGTAATGATGGATTCGCTATGATTGTAGCAATTGTCAGCACTGAATAATTGCTCCTTCCCTCCAGCAAGGTTCACAAAATTCATAAGTTAAGCAATGCAAAGAATTTGTAAGTTGCCACCAACTAGAAAACTAGATCCCTCTGCTATTGTAGAGGCTTTGTAGGGAGTCAGATCATGTATGCGCCAAAACAAACTCTCATAATTTTAATTCAAAGAACAAGATTGGAATCCCTCCTTACAGCTGACTGACTGATCTTAAAATTTCCTATTCAACTTCTGATTTGAACAATAGACCATTTTAATTTGACTCAGACTTTTAACATTATAAACCCTCTATTCCTAATTACACAATATAAAGACGTACACGTAAAAATAAATCTCAAGAACCAGAACTCTTTCCTAATTACACATGGACTCTCCCTCATGGGTTGAGGATTTGATGTGAAATGAGTTTCAATTTATTTTTTTCTATAATGAGAGGAATCCAAAATCCATTGAAGATATGAAGATTATTGTGACTTAAGATCATAGTATTAGAGACAACATCCATTGAATATAATTTTTGTAATCAATATCACTCTTATCTAAAAACACCATATGCTTCGATACCTTTTATCAGTTCCAAACACCCAATATGTGCCCTCAACAAGTCTTACAAGAGAACGTCACAACAGAATGGTTCACATCTTCAAACTCACTATGATGTTTGATTCCAGATGAGGTAGTATTCTAGATAAAACCCACAACCCATGAATTGGCATGTGCTTGAAGATCCCTTTAGTCCAATCCAGTTGCTCTTGGATTGAACCAACCCATGAAGAAAATTGTCATCATCAAATCAAAGTGATTCTTTGGCCATTCAAACTAACTATGTTGCTTCTTTTTTTTTTTTAACTCATTTACCCCCATATATTGTTTAGTATGAATGTGTAATGAGTGTGATCAATATGTCGTAAAGTAGTGAATAACATGAAGCTACTTGTAAAGGGTGTATGACCTTTGCGTGCTAGAACAATTTGAGATATGACATTTTCTCCTTGCATTCAATTAACACAGTTGATTAGAGCTTCATATATGTGGTACTTAGTAGGAAGATGCACCCCATTATAAAGTCATTGTGATTTTGTTGTTGGAGATAAAAAATGGGCAAAGAACCAATAAATAATTGTAACGATATCATTATCAGAAAATTTTGAAAACTAGATTTTGAGTGAAATCGTGAGTCTTTCTTATTGTTTATGCATCTCAATATAAAGTCACCATTATTTTCTTGCTGGACACAAAAAATGGATGAAGAAACTATAAATGATGGTAACGATATTGTTATAAAAAAAAAATATCGGGCACAAAATTCAGGTTCGTATGAATAGGAATTCAAGTTCTTAAAGATTCCCCCCCCCCCTAAAAACCATCTATAGATCATCCCATCTACAATTATAAAATGTTTTTTCTTATGTTTGTTGCTATTCTTAACCTTACTTATGGGATCTATGAATTGATTAGGTTCATCGTTAATTCTGCACTACTAAAGTTTTTATGTTTGTTGCAACCATCATGTCTTTGTAATTTTGTACTGTAATGCTCCATATTTTTTTACTAATCTGAAAGCCTAAAACTATGTGTGGGGCACTTGATTGATTGTTACTAACAAAAGAAGATGACAAGTACCATTGACCCTTTGCCTTTCTTTTTTGCATTAAACACAATTTACTATTATTAGATTTTCAATTCCTATATATCATATTTGACCCTTCTTTTCTTTTATTTTTCGCGATTGGAGGCCAGAGTCTGAGAGCTTCAGGGATGAAGACATGGGTCTAGTTCCTTCAAAGTGGAAAGGAATCTATCCAATCAATGGCTAGGAATTAAAGGGCAGCACCATCATATGAATAAATGGAGAGCCCAGACGATGCATTGCCGATGATCCTTCAAGCTGGTGAACAGAGGACAGGATGAGGAAACATGTTACATGCTCTCATTGCAAGAAGCGTGGTCATAATATACAGACATGTAGAGATCCACCTCCAAGGGGATGAATCATATTTTCCGGGCTTGGTGTAAATACTTGTTTATGGTGGTACAACATATTGTTCTCATTATTTTGGATGTATCTCTGGATAATTGTGGGAGAACATCATGTGTATATATTGATGTATAGATCAAACCAATAGCGAAGTTTGGATATGATAATTTGAAAAAAAACTTGTATACCGGCACCTTCCATATGGGGTATTTGTGTTATCTATCAGTTCTTTGTGTACCATTGTCTCTGCAAGTTTTGTTGTTTCAATCCGCTCCATACAACTTGCTCTTTTCATTTATGAAATAACTCAGGGTTATTATCTGCTTGCAGGACAAGCAAGAAGGCATCACAAACAAGACCATCACAATGAGTTTATGAAAGTAGAAAATAGCAAAAAAATGAATAAGGATGATCACTTGATGGTGACGATGTCCTTATTCGGGATGCTTAAAGAGATTACAAGTAGGAAGATTCATAAATTTTTTTTTTAAAACAGAGAGAACTCAGAAGTGCAAATTGTTGAAGAAGATAACAACCATTGACCAACATCCAAAGCAATAACAAAATTTATTCATATGATGGTGCTGCCCTTTGATTCCTGGCCTTTGATTGGATAGATTCCTTTCCAATCAATTGAAAATTAAATGCACATACCTTGACTGGCCAATATTGCTTGACTGTTGTGAGTCCAAAATCTGACTTCTCTTTCCCTGTTGCTTGGTCTGTCTGGTTGAGGAATTAGTGGTAATTGAATGGAACAAAATCATCCTACTGATGGGATTTTGAGAACAAGAAAAAGATAAAAAAGAAAAGAAGAATAAAGAAATATGAGAATAAGATTCTGTCCAGGACATGGAATTGCAAAACAGTGTTGGTCACATCAGTAGACAGGCCCTTTTATCACTATCTAGGACTATTTTAATCCTAAAGATTAGTATAAATCCTTAACCAAATGGATCCAAATACACCAAAGTGATGATCCATTGGGAGTCAACTAGAGTGTAAAGAGAGGGGGATAAGAGGTGTTCCATGCCAGCACTGTATGACATATGCAGCGGGAATATTTTTTCACCTTCATAGGCTTAATAAGAAAACATGATTCATGAACAAGGCCAATAGATATGACTTTAACTGCTTCAAAAGCCTATAAAACCCTTCAACTGCTTCAACATCATTAACCTCAGAGTAATTTGATTCATTGGATGAACAATAACATGCATTCATTCTACAGTGAATAACTTTCAATTCATCTAAAACATGAATAGTAAACAAAAGAAAAGGGGATAAATCAGAGTAGTAAGGAAAATCATAGGCCTAACATTATATGAACTTGAATTCCTACTCATACGAACTTGAATTTTGTGCCCAACGTTGTTTTTTTATAACGATATCGTTACCATCACTTATAATTTCTTTATCCATTTTTTGTTTCCAATAAGAAAATAATGATGACTTTATATTGAGATGCATAAACAATAAGAAAGACTCACGATTTCACTCAAAATCTATTTTTTGAAAAACTCTGATAACGATATCGTTACAATTATTTATAGCTTCTTCGCCCATTTTTTATCTCCAACAACAAAAATGACTATGACTTTATACTGGGGTGCATAAACAATGAGAAAGGCTCATGGATTTGACCCAGAAATGCATTTTCCTAATAGGTATAGTTACCAGAAATAGAAAAAATGCACGTTTTTGGGCCTAAACAATTGAATTTGCCCAAAAAAGGCTGTGCGTCAGTGGCAAAAGCTGATGTGTTGTGTTCATTGGCTCGTTTCCCCCCAAAATACTATGTAATTTCACCAAAAATGGACACTTTGAAAAGTTGGCCGAAAACCGTCAATTTAGCAAAACATCAAACGAAGTGGGTTTTTTTTTTCTTGGTTTCTTCATTCTTCGTTTTCTCCTTTTGGTATGGGGGCGTGGGCCTTGTTCATGTGGGGCGTGGGCCAGTAGCACAATACCTCTTCAAGTGAAGGTGCACAGATCAATGGGTTCGAACCTTTTGATGCTTTCTAAAATGGCCCTGGATGGGCAGCAAATGAAGGTTCGAGTCCTCAAAGAGAGGGTTCGAACCTTCGGGCTCTCTGGTATTTGGCCCGGAGAGGGGGTAAGATGAAGGTTCGAATCCTTTATTAGAGTATTTAAACCTTTAGGCTGTCTAGGATTTGGCCCAATAAGTGAGTAAGGCGAAGGTTCGAACCCTCTCTTAGAGGGTTCGAACCTTAGTGCCCTCTGGGATTTGGCCCAGGAGTGGAAATAAGTGACGGTTCGAACCCTAGTGTTCTCTGAAATTTGGCCCAGGATGGCAACGAAGTGAAGGTTCGAACCCTTAGTGCAAGGGTTCGAACCTTTGGGTTCTCTGGGATTTGGCCCAGGAGGTCATGGAGATGGCTTGTATACAACTATAAATGGTGGAGAAAGGATAAGAAAGGTTATAGAGGAGGCAGTGAGAGGAAAAAACTTTCAAAAGTTACTTTCAGCGATTTGATGTAAAGGATTAAAATATAAACCAGTAATCGTAACAAAAAAATGTATCAAAGATAGTCCACAGAGAGTAATCGTAACAGTCAAATCTAAATAAAAGTCACTACTCTACAAGCTCAAACTTGCCAGTCACCATACCCACTCGGTTAAGACATCAAAAATGCAAACCTCATGAAATCTTATCTTGTAACCAACCAAGTAGCCAACCCGACCTTCCACATTTCATACATCTATTTCACATAATGCTCCTCATTTCTGAAAGAATCACCTACCAACCCTACTTTCTTCATGCATTCTGTTGCAAATTGGAGGGCCCACAAGCCAAAGGCAATTGACTTAATAAATCTAGCCGAAACTCAGTCCACAAGGGGTATCAAATCCAGTCCCTAATAGGAAAAAAATAGCCTAAGGGTAGACTATGATAAGTTAGGTATACCAAATACCAATAAAACACTACGCCCCAACCCCCAACGCACACACAAAAACCAGCAGCAGCAGCGAAAAGAAAAAAGAAGAGGAGGGGGTGTTTCTGATGAGAAAGTAAGACCCAATATAATTAAAGGAAGGTGGGCTTTCTTTAACATGTGTCTGCAACACATTACTAGGGCCATATGGCACTTCTGCTTTCATTTAAACCCACAACGCACACACAAAAACCAGCAGTAGCAGCGAAAAAAAGAAGAAGAGGGGGGTGTTTCTGATGAGAAAGTGAGACCCAATATAATTAATGGAAGGTGGGCTTTCTTTAACATGTGTCTGCAACACATTATTAGGGCCATATGGTACTTCTGCTTTCATTTAAATCACTAAAACACTACAATATTGATCATACATAAAATTCATACAAGGTTTGTAGGGAAAAAAAGATCTTTTGCAAAATGTACATTTCTAGAATTTGATATGGATCCACTACAAGTTCAAGCTTTCCATCAATTCATATAGAGAACCGGGCATTGGAAAAAGTTCTGTGCAATAGAAGCTTAGGGACCTGCCAAAGAAACATAAGACCAGAACTTACTAACGTACCCGCCTCAAGATGCCATTTTAACATACTTTAGAGGATGAACTGGAAGTAGATAGATAACATATTAGAATATGTGTGCATCTTATTCAACTGTGCAATTGAAATGGCTTATAGAAACTGAATTATGAGCGACAACATTTACTAATGGTTCATCTTTAAAGAATTTCTTACACTGAGTGCATGGTAAAATAGGACATGATCCACTAACATTTGAACAAACATTATTATAGTTTTTAAAATAGGTGGGTATTTAGATGAGGATTTTAACAAAAGTAATTACAAGTTACCATACAGATATCTCAAGAAGTTGGCAGTATCTGACTGACACCAAATCAGAATTAACCAACGAAGAAAGAAAAATGATCAAAGAAAATGAGCAAAATAGATTTGAACAGAGGACAGCTTTCTCCATTTTTCCATCAATTAATCAACTTCTTCTCATCATCCAAAAAGACCCTTAGATAACCAGTCCAAAAGTATCATGCAAATTGCAAATGAGCAAAACAGATCAAGAGGGTGGTTTTTTAGAACTCAATATCAAATTGGTGTGGGTCTTTCCATATGCATGTGGATGGGATACAAAATGGACGCTTGTTTATCTAGAGCTGTTTCCACATTCTTGAAATGCATTTTCTCTTCAACTTCCCCGAACTTTTATTCTCTGTTATACAAGCATGTAGAAGGCACCCTTTATATAAATTTTTTCCTTCAAAAGCTCATCTCCCCGTAACCATGCCAATACATTACAAGAGTATGATTTCAAAGGCAATGGAGCCCACATCTACTTATCTTAGTGAAAATAGAAATCTTTTGCAATATAAATAAATGGACACTAAGATAAGTAGATGTGGGCTCCATTGCCTTCGAAATCCTTGCCCTAATAAAGAATAGAGTACAGTATAAAAAACATCATAACATGGCCTGGTAGTTCAAAGGCTCTTGAGCCCATGTGATGATCAAATAATAACTTAGAATTATGGGAAGATTAAATGTATAGGCAGACAGTAATGCAAACACAGTCAAGTTTCATAAACAGGAGAACAACACATGATTTTCTCGGTTTGCCTCAATACATTGAAACATGAATCCTCATTGTATAAAGAAAAATGTGCAACAGCTGATTGTTTTGAGAAAAATTGCATTGTATATAGAGTTTGGGAGTGAACGCTAACAAAATTTCAAACTTTCTCAATGATAAGAAAATGAATTAAGCGCAAGAAACAATTTGCTTCATAACAACTGCAGGGAAAAGTGTCAAGTACAAACATGCCATTGGATTTGAAAATATCAAGTTTCGTTAGTAATAGTTATGATAACAACTGCAGTAAGAAAATAATTACAATGGCCATCACTTCTACGTTACATTATAGAATATCCTCTTGTTTTCAAATCTGGAGGAGCAATGAGAAAGAAAGCAAACCTGTAAGAGAGCAGCAATAGTGCCAATAGAATGCCATAACATTGGAGTAAGGCCTTGAAACAACTCCCTTTTCTAAAAAACAAATTGAAAACAAAAACGCCTCTAAGTTCATGATTTATCCATATAAATCTCATAAATAAACAAACCATAATTTGATATATCATAACCATAAAAGGAATATTGTGCTAAAGCATCCAACGACACAATGTATTCACTAGGTTTGATACTATTTAAAAAAACAACCCAAAATGTGGCTAAACAACATCAACTCCTTATGAATCAATCCAAAAATACTCTAACCCATCAAACCCCAAATGAAAATTCCCATTTTTAGGCCACCCCATCAAATGACCAGAGGAATTCAATTCAACCGGCAAGATTCTTCCTTTATCAATAAGTATTCTTCCTTTACCAACAAATATCCCCCCACCATTACAAAACCCCCCAAGATGTGGCTGAACAACAACATCAACTCCGTTTGAATAGATATGAAAATACCCAATCCCATCTAGCTCCAAATGAAAAGATCTCATTTTGAAACCACCCCATCAAACGAAAACCGAAGAAATCCCAGATTTCAATTAGAAAAGGAAGAAAGGAAGGAAGAAATCCTAGCCTTCGATCCAACTGTTTCAACAGACCCGTGATCCCGCTCTTTTTATATCCTAGAGCTTCCAAATCCAGTTTGGAGTTTGACGAATTCGACCGGATAAGATGAATGTGATCGCCGGAATCGACGTCTTCGGACATTTTGTTTGGGGAAGAAAGAAGAAGGAAATCGTTCGATGCTTTTAGGGTAAAATGGTGGGATTGAAAACGATATCGTTCGATAAATGGAGGGCAAAAGAGTAAAAAATCATCATACGAACACCAAAAAGGGCATTTTCGTGTATTTCTGATTAAATCCGCTGTACTTGTGTATAGGAACACTTTTTTGGTAAAAATCCCTAAATTTTAATGGTTACGACCTAGTTCAACTAATAAAAAGAAGAAACTAACAGAAGATGACGAGACTTATAACACATGGACCTATTTATTTGTTTTTTGTGTTGGGGCAGATTATATCCGACTCAACAGGTGCTAGAGGACCCGCTTATCTCTTAGGATTATTTGTAGAACTCAAGCCTTATGCTTGGGCCCTGCATGTTATTCCAACTTGTACAAGATGGTGGCAAAGGCAATGAAGTGGCCAAGGATAGGAAAAAAAAGGGGAATGCGATGAATAGAAAGTGATTGAGTCTAATAAGATAAACAACCCTTTTGAGAAGTTTAACACACTCACAAACCCGCTACAACTTCTATAGGTGATTCAAAGTATAACTTTAGTATAGATTCAGTTATGTTCTTCCTATATAGTGAAAGATTACTAATACGTGATGTTAATCATTGTGTGCAGATTTGGCTGTACACACGAATTCTGCAATCTCCCAAACCAAGTCAATATGGGACTAACGACATCCAATCCGCATTGATGATGACGTGGGAAATATGTTAAAAGGGCCCACCGGATTGACAAAAGTCAAGATTGTTCGGCAACAACTTAATAACCTGGCAATTGATGGAGTAATTATGATTATTTGCTTTATTCCTAACGACATTGCATGATTCTATATTTCATTCTATTTTTCTTACTGTTAAAGTTATGCATTGTAGCTTGAATAGTGACTGTATGCCAAGTTTGGAAAAACTTTTTTGCTATAAGTTCTTAAGGTTGATCGATCTCTATTTGTGTCGGCAACGGTCCTAATTTTTATTGTGTTTTTGAACGACATAACTCTAGCCGCCTCAGGAAGCAATTAGACTTAGGCAAGTTGTCCCTCCAACATTTGATATGCCATTTTTAAGGGCGGAACAGATTGAAAGAGTAATTGTGGATTATAACATGAATCTTGAAGAGGAGGAGGCATTATGGGAAGGTAAAATGAATAGTGTCTAAAAGGAAATAAATCTTCTTCACAGGAACATGATGATGCATATCTGCCTTGGTAGTTTGCAACTAACATAACTTATATAATGTTAGTTTATGACTAACATAATTTATATGAGATCTACGCAATAATAGGATTGATTTGAATAACACAATATAAATTTTAAGTTAAACTATATATGTGTTCTCTGTTGTGATAGTTCCTTTCAGAAACCAAAAGAAAAATTATGTCTTCCAGTTCCTTTTGACAATTTCTTATTGACTTGATCCTCGACGGTATAACTTTTCTTCCTTATAACTCGACAGGACCCTCCTATTACACCAGTTCATACAGAAGAGTTTCTTCATCGACTGATAAATTATGCATAAGCACTTATTTGTTGGGAGGACATTCTTACAGGTTAGTACTTTTGAAAGGTTTTTGTTAGGGGGGCTGTTATGGTTTCCTATCAGAGCTTTTGCCTTTGGTCAGTCGTTGTTTGAGTTTAGATTGGCTTAGATTTGCTTGATTTGATGTAAACTTTTATGACAGCACATGTTTTTATCTGCTTTTAGAAAAACATATCCTTCTAATTATTAGAGAAAAGAATAACCCCTTGATGCACTTTGTAACTTTTCACTGCTTGGTAATTGATTTTTTTTTCAGATTAGGAATACTGTGGTTTGGGCACTTATCTGAATTCTTATGAATGTGGTGAGGAGGATGTGAAATGAGATTTGTTTATTGTCTTTTCATTGATGGATTGATGTATAATAAGGACTCCATTTATACATGTTAGTGATTACGTGAAGGGAAAAAATACACTCATAAGATCATAACTTTTTATAGAATTAAACAAGATTCATGATTTTTCTTCTAACTTCTACTTTGAAGTGAGCTAGTAGTTTGACAAGTCAGGGAAATTTGATAAAAAGAAGTAGTACAAAGAAGGCGATTTTGAGTCTCTGTTTTTTGCTATGTTTTGGTAAGTGCGGGATATTCGGAATTACTATTCCGGGTGATTTCGTATCGCGTTCTGCATCTAGGTTGGCCTTCGTGGCGTCCTCTGCCCCTCTGATGGCTTCGCTGTCGGCGGGGAATGCCACAAATGGTGATTCTGAAGTCCCGTCGTATGTCCAGGCAGTGTTTAAACAGGCGGAGGGTGATTCTAAACGCAGCCATAGCTATTGCTGTACACACCCACATTTTAATTTTTTTTAATTACCAAAATGCCCCATGTGAAAGGACGAAATGGCCCTTCACCATCAACCTCCTCTCCTCTTCCTTTGGTTCTGTTGCATTGGACGGTTTCTCAACTCTCATATCTTATTCCTCTTATTCCTCTTCTTCTTCTTCTTCTTCTTCGTCATTCTCCTTTTTATCCATTGTTTCGTAATTGTTCCTCTGTACTCCTTCCTGCTCATTGATGTTCTTCTTCTTCTTCTTATTCTTCTTCTTCTTCTTCATAGGTTTATCATTTTCACATTCTTTTTAGGTCGTATTTTATGCGTCAGAGATTATAGACGTTTGGAACAAATTGCATGTATTATATTTTCACATTCGAACTGCATAATCCCTGTCCATTGTGCAAAACTCGTGTTTGTTTTCGCGATATGCTCGGCATTCCAGAAACGTGCAGAGAATTTCTGCACGGCATATGTTGGCCATGCATTGACAATTTGCACGGCACATGTTGGATGTGCAGATCCATAATGCACGACAGATGTCGGATGTGCAGTTTAATATTGCACGACACATGTCGGATGTGCAGATTAATATTGCATGGCACATGTTGGATGTGCAGGTTAATATTGCACGGAGATGAACGAAGTGTAGGAGTTGACCACAACTTTCGAGTTCGAGTTGATCGCTAAGAAATTTCAGAGTAGTGCTCAGGCGGGTAAAATACAAATTTTGAAAAAACTTAGAGAATTGGGGAGTCCTTCATCTACTTCCCTTTCATTCCATTTTGCTCAAATTCATACAAGTTTGATAAAATGCTCAAAATCATACAAGTAAAGACTATACAATCATAATAAAATTGATCACAAGTTCATCCATTAGATCACGGCTCTCAAAAAGTAGCCTCAAATTCATACAAGTTCATCAAGTTCCAACCGAATAAAAAATATGTAGATTCTACAATCATAACAAAATATGTCAATAAATGATCCTTTACATCACGGCTATAAAAAAGTAGCATTCGTCTACCGATTCATAAAAAAAAAAACGTATGAACACATCCAGGATAAAATTCCCCAGCTCTCATTCCTTCACGGCTGCGTATGTCGTCGGTACGTCATTGGCAAGCCATCCAGGATCTCGAGGGTGGTTTACAATGCCTGGTAATAGAAATCAGCCGGCTGATCGTTCGTGCAATCGTAGCACGGAGAAGGTCACTCGCTCGACCGATCTGTAAGAAACAATTAAATGTGTCAGTACTTAACCTGGGATAGGACCCTCGAATATTAACCTGCACATCCAACATGTGCCGTGCAAATATGACCTGCACATTCAACATGTGCCGTGCAAATATGATCTGTACATCCAACATGTGCCGTGCAAATATGACATGCACATCCAACATGTGCCGTGCAAAAATTTTCTGCACATTTCTAGAATGCCGAGCATATGGCGAAGACTAACACGGGTTTTGCACAAATGGACAGGGATTATGCAGTTCCAATGTGAAAATATTAACATGCAATTTCGTCCAAACGTCTATAATATGTAATGCATAAATTACGAACTAAAAAGATTGTAAAAATTAGCTACCTATGAACAAGAGAATAAGAAGAAGAAGAAGAATAAACCTATGAAGAAGAAGAAAAAGAAGCACTGTGCAGTGGAGATCATTGCAGATGGAGAAGAACTAGCGCCCAAGTTTTCAAAACCGTCGACGAGGGAATGGGTTGGAGATGAAACGAGTATGGGCAGTCTGTGTATTATGGTGGGTGGGCTCAGCAAAATGTTTTTAAACATAAAATGGGTGTGGTGAGTTCAGCAAGTGGGTGTGCTCAGCAATAGCTGTGGGTTCATATAGAATCACCCGAGGCGGAGAGCTCTAACTTTAAGATTTCTATGCGTTTTCCGGTGGAAATAGATGGTAAATTGGGTTTTATATTCACAGAACCTGAGATGAAAAAAATGGCTAATGATTTCAAGTTTGCTATTATTATGAAGTTTATGCGTATTTGGCCCTCCATAGATATCATCCGTTTGAATGTGGTGAAGAAGTGGAATCTGACAAAGATTCCGACGATCGGTTTTATGGATGATTTTCATGTATTAATCCAGATGAGAAATGAATGTGATTTCGTGCATGGCTGGGAACGTGAAGGAAGAACTCTGGACGGGAATGCATTTCGACTGTTCAAATGGACAAAAGATTTTGATTTGCACAAGGAATCTCCATTAGCTCCTCAGTGGATCTTTTTACCTGGTCTCCCAATGCATTTGTATCGACGTGATTGCCTGCAAATTTTTGCGATGCGTTTTCGACGTTATCTGGGAACGGACAATGCGACTTTGAACCGATCAAGGGTTACAGGGGCGAGAATCTATGTAGAAGTGGATCTGACGATGGAACCTGTGTGGGGAGATTTCCAGAGCCACAGGATTAAGCTAATCACAGCCATCAGATGGGGCTAAGCATTCTCACGTGCCATCCGCGTGCCATCTACGTGGCACCAATCTCACCCCGGCTGCCAGGACAGAGGCCTTGGCCGAAGTCAAGCATCTCCGGGCCACTAGCGCCGAACTGGTCCACCCCGGGTGCCATCTCGGCGGGGAGCTCCACCTCGGCTGAGCCACCCCGGTGCCATCTCGGCAGAAAACTCCACCTCGGCTGAAGAAGCCAGGACAGTAGCCGAAGCAAGAGAGAACCTTCACTTGCGCCCCTCATCCCCCACGTCATCAGGCACGTGGAGGGATAGGGTCACGAGCTAGTGGGACAGACACGACATCCAGCCGTCCGCTATCTTCACCAGATCGCTGACGTGGCGGCATCCAGCGGCTGAGGCCACATCAGGGCAAGGCCCGAGGGCAGATCCGATGGTACTCCAACCGCGAAAGGCGCCCAACACAATCTGGCCCAACAAGACACGCATTTAATGCAATGTGGGCTGACCCGACTGGCATTAAATGCAGAGTGGGCCGGATTAGACTGCATTTATTACTTTGTGGGCTGATCATGACTTCCCAGTCGAATCATGGGACCCACACCAAGATATCCTCTGAAAGATATGCTCCAAACCTCTACAAATAGAACTCCATGCACCATGCAAGGTACGGACAATCTCATTCACAGAGCCCTTACTCTGTCTCTCTTCTCCCTCTCCTTCCATTGTTCCAGTACCCACACTGACTTTGGCATCGGAGAGCCTTGCGCCGCCCAGGCCAGGGTCCTCTGACTGTTTGCTATTCCCTTTCAGGCTTCCGGACGGCATCCAGTCATTCCCAGTCATCACCATCTTCTCGGATAAGTCCTTTAAGGCACCATCTTATTGTGGGTCATTATTTTCTGCACCTACAGAACCTGTTAAAGGATTTCCGATTGTTGTTTCACCAACAAGATGTTTTTGGCAAGAGGCCAAATATGAGAAACAAGGTTTCTATTGTATGAAGTGTTGTAGACAGGGCCATACAGCAGTTGTTTGTCGATTTGGAGAACGTAAAAGGGAAGAGGGGAAGCCGAAGGAGAAAAAAATATGGCAACCAAAAAAAATTACAGTGAGTGGGGAGGCTTCGAGATCTGTAGGGGAGGCAGTGGAAGGAAATACAAAAATTAAGTTGAAGGAAACCTCACCTGTTATTGAAGAAATTATTCCGGCTAAGGGGATGGTCGGTGGAAATCTTGTGAAGGAACCGATTTTGATGGAGCAGAACCTGGATGATCAAAATAAAAAAAAATGGTTGAGAATGAGGTTGAAAGGATTAGCTTGGAGAAACAGAATGATGTTGATAATATAGTGGACAGTGAGGAAGAAGATTGTGAGGAAGTCTGGTGTGATGAAGAGACTAAAGTGGTTCCGGAGACGGCTCATACGCTGGCTATTATATCTCCAGGCATAGCTGATCCAAACCTCGAAGTTGCTCAAACTTCAAATTTGATTAGCAATGAAAATGGTGAGACCGTTCTGGGCTACTTCTCAGATCAAGAAGAGGGCGAAGTATCTGGTATGAAAGGAAAAGAGAAGGCTTATGATTCTGAGGGTGATCCTCGTTTGACTAATAGAAGAGATAAAAGTGCTGAAGATACAGTTGTGAGGAAGTCTCAACGGGTTCACACCCGCTCCAAAAAATTGAATTTATGATAGACAACTTTTTTTATTGGAATGTTAGAGGATTGGGTAGTTCGAAAAAAAGATTGAAATCATTACTTGATAAGAAGAATATTCAGTTATGTGCTATTGCTGAACCTTTTGTTGCTGATAATCGGATGACACTTGTGTGGGGTGATTTTTAAGGTACCGAGATTACGTTAACCTCGACGATAAGATGCCGGCTAAGCATGCCCACGTGTCGACCAAGCGCACCTCGGCGATGGAGTCAGAGCGTTGGCCGAGACCAGATATGCCTCGGCTACGCACTCTGACCCCGGCTGCGCCTTCTGACCCCGGCTACGCACCTGACCCCGGGCAAGGGAGTCAGGTTGCCAGTTGAGAAGTACTGTGATCGCTTCCCTACTTCTGTTGCGTCACCAGACACGTAGCTGAGTACGGGCATGCGCAAATGAGACAGATGGGCCATCCCAGTTGTCCACAATCTTCACCAGATCACTGACAAGGCGGCATCCAGTGGCTGTAGCTAGATCATGCAGAGCCCGAGGATGGATCTGATGGGACCTCAACCGCCAATGACTTAGGACAGGATCAAGCCCAACATGACATGCATTTAATGCGATGTGGGCTGATTGGACTGGCAATAAATGCATTATGGGCTATGATGGATCCTCATTTATTATTTTGTGGGCTAATGAGATCATTCCCATTAAGTCTCCCATCAAATCTATGGGCCCACTCCAAGATGTCAGGTAAAATCCTCTATAAATATTAGGACGTTCCAAGACTAAGGTATGCATACACACCCTCTCTTGAGTCGTTACTCTGTCTCTCTTCTCCTTCGACCTTTGTTCTAACTTAGGCATCGGAGAGCCCTACGCTGCCCACAGCCAGGGTCCTCTGACCATTTGTTTCTCCCCTTTCAGGCTTTGAGGCAGCTAATCCTCATCGGTCCCTTTGGATAAGTCCTACCAGGCACCCTCTGATCTTGTGAGTTATATTTTTTGCACTTACAATTGGCGCCGTCTGTGGGAAAGTATTAATCCGTTCTTCCCAAATACCATGCCCCCCCAAAGCTAAGAAAGGAGAAGAATCCTCAAGAGCGATAATCCAGCTGCCGCCACCCCCAGGCTCGTCGCCGGTCGCTCCTCCTTAGAGGCGATCTGAGGCAAGGTCTGCGCAGCTGCAGTCGAGGAGCGCCCTGACGCACACCTCTTCATCCGGGTCCTATTCCCAGAGCAAGTTGAAGATTCATCCCCGGGGGAGGAAATTATTCCTCCCCAGTGAGATGAACAGCGACAGGAGCGCCCTCAAGGGGACAAATCCATAGCAGTCAGCAAGTCCCACCATTCACGTCGCTTCACTGGCGATGGAGATGTCACGGCTCAAAACGTCCTCATCTAAGAACAAGAAAAGTTAATCCGTCAGCTCCAGCAGCAGCTAAGGGCCCAAGGAGAAACCTCATTAAGGTAACCTTTGGGAAGCCCAAACGAGAGGAGGGCCACCTAGAGCAGGGCGACTGCCTCCTCCCATAAGGACTTAAGAACTTACCTGAAAGAAAAGCGCAACCGAGCCCACGATGAAAGTTCGAGCAATAGTCGAAGCCACCATAGCCGAGACAGTCACGCTCGAAGCCATCACAGTCGAGGCCATTCGAAGAGAAAGTCAGAAACCCTGTCACCGGAGAAGGACGACTGGCAAGAATGGCTCGACAGGCGCATCACGCTGGCGGTCCAGCGCAATTTAGAGATGGCCAGACTCGCCCGAGATCAACAGTATGTCTGTGGCCCCACCGATCTTGGCATTTCCCCATTCACTCGAGAGATCAAAGACTCCTCCCTGCCCAAGAAGTTCTCCGTTCTGAGATTTGTCCTCTACGATGGGGTCTCGAATCCCGCCGCTCACCTTCGGCACTTCTCCTAGAGGATGTCTATTTGGGGAGATGAGGGGTACCTGAACTGTAAAATCTTTTCTTCCAGTTTGGGTGACCTCCCTCTGAAATGGTTCTGCACTCTCCCAAAAAGATCTGTCTCGAGCTGGAGGTAGCTCCAGCTTTCTTTCCTGAAGAAATTTCAAGCTTACAGTGTCGTTCCCAAGACCGATGCTGATATACTGGCCCTAAAGATGAAGCAGAGCGAGAATACCACCCAGTTTGCCAAACGATTCTGGACAACGTACAATCAGATATAGGGCTCTAAAGACAAAGTAACGATCTTTCCCTTCCAGAATGCCCTGTTACTAGGTAACGAGCTCAGAAAAGACTTGGCCGGGGATCCTGTAACCTCCGTGCTGGCGTTGATGTCCAGGGTGAAACGGTACATAGCTCGAGAAGAAGACGATATTCGAGCCCGAGAGAGCCACGACGTTGGGCGCAAGGATAAGGGCGATCAGCCTCGTAAGGACAAGAAGCCATTCAGGAAAGAGGAGCCGAACCAAGCTTGGGTTTCGGCCACATCGGCAAAAGCCCAGGCATCCAAATCTGGGGGTAGCAGGAAGCCCAAACCTCCCTTCAATTCCTACCAAGCTGTGAACACCATCTTTAAGGAGCCGATCCATCAGATCATGAATAAAATTAAGAAGCAGCCATATTTCAACTGGCCTCAGCCCATGCAGGGTGATCCTTCCTCCCGAGACCAGAGTAGGTTTTGTGCCCATCACAAGCAAAATGGGCACAAAACCAAGGAGTGCAGGATCCTGAAGTCACAGCTGGAAAAACTCGCCAAAGAAGGCCACCTGAAGGATTACATTAAAGCAGGTGATGCTAGTAGCAGCCGAAATCATCAAAGCGGCGACAATGATCCAGACAGCGATGGATCAGAGAAAATCACCAATGTCATCCACCTAGCACCCTCTGCACCTTCCGCTTCCCCAAAGAACAATACTCAGGCTCGTGCTGAGGCCAGGCGGGCCTCTCATGGAAAGGATATAATGAGAGCCGAGCTCGGACCAGCATCAAAGAGAGCACGGCGTGAGCACCCTACAATCTGTTTTTCAGAGAAGGACCTTGAAGGAGTCCAGCTCCCCTATAACGATCCACTCCTCCTCACATTGAAGCAGCGGGACTTCACAGTCAAGAGGATCCTCATCGACTCCGGCAGTTCGTCTGAAATCCTCTATTTCGGCTTTTCAAAAAGATGGGTCTCTCAGAAGCAGACTTGCAAGAGGCTCGTACTCCTTTGATTAGATTCAGCGCCAAGCCGATATACCCCAAAGGGAAGGTCACTCTGGAAACCCGGGTGGGTGGAGCCTCCGTAATGACCGACTTCCTCGTGGTAGATGCTCCCTCTCCCTATAATGCTATTATGGGCAGAACCTGGCTCCACAATATGGAGGCTATTCCCTCCACTCTTCACCAAAAGCTCAAGTTCTTGTCGGAGAACAAAGATGGCAATGTGGATGTGATCACCGTGGAGGGGGACCAGCAGATGGCCAGATAGTGCATGATGGCCATAGTGCCTGGAGAAAAGGAGCCGGGACAGATACATATGGCAGAACTTGAAAAGGAGCTAGACAAGATCGGCCGAAACCCAGAAAAGAAGAGCATGGAAGACCTAGCCGAGATCAAGATAGATCCGCTCAACACGGACAGGTTCTTCCTGCTGGCAGCCAGCTTGCCGATCCCGAAAGGTCCGAGCTCTCTAGATTCTTGATGCAAAATAGAGATGTCTTCACCTGGACTCCGAGCGAAATGCCTAGTATCGACCCCGAGGTCATGTGTCACAAACTGAATGTGGAACCCAAACACAAGCCTGTGATGCAAAAAGCCCGCAGATCAGGTTTGCTACAGACAGAAGCCGTGACCGAGGAGGTCGACAGACTGCTGGAAGCTGGAGCGATCAGAGAGGTCCAGTACCCGGTCTGGTTAGCCAATACGGTGGTTGTCAAGAAGAAAACCGGCAAGTGGAGAGTGTGCGTCGATTTCACCAACCTCAATAAAGCTTGCCCGAAGGACAGCTTCCCACTCCTGAAAATCGATCAGATGATCGACGCCACCGCTGGCCATGATAGGATGAGTTTCCTCGATGCCTATCGAGGATACCACCAGATCCCAATGTATGAGCCAGACGAGGAGAAAACTATGTTCATAACGCCCCGAGGCACTTATTGTTACAAGGTGACGCCCTTTGGATTGAAGAACGTGGGGGCAACCTACCAGCGACTTGTCGCCAAGATGTTTCAGGCTCTGCTCGGCAGAACTGTCGAAGTGTATATTGACGACATGGTCGTTAAGTCCAAGCAGTCTCATGACCATCCAGCAGACTTGGCTCAAGTTTTTGGCATACTCAGGGAGTTCAAGCTCGAGCTAAACGCCTCTAAGTGCTCCTTCGGCATCACTTCCAGTAAGTTCCTCGGAAGTTTAGTTACACGGAGAGGAATAGAGGCCAATCCAGACCAGATCACGTCGATCCTGGAAGTTCAGAGCCCGACAACCACTAAGGAAGTTCAAAAGCTGACCGGCATGGCCGCTGCACTCAATTGATTCATCAGCAGATCATCAGATAAGTGCAGGTCTTTCTTTCAGCTGTTAAGAAAAAACCTAAAATTTCAATGGACCCCTGAGTGCGACCAAGCACTGTGGGCACTTAAAACCTATCTCTCTTCACCACCCTTGCTCTCCACTCCCACCCGAGGGGAGATGTTGTACTTGTATCTGGCGGTCTCGGATCACGCGGTGAGCTCTGTCCTCGTCAGAGAGGAAGATAAATTACAAAAGCCAATCTATTATACGAGCAAGATCCTTCTTAATGCCGAAACCAGATACCTATTGTTAGAAAAGCTCGCGTTGGCACTCGTCAGTGCCTCTTGCAAACTCTCTCATTACTTCCAGTCTCATAGCATTGTGGTTGTTACGGAGCACCCACTCAGGTCCATTTTCAAAAAAGCCGACTTTTCAGGCAGAATCTCTAAGTGGGCAGTCGAACTGGGATAGTATGATATCCAATATCAGCCCAGGACGCGATCAAGGCCCAGGTTTTGGCAGATTTCATTGTCGAGTCCGTCTCTCCGAGTTCGGCACCAACCCAGCCTGGCACCGAACTGGGGGCAGAGGGCATGAAAATGAAGTCACCGAGGTCGATGAACTGTCTCAGAGACGAGCCCTTGACTCGGCATGGAACGTCTTCGTCGACGGCTCATCTACCTCCAAGAGAGCTGGTGTCGGCGTAGTCCTCCAATCGCCAGAAGGACTGGTCATAGAACAAGCTCTGACCCTAGACTTCAAAGCAACAAACAATGAAGCAGAGTATGAGGCCCCAATAGCGGGACTAAACAGTGCCAAAATCCTCGGAGCCCAACAATTGGTGGTTTTTAGTGACTCACAATTGGTGACAAGCCAACTAACTAGGGACTACCAAGCCCGGGATGACAGAATGGCGGCCTATCTAGCCCTCACAAAGAAACTCCTGACTCAGTTCCAGACAGCCGAAGTCAGGCATATTGCCAGGGATACCAGCTCGCATGCTGATGCCCTTTGTTGACACCAAAAAAAATGTGTCACTTTGCTTCTTCAAAATCCAGAAAGCTGCATGAAGTCGCAGCCTACCATAAATAGGCAATGCTACTTCCAAACATCAAATCTTGTCAGAATCAAACAAAAACTGCAAGATCCTTCAAGACAGCCAAAAGAGGAGCACACAAGAAGTTTCAGGCCATTTCAAAATCATTTGGCCTAACTTCGCTTCTCCGGCAGCTGAAAAAGGGCTCTCGGCGGCGAAAGCATCGGAGACACCAAATCTTCCATCAGAGCCGATGGATGGTCTCAATATACACCCAAAAGGCTCCAGGTCAAGTTCCGAGTCAAACCGACAACGTTTGACCCTACATCAACCCTCGAACAACTAAATCAAGCCTCTCGGCGGCGAGAACCACCAAGTCCATCACTCATCAGATAGAGCACATGGACGGCTTCAAAATGCTTACAAAGGGCTACACGTCAAGTTTCAGGTCATTTCAACAACATTGGACCTGACTTTGACGCTCGGAAGCCAGATCAGGCCTCTCGGCGACGAAGCTCCCCAGGACCATGGTTTCCAAGACAGAGCCTATGGATCATCTTAAAATGACTAATAGGTTCCCTATCAAATTTCAAGTCAATCGGACATCGGTTGACCGCACATCAAGCCGCGACATCTTCATCGCGATAAAAATAAGTCTACTGGTGATAGGAACCCAAACAGCTTCAAAACTCAAATAAAAGCCTATGGTTGGTCTTATTTGTTGCTCATGAGGCTTCACCCCAAATTTCAGGTCATTTCGACATCGATTGGCCCTGTTTCAGCTTCTGACGGAAAATCGGCAGCTCTGCGCGACAAAGTCTTCGGCTTTCTCGGAAAATTAGAAACTTTGCAAACCAAAATGCAAGGATTCTCATCAGGTTTTTTACAAGAAAATCATGCCAATAAATGATAAAAAATGTCAAGAAAAAAATACAGAAGAAAAAACAATAAAAAAAATAAAAAACGGACACAAAACGGGACAAACAGGGGGAAAACCCCCCCTGCGACCCTGGACCATGGTCGCCGGCGACCATGGAGCCCGGATCGTCGGGAGGGCCTCGTAAGCCCCGTTTTTCATCGTTTTTTGCGATTAGAAGCGTCCGACCCCTGGGATTTTCCAAAATTCATACTTTTAAGATACCAAATCCTTTGACATCCGTCAAAATCACGGGTCAATCATCAAGAGTATCAAAATCAACATTGATCGCCAACCGGTCAACCAGAAAAGTGTGCTTTCTACCCCACCGATCGAGAAATCGACAGGACAGATGGCACCGACCCGCTATTGGCTACCAATACCTGAAGTTATATGGTCATCCGATGTCGATCTACATGAAGATCCATCGATGATCATCACGAGAAGAATCCCAAAAGACGCGGCACGGCCCGCGACTCTTCAACTGCTCGGCGACCACTTAATGCGATTAATTGACTAGCTTTATTACAGTCATTAATCGATTTCTCTGGACGGCCCAATCAGAAGCAAGCATCCGGGAGTTACAAGTCAATTGATTCATGGCATTTAACCCATGAAACTCCTCCCATCATGGCGATTAAAGGCGATTAAATGCCTTCAATCTCCTCCGGCCAATCAGAAGCCAAGAAAAAGGAGTTACAAAATAAAGGAATTCAATCCTGTAACTCCTCCCATTATGCGGCTTAATGATAATAAAGGCCCATAAACCCTCCTAAATGGATACCAAAAAGCCTATAAATTGGGAGGTCATGAAAACAAAGCCTACAGCTCAACAGCGAAGGCAGGCCAGGAAACATCTCCTTAAGCTCAAACGGCAAGAGAAGACCCGGCCAAAACAAGAAGTCTAAGAAAAGGCAGAGTCCTCCTCTACCGCTTCACTGGAGGTAACAAAAATGTCCCTTCTAGAGACTTCAAAAGGGGTAAGAAAATTCACTCTCAGTGATTTCATGCCACCTCAATTCAAAGAAGCCACGCAGGGGGCATCATACTCTTGCAATTCGGTAGTTGGATTCTCCATTGATGGATACGAGTCCAGCGACACCGATGATGGATTCGAATCCAACTACACCGACGAGTGGGAGGAGTCCCTTGAAATAGTAGAATATCTCTCCGATGAAGAATGGGTTCCTGCGACTCATCTTATGCCAGTAATCTGGTATAACCCCTACAGCCGAAAGGATCCTGGTCTGATGATGAAGAAGACCAAGATGCTGTACAAGAAAATGCTGCTGACCCAGCACCCATCATTACTCCAGTGGAAATCAACTATGTTGAGCCACAAAGAGTTAATGAAGAAGAAGATCTGGCTCCCATGCCTGATCTTAAAGAATATGCAAGGATCTTGCAGCATCTCGCTCTAGAACAAGAGCAAGACCGCGTCAACGAGCTTCCTCGCAATCCAGAGCCTGAAGTCCCTGAAGACCATCAGATACATCCTCCCTTAACTCCTGAAAATAGAGAAAATTGCTGGATAGATGATCCTCTTACATCCGAGGATGAGTCTGACTCCGATCAGACAACGTCTCCTGTCAGAGTTTCCTGTAATGTGATAATTCGGTTTTATAACTCTTCCGAAGCATCGTCTGATGAGATCACTTACACTCCGACGACTCCTAGCAATGTATCTTCTGGAGCCACCTCATCTCATGTGACTTTCACTGAGATGACACCCTCTCAGGTTTCTTCTCCTGGGACTGTGACTTCAAAGTTCACACCCTTCCTGACTGAAGAATTCCCAGCTATTGATGCTTGGGACGATGAATGGGTCAACGAAGAAGAAAGGTTGCTGGATGCTGTTCAGGACTTGTTCCCAGAAAATGCTCCGTGCAACACAATCACTGAGGATGGCAACTCTGCTGCAGATACATCCTCAGCAAATGAAAAACGACAGCCTCTTGATCCTGAAGACAATCTTCCAAATGAAGATCCTTCTCAAGAAGCTCTCGAAGTTGGTAGAGGCACTCGCTCTGGCCGGGACTACCACAAAAATTACAACCAATCTTCCTTTACATATGTAAATCCTTTGGGAAAAGATGTTGTAAGCGCTCCTAGTGGCAACAATGATGAACATGCAGGCCCTAAGGAGGCTTTCAAGTATGACTTGATTGAACACTTCAAGCACATACCTGCACGTCTGCACATCCTAGATTTATTGTGAATGTCTCCTCACACTCGTGATAATATCATTTCAGAATTACAAAAGCTGAATAAGGATGTCGACAAACGTGCCCCGCAAGTCCTCCAAATTAAAATGGACTACCGGGTCAAAAACTCAGAAGCTTCCTCAAAGGGAGAAAAGAAGAAAACTGAGGGATCATGCATTGAATGCCTCTCAGTTCAAAAGGCAGCCAGTGTAACCATCGCCTTCACTAAGGATGTCCTCCTACTTGGTGAAACAAGGCACAACCGACCCCTGTACTTCACAGGGTACATCAAGGAAATGCCTATACACAGAATTCAGATCGACCCAGGTTCTGCACTCAACCTTATCTCCACTTCGGCTCTCGAAGAGTTGGGCATCCCACCCAGCAAGCTGAGCCACACATCTGTATCAATCTTTGGATACGATGGAAGTACTCAAAGGCCTATCGGCAAAATCAGGTTCAAGTTGCAGATCGGTGATCTTATCTCTTAGGTCACTGTGTACGCAATAAAAACCCCTTCATGCTACAACATCCTTCTCGGACGCCTCTGGATCCACGAGAATGGTGTTGTCCCTTCAACTTTACATCAATGCATCAAGTTTGTTGGCAACGACGGCATGATACATCGAGTCTTTGCGGACAGAAAACCCTTCAAAGGTAAAGATGTCCACTTCGCAGACTCACAGATGTAAGAAGGTGAGAAAGAAAAAGAGGAGAAGCAAACAGCACCCTTTGCTGAAAATCACCAGAAAGATAAAGGCAAGGCTCCTCAACAATCACCGGAAGAAAACAAACCATCCGGTAAATCCGAAGAGAGCATTCAAACTCCCTTCATCATCTACCTCAAACCTTCAAAGCCTTTGGCCATCACAACTAAAGTGAAGAAGGCAAAGCAAAAGTCTGGGGGCAAATTTGTTGTCTTTTTCGTGTCTATCATGCAAGACACGGATTCGGATTCAAAGCCAGAAGATGACACATCGTCAAGCCAAGCTGACACTCACCAAGTTCAGCATGCTCTTACTCCAATGGAGACAACTTCTGACATAAAAGATCCTACATCAGCTTCCTTTGTTGTTCCAGCAACTTCAGCAAAGGGAAAGCCGATCTTCTTCCATAGATCGGATGCTTCTTCATCAAACTCCATGCTTGAACCTTTCCAAAATGAAGGTATGCCTCAACTATCCTTATATAGTTCTATGGCACAAGCTATTATGAAGAGAATGGGCTATGATGCTCAAAACCCAGTCGGTTTGGGAGAAGGTTGCGGTATTCTCATGCCATTGGGGCCCGTCTTGACCAAAAGCCAACTGAAAGATTGGAGACTCTACGTCTATGTAGAAAAGTCTTCACACGGGTTAGGGTATGATCCCGACACTCCCCTGAGACAGTTGACACAAAGGATTAAAAGTCAATTTACTGACCAAGCCTCAACATCTCGTATCCATGAAGACATCGATCTCCCTGGATATCTCTTCGATGAGTCACCTGACAAAGATCTAGGAAGCTCATCCAATTGGTACGATTTCTCTGACAATGAAGAGGAATTGTCCAATGGCACAGACGTGTGGTCTTCTGACCCAGAAGAATCCTCGTCTCCAAAAGAAGTACCCTACTTCGACTTGGTTTCAACAGGCAATTGGGATCATCTCATAGCAAACCTTGAGAAAATTGCCGATCAAGAAGACCCGTGGAAAGGAACAAAACCTTGGTCAGGAAATGCCCTTGAAACCCTAGAAGGTTTCGTTGAGCTGGAAGCCTCCGAAAATATTGTGGAGGAACCACCTTCGAACCTTCCAACAGAAGATCATGTTCAAAAGATAGACTTGAGAACACCTGATAATCCACGTCCTGTATTCATAAGCAAGAATATAAAGGATGATGAGTTACCCGAGTATATCGCCTTTCTTCGTGAGTTCGTTGATTGTTTTGCATGGTCTTATACTGAAATGCTTGGCTTAGACCCCAAAATAGCAGTCCACAAACTCAATCTTCAAGAAGACATTAAGCCTATCAAACAGGGCCAAAGAAGATTCCGTCCAGATGTGATGGATAAAATTGAACAAGAAGTTCAAAAACTCAAAAGCGTCGGCTTCATCCGTGAGGAACAACATCCTGAATGGTTGGCCAACATTGTCCTTGTGACAAAGAAAAACGGGGAGATCAGGGTCTGCATTGACTATAGGGACCTGAATGGCGTATGCCCTAAAGATGAATTTCCGCTCCCCATACCAGAGGTAATGATTGATAATACCTGTGGATTCGAGCGAATGACATTCATGGATGGTTTCTCTGGCTACAATCAGATAAAGATGCATCCTAAAGATGAAAAACATACATCCTTTCGGACCCCATTTGGCGTGGATTGCTACACTATCATGCCATTTGGTCTGAAAAATGCTGGTGCCACATATCAGAGGGCTATGATGAAAATATTCCAAGATATGCAGCACAAGACGTTTGAATGTTATGTTGATGACCTCGTCGTTAAAAGCAAAAGAAAAGAAGATCATCTCAAAACCTTCGAGAAGTCTTCCTCTGACTTCGCAAACACAAACTGCGAATGAATCCTTTGAAATGCTTCTTCGGCATCTCGTTGGGTAAGTTCCTCGGATTCTTAGTTCGGAAAGCTGGAATAGAGCTTAACCCCATAAAAGTCAAAGTCATTCTAGAAATGCCCTCTCCAAGAACCTTGAGAGAACTCAAAGGGCTTCAAGGGAGATTTGCCTACATCAGACGGTTCATCTCCAATCTTTTGGGGAAATACCGTCCATTCTCCCGGTTGATGAAAAAAGGTGTAAACTTTGTCTGGGATGCTGACTGTGAAGCTGCATTCCAAGATATCAAGTCATACCTGACCAAACCTCCAGTGTTAGCTGCTCCTACTACTAGAAAACCATTTATCTTGTACACAAGAGACCTTGATCACTCTCTGGGTGCTCTGCTTGCATAAGAAAATGATGAAAGAAAAGAAGCTGCTCTATACTACCTCAGCCGCATGCTAGTAGGTGAAGAGCATCACTACTCTCCAGTCGAAAAAGAATGTCTTCCATTGATGTTCGCCATACAAAAGCGGTGTCACTACTTGCTTTCCAACACAGTCTACCTGGTCTCGAGGATTAACCTCTTGAAGGTCCTTGTCACAAAAGCAGGTTCTCTCAATGCCTGACTGGCAAAATGGTCCATCCTTTTGTCACAATTTGATATCAGGTATGTACCACAAAAGGCGATCATAGGGAAAGCTCTAGCGGACTTTCTCGCAGAGCATCAATTGCCTAAAGATTCTCCACTCAGAGATGATCTCCTAGACGAACCAGTCTACAATGTGGAGACTTTCTCATAAAATGCTTCCTGGGACATGTAATTTGACGGTGCAACGAGGACAAATGAAAAAAGACAGCTGATCTCAGGAGTTGGCATCCTCTTTGTTAGCCCCGATAAATACATGATTCCACATGCTTTCTCGCTACTGGAACCATGCACAAACAATACAGCTGAATATCAATCTCTGATCCTAGGATTGGAACTCGCCATCGAATCTGGTATCACCATGTAGGAAGTCTTTGGAGACTCTTAACTGATCGTCAACTAGATGAATCAGAAATTTGAAGTCAGAAAGCCTGATCTGCTGCTTTACTACAACAAGGCACAATTGCTTATGTAAAAGTTTGACATCTGTCACATTACCTACATTCGTAGAGGTGAAAACATACGTGCAGATGTGTTGGAATTTGAGATGACTTGAGAAGTCTTTTGATGAATTGAAGAAGTTAGCATCTCAAGTATTGTTTTGAGTTGGAATTCTTGTCAACACATTGTCACAAACATGATGTTAATAGGCTAGTGTTGATAGAGCTGAAAAGAAGAAACAGAAGTGAAATAGTCAGGAATTCAGAATTCCTGAAGCAGAGCACGCGGTCGACCGGGCTATTCATGCGGTCGACCGAAAAAGAAGAAACCTGCAGAAAACAGATTCAGGTAGCTCCCAGTTATTTTCGTGACACAGTGTGTCTTCGGTCGACCGAGACCCCAGGATGTCGACCGAGCTCGAAAGTTGTCTGTTTCCAGTCAGTGTCTTCGGTCGACCGAGCAAGCCAGGATGTCGACCGAGCACGGGAACCAGAGTTGCGCAGAATTAGAAGTTTTGCACGAAAATTCAGCACAGTTATCTATTTCGTTTGGGAATCTTTCTAAACGAATTGTAGCCCGTCTTGAACACAATTAAGGGTTACTATAACCTATATAAAGGCATGTATGGGTCGTTCTAAGTAGACACCAGAAGAGAAGAGAAAAGAGAGAAGAGAAGAGAGAAGAGTGTGCTGTGTGCTGGTGCTGTTGCTGTGTGCTGATGTGGTGACGTTTTCTACAGCAATTATGGACGGGATTATGCTCTAGAAGATGGTGATTCGTCCATGAGTTAAGTGTCTCTCTGTTTATGCTTTAATTTCAATTTGTAAGGGATTGAGAGAGAGAGAATTGTAGAGGGGAAGGGCTGTAGACAGAGTTGATCTTATATTCTGTTTTTACATCAAGTTGGTGCTTGGTGTTTAGGGGTTTGGTGATCCTATCTGTTGGTGCAGATAAATTGTAAAGGGAGTCGGTGCTTCCTAGATAGTTGGTGCTATCTGAAACTAAAGGGAGTAGGTGCTTCCTAGATAGTTGGTGCTATCTGAAACTAAGGGTTGGTGCTCTTTGTCGTTGGTGCGACTAAATAAGATTCAGATCTGTCCCGGATTGGTGTTCGGACAGTCTTTGAACCGTGGACGTAGCCTTTCGGTGAACCACGTTAAATCTGGTGTCATTGTGTGATTTGACTTGTTTTGTTGTTGAATTGGACCTGTTTTTAGAAATCACTGATTCACCCCCCCCTCTCAGTGATCGCGGTATCCAACAATTGGTATCAGAGCAAGGCTCCCTTGATCAGTTTAATACGCTAAGGGTGATCTCTTGTCAAATCACATGGCAGTCAATACAGGGAATATGAAAGCACCTCTGTTTGATGGTTCTAATTACTCCTTTTGGAAGATTAGAATGCAAGCCTTCATCAAATCTCTTGGCTATGATGTTTGGGAGGCTGTCAGAGTCGGTTACAATGCTGCCACCGTACCCAATGATACTGCATCGAAGAAGTTGGCAGACAACGACTCCAAGGCGCAGAATGCACTCTTTAGTGGCCTTGTGGACAGCGAGCTTGTCAAAGTAATTGCATGCAAAACAGCCAAGGAAATTTGGGACAAGTTGCAAAGCATACATGAAGGTGATGAGAAGATTAAAGAGGCCAAATAACAAACTCATCGCTCTCAATTTGAATCTCTTCGCATGGAGGAAAGCGAGAATGTTGACTCGTATATGCAACGAGTGAATGAAGTCACGAATGACATTCGTGGACTAGGGGAGGAGATTAAAGAGCCGGTCATCGTCAAAAAGGTTCTAAGATCTCTTCTTCCCCGGTTTGATTCAAAAGTCTCAGCCATCGAAGAAGCCAAAGATCTGAACGCATTTTCCATGGATGAATTACATGGTTCTCTAACTGCCTATGAGATGCGCATAGGAAAGACGTCTTCATCTGATAAAGAAGCCGCCTTCAAAGTTCAGAAAAAGGCAAAAGAGACTGCTGGTCATGATGTTGATTCTGATGATGATGAGCTTGAGGCTCAATTTGTTAGAAAGTTGAAGAAAGGAAGCATTGGCAAGTACAAAGGGAAGCTACCCTTTAAATGCTTCAATTGTGGAGGTGTTGGTCACTTTGCTGCGAAGTGTCCGCTAAAAGAAGACAATGATAATGACTCTTATGCTGAAAAGAGTAAAGGAAAGAGAAATTTCAGAAAAAGGGGCAAAGCTAAAAACTTTCTATGTCAACAAGATGACAGCACGTCTGAAACTTCAGACGATGATGAATCAACCGAAGCTCTCTTCATGGTCACTGTTGAAGAAGAAGAAGAGCTAGATCCGGAAGAGGATGAGGAGGCTGAAGTCAATCTTGAAGAGGAACTCATAGCTGCACTTGAGGAGCTTAGCATGGAACGCAAATCAAGTAAGAAAAATCTGAAACTTCTCCATGAATCTGAAAGTTCCATTATTGCTTTGAAAACTCAAGTAGAGGAATATAAAAGAATGGTAGAAGTCCTTGAAAACCAAATAAGTATCAAAAAGGAAGAGGCTATGAAACTTGAAACTGAGATCGCTAGAGCAAAGGCTGAAAATTTGGAAAATAGCAAAAAACTCAAAGCGCTCCAAGCGATTGAAGGGACTATGAAACTCGATGAACTACTGAAAGTTCAAAGACCAGCCCACTTCAGATTTGGTCTAGGATTTGAGAAAGGTGAATCCTCTAAGATTGCACCTCCTGAAAAGAAAGAGTTTGTGAAGCAAGTCACTGCACCTTCTAACTCTATGAAGCCCACTCAACCTAGAAAGGAGTCCATTCCTATTAGAAAGGTAATGAAGTTTAACCAGCCACCTAAGAAAGGAAGAATGTTCAGATTCTATGGTTATTGCTTTCATTGTAATATGTTTGGACATAAAAGAGCTGATTGCAAATTCTATGTAAGAAACAGCCCATTTGTGACTAGGAATCCTTTTTCAATCCTAAACAGCCACAAAATTGAGTGCTATATATGTCATAATTATGGACACTTGGCTAGGGATTGTAGGTTGCCTATAGCTAACCAATTTCAGGTTGAAAAGAAACCCAAGTTAGTTAAGGCATGGAGGGCAAAGAAAAGTGCAGAAAGTCCCAAAGAATCTCTCATTGTGCAAACGGCATTCAATGCACAAAAGAAGACAGCACCATGGGTCCTTGATAGTGGTTGTTCAAGCCATATGACTGGTGATAAAGAGAAATTCATCAAATTACAGCACTATGAAGGCGGTTCAGTGAAGTTTGGCAACAATGATGGTGCCAAAATCTGCGGAAAAGGTGTTATTCAGCTTATGGCAAACAAGATCAGATCGGAAGAAGACTTATATGTGTCTGGATTGAGACACAACCTGCTTAGTGTGAGCCAGATCTGTGACAAAGGTCACGAAGTTATCTTCACAAAGAATGGGTTTGCCATCAAGAAGAGTAGCAACGGCAAAACAGTGGCAACTGGATCAAGAACTGCTGGAAATCTCTATACATTGTCAGATGGAGCTGAAAAGACCTGCTTGATGAGTCGGACAGAGGAAAGTTGGTTGTGGCACAAACGCCTTGGGCATCTAAGCTTTGACAACATGTCAAAGATTTGCAATTCAAAGGCTGTAAGAGGCATGTCTAAAGTTGAAAAGCCTTCCAATCCCATTTGCGACTCTTGCCAAAAGGGAAAGCAAACGAGGGTTATGTTCAAGTCAAAGGAGCATCACTCCAAGAAACCTCTTGAACTAGTGCACACTGATCTCTGTGGACCGATGCGAACTCAAATCACCAATGGAGATAAGTATTTCATGTTATGCATTGATGATTATACTCGTATGACATGGGTATTGTTTCTCAAGCATAAGCATCAAGCACTTGATCGTTTTAAAGTGTTTAAAGCACAGGTTGAAAATCAATTGGAAAAACGTATCAAGATTTAAGGTCTGATCGTGGAGGCGAGTTCACATCTGAAGAGTTCACTAAATATTGTGAACATCATGGCATTCAAAGACAGTACTCAGCCCCTAGAACTCCACAGCAAAATGGAGTTGTGGAACGGAAGAATCGCACCGTACAAGAGATGGCTCGTACGATGCTAAGTGAAAGCAAGATGGCTGACAAGTATTGGAAAGAGGCAATTCATACGGCTGTATACATACAAAATCGATGCTTGATCAGGCCACATGAAGTCAAAACTCCCTATGAGCTATGGTTTGGAAGAAAAGCAACAGTCAAGCACTTCAAAGTCTTCGGCAGCAAGTGTTACATCAAGCGGCTCGAACAAAATCCGGGCAAATTTGAAGAAAGAGCTGACGAAGGTATATTTCTGGGTTACTCCTCTACTAGCAAGGCATATAGGTGTCTTAACAAAAGAACCAGAAAAATCATAGAAAGTGCTGATGTGAGAATAGATGAGAATGTTGAACCAAAGAATGGAACTCATTATGACAGTCCAGTTTATGAGGACTCAAGTGAGATTGATGATGAGATGGCTGAATCTAATGATTCTGAGAAATCAAAGGATGACTCAGAAGATACTACACCTAAGAAGCACAGCACTTGGGTAGAGCAACACCCTAAGGATCAAATTATTGGAGATCCTAAGGCAGGCGTTCAAACTAGACAAAGTGTAGTTAGCAATTACTCACTTGTGTCCACCATTGAACCCAAGACTGTGGCTGAAGCCAGTCTCGATGAAAGTTGGTTGAAAGCTATGCATGAGGAAATGTGCAGGAATTTTGCTGAAGTGATGAAGAAAGAATTTGAGATGATTTTCACGAAACCTCTGCCAAAGGAAGTCTTCGAGTATCTCCGGAAAAAGTTAGGAGTTACTCACTCTCCTAAACCGTAGGAGTTGTGCTTGAAAGGGGGAGCAATGCATTCATTGAAAATCCTATTCGCTCCTCGGTTTGGTCCCTTTGGACTTGTTGTCAAAGGGGGAGAGATGTTATGCTATGATAGCAAGGAGAGATGTTATGCTATGAAAGCTAGGAAGAGATGTTATGCTATGATTGCTAGGGGAAGATTGGGGGAAGATTGTTGAAAATGCACGGTTGTTATTTCAGAATTTCAGAATTGGTTCCAAGAAAGTGTTGAAGTTCCAATAGTGTTGCCAACAATTCCAAAGGGGGGGATGTGTTGGAATTTGAGATGACTTGAGAAGTCTTTTGATGAATTGAAGAAGTTAGCATCTCAAGTATTGTTTTGAGTTGGAATTCTTGTCAACACATTGTCACAAACATGATGTTAATAGGCTAGTGTTGATAGAGCTGAAAAGAAGAAACAGAAGTGAAACAGTCAGGAATTCAGAATTCCTGAAGCAGAGCACGCGGTCGACCGGGCTATTCATGCAGTCGACCGAAAAAGAAGAAACCTGCAGAAAACAGATTCAGGTAGCTCCCAGTTATTTTCGTGACACAGTGTGTCTTCGGTCGACCGAGACCCCAGGATGTCGACCGAGCTCGAAAGTTGTCTGTTTCCAGTCAGTGTCTTCGGTCGACCGAGCAAGCCAGGATGTCGACCGAGCACGGGAACCAGAGTTGCGCAGAGTTAGAAGTTTTGCACGAAAATTCAGCACAGTTATCTATTTCGTTTGGGAATCTTTCTAAACGAATTGTAGCCCGTCTTGAACACAATTAAGGGTTACTATAACCTATATAAAGGCATGTATGGGTCGTTCTAAGTAGACACCAGAAGAGAAGAGAAAAGAGAGAAGAGAAGAGAGAAGAGTGTGCTGTGTGCTGGTGCTGTTGCTGTGTGCTGATGTGGTGACGTTTTCTACAGCAATTATGGACGGGATTATGCTCTAGAAGATGGTGATTCGTCCATGAGTTAAGTGTCTCTCTGTTTATGCTTTAATTTCAATTTGTAAGGGATTGAGAGAGAGAGAATTGTAGAGGGGAAGGGCTGTAGACAGAGTTGATCTTATATTCTGTTTTTACATCAAGTTGGTGCTTGGTGTTTAGGGGTTTGGTGATCCTATCTGTTGGTGCAGATAAATTGTAAAGGGAGTCGGTGCTTCCTAGATAGTTGGTGCTATCTGAAACTAAAGAGAGTAGGTGCTTCCTAGATAGTTGGTGCTATCTGAAACTAAGGGTTGGTGCTCTTTGTCATTGGTGCGACTAAATAAGATTCAGATCTGTCCCGGATTGGTGTTCGGACAGTCTTTGAACCGTGGACGTAGCCTTTCGGTGAACCACGTTAAATCTGGTGTCATTGTGTGATTTGACTTATTTTGTTGTTGAATTGGACCTGTTTTTAGAAATCACTGATTCACCCCCCCTCTCAGTGATCGCGGTATCCAACAAGATGCCCTGGCTGGACTTGCCGCATCTATGGTAATCCAGGAAGGGGAAAACGTGCAAATCACAGTGTGCGAAAGAAGAATCCTTCCTCCTCTTAACACACATCAATTAAGCAGTTGTTGAATGCCACCAAGTGGTTGGAAGTCGGATTTCAATCCTTCAACCTTCAATCGGCGACCGGAGGGATCCGTTCATTGATTACACTATGTTCGGAATCCTACCTGAAGATCCAAAAGAACGGGTAAGCATCCAAAGGCGAACCCCAAGCTTTCATTTGGATATTCCTTCAAAAATCCTTTACAGGAAATCCTTCAACGGAGTACTTCTACGCTGCTTGTCACAACAAGAGGCTGAAGAAACACTCAAAGAAGTTCATGCTGGTCTTTACGGAGCTCATCAGGCTGGTCCTAAGCTCTAAGATCAGATAAAAAGGCTAGGTTATTACTGGCCTACCATGGTAGCTGACGCAATGCAATTTGCTAAGCGCTGCCAACAATGCCAAGTTCATGGAGATTACATTCACATGCCACCAGAATGGTTACATCCTACAGCGATTTCATGGCCTTTCGAAGCCTGGGGTATGGACATCATAGGTTCTATTTCTCCCCTTCAAGCAAAGGTCATCGCTTCATCTTCGCCGCTACGGATTATTTCTCCAAGTGGTCAGAAGCATTTGCGCTCAACGAAATGAAGACCTCATCAGTCCTTCAGTTCCTGTGCACCAACATTATTTGTTGTTTCGGCATACCCAAAAGATTCGTCCATGATAACGGACCACAATTTCGGGATCATTGATTCTACAAGTTCTGCGACAAATATAAAATCCAAAGCTGTCCTTCAACTCCATACAATCCGGCCGCAAACGGATTAACATAAACTTTTAATAAGACACTCTGCAAAATCCTAAAAAAAAATGGTATCTAGTCACAAAAGAGACTGGAGCGACAAATTGTCGGAAGCTTTGTAGGCCTATCGAACCACCGTTCGAGGACCAACCCATAGCACACCATTCTCCTTGGTCTATGGATGCAAAGCTGTCGTACCCTTGGAAGTACAAATTCCTTCCTTGAGGGTATCCTTGCAAAATTACATGACTCAAGAAAGCAATGTCAAACTGCGACTCCATGAGCTGGACAATCTCGATGAGAGACGGCTCGAAGCTCGACAAAGCATTGAACTTTACCAAGCACGCATGGCAGGATCTTTCGATAAAAAGGTCAGGCAACGCGCCTACAAAAAGGGTGACTTAGTTCTTGCGGTAAAAAGACCAATGGTCTTCGCTCACAAGTCCAAAGGCAAGTTTGAGCCAAAATGAGAGGGACCTTACATCATCGACAAAGTTTTCTCTAACGGCGCATACGCACTCCTAAACATGGAGGGTGACAGATGTATGCTGCCCATCAACGGCAAGTTCTTAAAGCGGTACTACCCTTAAAGACTTACCCAACTGGGTAAGAGCAATGCCTGTACGGCCAAAACCAGTTTCCATGTACTCGCTCGCTAAACCCACTCTTTTTAGAATTTTCATCACAAATGTTGAAATTTCTAGAAATTTAAACAATGCTTACTTTCGTCGTTTCATTGTTCAAAAATCCAAGTTTAGGAACCTTTTCTTAACTTGACCAAAATTTTCAACCCTTGAACCCAAAATTCATGGTTTGAAACAAAATCCGAATTCAGGGATTTCCACCCTAGTCCACCCTACCTTTTACCGCCTCAATGGTTTTAGGTCAAAACTTATGACCCTCGTGTCTTTAAAAAAAAATGGTTTTTCAAAAACCGCGGGGAAGCGACGCTTAGTCGATACTCGTACAAATCAGAAGCATGCGAACCATGTTCAATACTTCCAAAATCGCAGGGAAACGACACATTTCATCGAGCCTTGCAAAATCCAAAACCGTGGAAATGCAACATTTCAGTTGATATCCACAACCCAAATTTCAAAGGTTCGAAAAAACCTAAAAACCGCGGAGATGCAACATTACAGTTGATATCCACAACCCAAAGGTTCGAGAAAACCACAAATTTCAAAAATCGTGGGGAAACGACATCAAGTCAGTACCCGCAAAACCAAAATTTTTGAAAAGCAAGGAAGCGACATTCCATCGATACTTGCACCAAATCCGCGAGGATGCGACATTCCATCGATACTCACAACTGAATGAGCAAGGATGCGACATTCCATCGATACTTGCAAGGCCATTCAGCAGGGAGGCGACTTTTAGTCGATACTTGCATTTTTTAAAACCAAACCGGCTATAAATGCCACCGAAACAGGCTATAAATGCCACCAAACCGGTTATCAATGCCACAAAATAAAACCGACTATCAATGCCACAAATCAAAACTTGGTTTTCAAAAAAAAAAAAAAAACAACTCGGCTATCAATGCCACAAAAAAAAAACTCGGCTATCAATGCCACCAAAACCGGCTATAGATGCCACTAAAACCGGCTACAAATGCCACAAAACCGGCTTCCATGCCACAAACAAAAATCTGGTTCCCATGCCAAAACAATCATTTGACAAAATATTTTCACAAAATGACAAGCTTTTGATCAAATCCCATTTAGCAATTGCTTTCATCACAAAAAGATTTAAGTGAGCGTAGGGAAAACAAAACAAAAAAAGAGCATCCCATTTAGCAATTGCATTCATCACAAAAAGATTTAAGTGAGCGTAGGGAAAATAAAAAATAAAAAAAAAACATCCCATTTAGCAATTGCTTTCATCACAAAAAGATTTAAATGAACGTAGGGAAAACAAAAAAAAGAGTACGAAAAAAATACATGCGGTCCAAAAAAAAAGAAAGTGTTCACAAGCACTACAAAAAAAAAGAGTACCAAAAAAATACATGTGGTACCAAAAAAAAAAGGATAGTTTCTGCTACAAAAATCAGGAGCTCAGCCAAAAATGGTCTCCAGCCAAGATCTTAGCTCCTCAAGCAAACTTTTGGCCTCAACCGTCGGGGATTTCAGGGCACGCTTCTTTAGGAACTTGCCATGAGATGCTGGGGTGGGCTGTAATGCTTCTTTCACACCGGGAAGCTTATCCCGAGCAGTTTGCCATTGTTTGTCCTCTTGAAACTTCCTTTCAAGGACTCGATCAACATCTGCAACCCGGCGAATCAGAGCACTCTCCCTGTCGCGAGCCTCTGTTATAGTAGCCCACTTGGCAGCGACTTGTGCCTTTAAATGCTCAAGACGTTTCCTAGCCTCATTGACCTCCCTATCAAGGATGTTATGGTCATGTGTCAGCCCAATGATGGTTAGCTCTTCTAAGTTCTTCTCTTTTACTATCTGCTTCCTGCTTTGTGTAGCCTCATTCAGTTCAGACTTAGCCTTATCAGCAGGGTCCGGGAACATCTCCTTGAAGAACTGGTCATCAGCAAAACCCATGGTCTCAAACCACTTGTCACCCAGTGCAATGATCCTATCAACGATCGCCCTGGCACCTGTGACATCCAGACCAGCCTCTTCGGCATCACTGAGAATCTCCTGCACATGCTAGATCATGCCAAATCCGGCTTCCAAGTGCCCAGAAAGGAGAGTCTCAGTCCAACAGCTCAGAACCCTCACCACCACCTTCTTCGCAAAAAGAAGAGATGGCCCAGCTGAAGATTCGCCCCGCTCTGTTGGTCGGCTGCTCATGTCATCGCCCGTTGGAAGAGTAATAAAAAAACTCTTTCTAGTTGGAGCTGCTCGGGAAGGAATCTCAACACGAGGTATCTCCTCAACAGTGTCAGAACTGGTCCCAGGAGTCACTACCTTTGGATTGACCTCTGGCATCTCTTGCTCTAGTTTTGAAGGAAGCGACGGACTCTCCTCTGTCACTTCAAAACCTGCCAAAGAAACACAAAAAGGTATGAATTTGATCCTGTTTGAAAATCATTATCAGGGTTATTACTACAAAATACCTTCTTCGACAACTGGCAGAACACTCTCTTCCTCGATGAACTCATCGGAAGCATCGTCAATATTTGCGTCCATTGATGGTTCAAAGTCATCGGAATCCTGTGGCAACTCAGCTGACAAGAAAAGTGTTAGCAAACCAAGTCACAGACAAAAAAAGAAAAAAAAGAAAAGCAAAAGAAGTCATACCAGTTGGAGATTCTGGAATCACTCCAGAGTCCCTCGGTTCTTCTTATGGTGCCGCAACCGGATCCGTCACCGCCTCTTCGGTTGGAACCTCAGGCATCGCCAAGTCTTCCTCTGCTAAAAAGAAATGAAGTAGCAAGGGGAGAAAACAAATCAAGACATGGAAAAATCCCATGAAAAGAAATGGAAAGAGAAAAAGGAAGAATCATACCTTCGCCGACGGTCTCTTCTTCTCGGCTTCTCTTTTCCGGAGGTTCATCAGCATTCCCTGGCACCTCCTCATTGATAGTAAGGGGGACTTCTAAGTCGGGAGAGTCCTCATGTTGCCCCTTGCTGCGATGATGACCACGCTTCCTCTTACTTCTGTGGGCTCGCTTCTTAGAAGAACCTGCCCTGCTGTCAAAGTCAGGTCTCCCACTTGACTCCTCACTGGATGGTCTACACTTGCCAGTAGACTCCACGGAAGCTTGCCTCTACGCCGCTTGCATCCAAGCATCAAGTTTAGCTTTCTCCTGTTCTAGCTGCTCTAAAGCCTCATCAGGTATTTCTCGAACAGCTTCAGAACCAATGACGCCCTGGTCACCGAGAAAGCCTATCTTGTGCTTCTCTCCAGAAAGGAAGGCCCAAACTTCCTCCCGCCGGACGCCATCTGAATTTCCAAGGCCCTTTCCAGATGACAATTTCACATCAAGCTCCTTCTTGGAAAGCCCCCGATATGCTGAAAAGCTCTCCGCGAACCACTTCGCAAAGTCAGCAGTCTGGCAAGTCGACAGCACAGGATAAAAGATCATGGCAGTAGTGTCTTCAGCACTATAGAAAGCCCATGCATTTCTCCCATCCTGTAAACCTCCAAAGCGCTTCACCATGCTTGAAGGCGCTCCAACAACGCCTTGAGAAAAAGCCTAACTGCAAAGCAAATCGAGAAGGTACATACGGCTGGATGTCGACGAAAAGATGTCTGCGGTACACCATCATGCCGACTCGTATGCTGAAAAGCCACTCCTTCTCTGCGTTTGTCAAGGAGTAATGCCTTCCTGACCCCGCACTGGTAGAGTCTCGGGAGGCACCAAAATCAAAAGCCTTCTTCCGCAACTCCGGAGAAATCTTCACTGAAGATTGCCCCATTTCAACGTCCCTGAACCGTCGGAACCTCATACGGGCAAACAAAAGTGATTCGGACACGGTTTTACCCTTAGCCAGCCGAATCATCAGAGGATCATCATCCTGTGCATCACCCAGCCAGTGGAAGCCAAGACAGTGGTATACGTACCACGAATAAAAGATGTGGGCTGAAAATACCCTATTCATAGGGAGCCCAAGCCGAACCAAAAAAGCAGCAGCCTATAGTTCGGTACACAAGTAGGAGTAAAGAGCTGGCACCAAAGCAAGCTACTCCCCAAACGCCATCTGACAGCTGGAAAAATACAATGCGGCCTGATGTGCGTTTCATCTCCTCCAGCAAAAACGGCCTCACCAAGCCAATAAGTGAGATCTCTCCGCAGTGCAATGTCAGGACATATGGCGTTTGTACTCGCACAGAAATCTCTCAACTCTTCTTGCATAGCCAAGATCTTATTCGAACCCGGATCCTTAGCCCTGTCTTCTCGAGTCATGCTATCAGAAGACTCCCCACTTTCAAATAAGTTAGGAGAAGAAGAGTTAAAACTCTTCCAACTGCTGGATCTAACTTTCAGGCCCTCATTCTCCTTCAAAAAGTCATAGAAGGCAACGAGCTGAAAGTACAGAAGCCTGAACTCCTCCGACTGCTCCTCGAGGACGCTGTCGATCGGCATAAACTCCTTATAGAGTTTGCCAAGGATGGGCAATCCAATAATGGCGCTCAGCTCCTTCAAAGAGAAACCAATCTCACCATTCGTCACAACGAAGGTATTGGTTTATGGAAGGAATGACTCCAACATAGCCATGAAGGCCTCGTCGGAAAAGATCACGGTCTCCCTAAAGGCGCGAACCGCATAAAAAATCCCGGCTTCCTTCAAAACGGCACCACCAATCAGCAGGACGCGATCAGTCCACGACTTCCACTCGGAGTCGCATTGAAACAGCCACGAAGTCGAAAAGGCTTCACCCAATTGCTGCCGTCACCGCTAAAAATGCCAAGGCCCACCGGTCCCAAATCGACCGACGGATAATCAGAGCCCTGGTAGCCGCTAGCCGGCATCAACATGTCCATGTCTGCCAGCGACTTCTCCGCATATCCAAGAGAACTGCCAACAAAAACCCCGGTCTTGATTACATTTGTCCTTCTCACCTAGCTAGGAGGATCTTCCCTCTTAGAGCATGTGGGGGCATGGCTCATGATCGAGACGGTGCGATCAAACGTCGACCGGGTAGCAACAGTCTTCTTCTCACTATCAGCGGTGAAAGAAAACTGAAAACATCTCCTCTGATATGTCATGTCATCAGGGACGGCATCACCAAAGAAGAAGGTAGGCTTGGGCAAAACCCTCTGATCGTCTATCACCCATGGACGACAGCTTACCATGATCTTATAGAATTCCTCTCCCTTGAGAGCGATCAGTCGCTGCCTCATCTCATCTTTATTGTGAGAGTCACACTCTTCCAGGTTTCTCTCAACATACTGAACCTTGTCCCAAGCCTGCTGAACGGCCGGATTAGAAGATCTAGCAGATCGACAAGGTACACTGGTAGCAGTCTCTTTACCCTTGCTCGTTCTGGAGGAACCACCTGTAAAGGATGGAAAAGAAAAAGATCAATCATCAAAACGACACGATTTCGCTAAAAAAAAATCTGGCGAAATTTTGACATGATGCCAGGGCAATTCCGAAGAAAAGGAACTACTTCGAAAGAAATAGAAAGCTTGAAGATAGGCTCAACATTGCTGCGAGCTCCGAAACTCCAAACTTTTGAAGCCTAAAAGTCTCCACAAAATTAGGAAGGGCTCAACATCGCTACGAGCTCCAAATTCCCAAATTTTCAAAAACTTTCAGGTATGCTATTACATCATGCTACAATTCAATTTACAAAAAATGCATGCATGAACATCTTGGTTTGCCAAAAAAAATGCATTATCATGATGAGCAAAAAAAAAAAAAAAAGGAAAGAAACTTTCTCAAAAAAAAAAGAGAAAGGAGAAAGAAAAAGAACAAAAAAGAAGGAAGAAAAAGAAAACTTTCTCAAAAAAAGAGAGAGAGAAAGAAAACTTAGACAAAAAAAAAGAGAGGAAAGGGGGCTGGCCCACAGGCCGTGGCCCACAAGCCATGTGGCCGTACGGCCAGATCCGTACGGATCTGTCCGTACGGCCCACAAAAGAAAAAAAAAACAAACATGCAAAAAAAAAAAGTAAACACGTGGAAAAGAAAAGAAAAAAAAAGAAAAGAAAAGAAAGAAACAAAAAAAAAGAAAAGAACTTTTTTTATCATCCTATTTCCTACAATGGAGTTTTCTTGAAAAAGGAAACTTACTTGAAGCCATTGATGGAGAAGAAGAAGAAAAGTCTTGAAGATCTTGAAGAAGAAGAACTCTTGGTCTTGAAGCCCTCTTGGGATTGTTGCAAAAGAAAGCAATAAGAGCAAGAGATCCAACCTCTTCCTTGCTTTTATAGAAGAGAGCAAACCAAAGATGGAAAGAAGAAAGAGGTAAGTGTTACTCATTAGTAACCTTACCAAAAGAATGAAATTAGAAAGATTCTTTCCCAAAAGAAAGATATCTTGAGGGATTCTCTCCCAAAAAGAAATCAATGAGAGATTTTCTCCCAAAAGATAGGAGATTTGAGATATTCTCTCCCAAAGAAAGATATCTTGAGATATTCTCTCCCAAAATAAAGGGAACATGAGAGATTCTCTCCAAGTAAAGATATTCTTAGATATTCTCTATCCAAAGGAGATATTTTTAGATATTCTTTACAAAAATGACACCATATGAGATCTAAGCCATTTCAAAAGCTTAGGGTCCCATGGGTTAGCCCATATGAGCCACGTATGACCACCCAGGCACTAAAATTTTTTTTTTTTTTGGGACTTTTAGTAAAAGAGAAATCCCTCTTACCAAGAGCTTACAAAAATGGTTCCATGCCTCTTTTGAGTTGATTGGACCATACAAAAAAGAATTCCAAGCCCCATGAGCTTCTAGAAATCAAACCAACCAGCCTCATATACCAAATTGAGCCAAAATCTTGAAATTGACATTCCACAAAAATCCAAACCAAATCCTGGTCCCCTAACTTGCCACATACAGCTTGTTAGGTCACAAGACCAAAACCAAAAACCAAAACCTGCTCCCCTAACTTGCCACATACAGCCTGTTAGGTCACAAGATCAAAACCAAAATCGAGCCCCCAACATTCCACATACAGCTTGTTGGGTCACACGGTCAAAACCAAACCCGACCCCCTAACCTGCCACATACAGCTTGTTAGGTAACAAGGTCAAAACCCAAATCCACATCCCTGATGTCATCTTCAAAACTTTGCCTCGAGATGGTACGTGATCCCTTTCACTACCATAAAATTCCCCTGGAAGCTCAAAAGGCTACAAATACCAAAAGAAAGACTGCTCAAAGTCTCTTGGTCAAGTCACAAGCTCTCCTACGAAAAATCTCTTCGAGGCACATCGACTACAAAAGTTAAGCAACTCATCGCTGCACCACGAGGGGGCATTTGTTGACACCAAAAAAAATATGTCACTTTGCTTCTTCAAAATCTAGAAAGCTACATGAAGTCGCAGCCTGCCATAAATAGGCAATGCTACTTCCAAAAATCAAATCTTATCAGAATCAAACAAAAACTGCAAGATCCTTCAAGACAGCCAAACGAGGAGCACACAAGAAGTTTCGGGCCATTTCAGAATCATTTGGCCTAACTTCGCTTCTCCGGTAGCTGAAAAGGAGCTCCCGGCGGCGAAAGCATCGGAGACACCAAATCTTCGATCAGAGCCGATGGATTGTCTCAAAATACACCCAAAAGGCTCCAATTCAAGTTCTGAGCCAAACCGACAACGTTTGACCCTACATCAACCCTCGAACAACTAAATCAAGCCTCTCGGCGGCGAGAACCACCAAGTCCATCACTCATCAGATAGAGCACATAGACGGCTTCAAAATGCTCACAAAGGGCTACACGTCAAGTTTCAGGTCATTTCGACAACATTTGACCTGACTTTGACGCTCGGAAGCCAGATCAGGCCTCTCGGCGATGAAGCTCCCCAGGACCATGGTTTCCAAGACAGAGCCTATGGATCATCTTAAAATGACTTCAATAGGTTCCCTATCAAATTTCAAGTCAATCGGACATCGGTTGACCGCACATCAAGCCGCGACATCTTCATCGCGATAAAAATAAGTCTACTGGTGATAGGAACCCAAACAGCTTCAAAACTCAAATAAAAGCCTATGGTTGGTCTTATTTGTTGCTCAGGAGGCTTCATCCCAAATTTCAGGTCATTCCGACATCGTTTGACCCTGTTTCAGCTTCTGACGGAAAATCGGCAGCTCTGCGCGACAAAGTCTTCGGCTTTCTCGGAAAATTAAAAACTTTGCAAACCAAAATGCAAGGATTCTCATCAGGTTTTTTACAGGAAAATCATGCCAATAAATGATAAAAAAATGTCAAGAAAAAAATACAGAAGAAAAAAGAATAAAAAAATATAAAAAACGGACACAAAACGGGACAAACATGGGGAAAACCCCCCCTGCGACCCTGGACCATGGTCGCCGGCGACCATGGAGCCCGGATCGTCGGGAGGGCCTCGTAAGCCCCGTTTTTCGTCGTTTTTCGCGATTAGAAGCGCCCGACCCCTGGGATTTTCCAAAATTCATACTTTTAAGATACCAAATCCTTTGACATCCGTCAAAATCACGGGTCAATCATCAAGAGTATCAAAATCAACATTGATCGCCAACCGGTCAACCAGAAAAGTGTGCTTTCTACCCGACCGATCGAGAAATCGACAGGACAGATGGCACCGACCCGCTATTGGCTACCAATACCTGAAGTTATATGGTCATCCGATGTCGATCTACATGAAGATCCATCGATGATCATCACGAGAAGAATCCCAAAAGACGCGGCACGGCCCGCGACTCTTCAACTGCTCGGCGACCACTTAATGCGATTAATTGACTAGCTTTATTACAGTCATTACTCCATTTCTCTGGACGGCCCAATCAGAAGCAAGCATCCGGGAGTTACAAGTCAATTGATTCATGGCATTTAGCCCATGAAACTCCTCCCATCATGGCGATTAAAGGCGAATAAATGCCCTCAATCTCCTCCAGCCAATCAGAAGCCAAGAAAAAGGAGTTACAAAATAAAAGAATTCAATCCTATAACTCCTCCCATTATGCGGCTTAATGATAATAAAGGCCCATAAACCCTCCTAAATGGCTACCAAAAAGCCTATAAATAGGAGAGCATTCCAAGAAGAAGAACACGACAGACGGCAGAATATCCGAAAACTCAGACAAAAAGGCATCAGAAATCTAAGAGAAAGAAAGAGAGAAAACTCTGCGGAAGTTCTACACCGAGCACCGCTACAAGGTGACAAAAGTCTCTTGGGAGGTCCCCCCCCCCAAGGTCCTTGCCTTTTCCTTCTGCCTCCAATGGCTTAGGCGTGGCTTTTCAGCCCGTCTACTTAGTTTTTTATTGGACATAGGACCTCCTTTTGGTCTTTGTCCTCTAAAAACCTGAGGTTATAGCCAAGCCAAGCGAATCAAGAGCATCCTCTATTCTCATCTGCATGGATGATGGCGAAGTCCACATATGACTTGCGACCGTCAATCTGAACGAGTCCCCCACAATCTCCTGAGAAGTTAGATCCTCCTTTTCTTGCTTTTCATTGTAGTTTGTATTTTTCCAAAATAGACAAAAATCACAACTCTTGTCTTTCATTATTGATAAGAATTGTAAAATCGGCTATAAACGCCAAAAATCGGCTATAAAAGCCAAAATCGCTATAAATGCCAAAAAATCGCTTTTCACGGCAAATCAAGAAAAATGTCGCTTTTCTTAAATATATGTGCAATGGAAAATTTGAAAGAAGTTGATTTCTGTTTTACTTGCGAAGGTTGATCTCCGGATCACCACTTGCAATTCCAAGTAAAATAGAAAATCTGGGACACCCACACAAAAAAATGTTGATGCACGCCTCTGCCCCCCGGTTATGAAAGGGTCGGACCCAAACAAACTCCCACGTCCGCCGACCTAGGTAGAACCGAGCGATAGAAGCGCTGTCCATCACCCTTGCAAACCTGTCCTCCGCTGTCGAAGCAGGAAAGAAAAGAACTGTTGAGGTCGGGTTGTTGCCAAGATCAAGCTTAGAGCTCCATCCATCTCCGCCGATTTTATGCCTTGATCTCGGCTCGAGCTGGATGGACCCAATCACTTCCTACCTCAAGGATGATCAGCTCCCCGAAGATAAAAATGAGGTTCACCGGATCAGGCTCAAAGCAGCTCGATTATGGTTGTCTCTCGAAGGCAAGCTCTATAGAAAATCTTTCACCGGCCCCTACCTCCAATGCATTCATTCGAGCAAGGTTGACGATTTTCTGTATGAGATTCACGAAGGGATTTGTGGAAGCCATATCGGAGGACAGTCACTAGCATATCGAGCTATCAGCCAGGGTTACTGGTGGCCATACATGCAGAAGGACGCGCAGCTATACGCCAGGAAGTGCGAAAAGTGACAGAAGTTCTCCCATTCCCTTCATCAGCCGGCGCAGGACTTGAGCCCTCTCTCCAGCCCGTGGCCTTTCGCCCAATGGGGGCTGTGAAAGAAACTGCGATTCAGATCTGAATTAGCGGAAGATATTCATGGCTAATTTGTAACATGACAGATTTTAAAAATCTGATTTGGGCAGCATAAATCAGCCATATAGATCGCATGAGAACTCCATGAATTCATGACCAACAAGTGTATAATTAAAGGAGAATGAAGTAGACTATTACCTAGAAGATTTGTAGACTTCAAATCTCTGAAAAAATAGATCCAAAGGCCCGAACTCAGACTTGCAATTAGCAAACAAGTTGCTGGAATTTTCTGCACTAGTATTGCCTTTGATCTTCTCCTCTATCTCACTTCCAAATCTGATTGGCTAAGATGGTGGGATCTTAATCTAGGAGTTGAGAACTATTTCTCCAAGGAAAAATCTCAGACCTTAAGCCTTCTTCAATGAAGAAGAAAACCTCCAAAGGCTGGACGTGTGGGACTCTCCTTGTGCTCACAAAGTGTTGGACGTCCAAAAGGGGTTTGGGTTTCTTTTATAGAAACTTTGAGGAAACCTTTCCTAAAAGTTTATCTCTCCTAATTCTTATGGATGTCCTAAAAGGAAAGACTTATTTCCTTTAAGAAACACTCCAATTAGAAAAGAAAACTAAAAGGAACTTTCCATGCAATTAGTAATCCTAGTTGTAGAACACTTACTAATTTTAAGTTCCTAATCCAATAAGGAAACTTTCTCATAGGAATACTAATCCAAAGAGGAGTCCAACCTTCCAAGTAGAGAGACCTACTCAAAATTGGAAACCTTACCCATGGAAATCCCATTATGGACGTCCCTCATGATAATGCACACCATGGCCCACATACAATTTATCTAGAGTTAAATTCATGTATGCCATCAAAGGCCTATTTGAATTTAAACTCAAAATTATTTTTCCACTAAAATAATTCATCCTTATGTTATCTAAACATTTTAGGAAACCATACCAATCTTGGAAAGTGACTAGAAAAGGGACCAAAAGACATATTCGCCATTGGCTCCCAAAATGACCAAAATGTCCGTGCTAAACCCATAGCAACATTAAGACCATTTTAACCTTAACTCATTCCACTAAAGAGTTATGGTTGAACTCCAAGGACAAATATATAATATAATAAGCTCGTCATAAAAATGACGGTTGTCTTCGACCTACTAAGTGTAATGACCTGAATGCCCCTCTATGTAACATCCATAATCGAGTCAGGTTATCATATGTATTATCAACCTTCCCGATTACATCTAAACCTTAGAACTTCATATCCTTAACATAATCATCATTAGAATATCATTCTCTTGATCCAGGGAGCGACCCACAAGTTCAATATCCATATGGAACATCCATATACTAAGATCTTAGATTTTGATGATTAATCGGATAATTCTAAGGGGACGATTATTCCATCATCAGATGGCATAGATTCTATATTGCATCTGCACGTCCCAACTGATCAAGTCCGAGTACCCAAAACACAGAGCTGTTGACCCATGAAAAGAATCTCACCCATAGTGAATTAAAGCACAAGAACTTGACTTCGTCAGTTCATCCACAAATGCTCAAGATTAAGAGCACCGGTCACTCAGTAGCATGAGGTGACTTGATCTCTCTCTGTGATAGTACTGTTTTAGAGATCACACCTACCATGATCCTGTTCAATGCATTGCATATGCACTAATGAGATGAATCCGGAAAAGCCCTCCCTTGACTTAGGTAAGTCACCCTGAATACAGGAGAGTCTCTCATTACAACTTCTACCAAGATGAAGTGCCCAGCTCCATCTTTCAGTTATGAACAAATATGATGTTTCCAGTTGTCCATGAATTAGACCTATCTGTGCGTAGATACTACACACCTAATTCATTTACTAGAAACAATGGACCTTACACAACCATACATATATACATGTTTATGCATAAAAGAGTCATTCCATTAAATAACCAGTAAATATCCAGTAACAAAGAATGAGAGTGCAGCTAGTGGGCTTTAGGGCATACACCAATCCCAACAAACTCCCACTTGCACTAAAGATCACTACTTCCTAACCTAACACCCATAGACTCAACATGAGAAGTGAAGACTTTCTCAGTAAGAGTCTTAGTGAATGGGTCAGCTAAGTTATTTGCTGAAGCAATATGCTCCACCACTATCTCTCCATCCTGAATGAATTCCCGGATCAAGTGGTACTTTCTCTGAATGTGCTTTCCTTTCTTGTGATTCCTGGGCTCTTTGCACTGTGCTACAGCACCAGTGTTATCGCAGTACATGACAATCGGTTTATGCACTGCAGGAACAACTCCCAATTCCAATAGGAATTTTCTGAGCCATACCGCTTCCTTTGTAGCTTCCGATGCCGCCACATACTCTGCTTCCATGGTAGAATCAACTATACAGGATTGCTTGACACTTCTCCATGATATAGCCCCTCCTTTCATAGTAAAGACGTACCCTGAGGTAGACTTTCTGGCATCACTATCAGATTAGAAATCAGAGTCTGTATACGCCAATGGCGTTAGATCATCTGCTCGAAAGGTTAGCATATAATCTTTCATTCTCCGAAGATACTTGAATATATGCTTAACAGCTGTCCAATGCATAGGTCCAGGGTTTGACTGATATCTGCTAACCATGCCAATGGCAAAGCAAATATCTGGTCTAGCACATAACATAGCATACATGAGGCTTGCAACAGCGGATGCATATGGAACTCTCCTCATGGTCTCTATCTCTTCAGATGTCTTTGGACATTGATCTCGGGACAGTGGTACTCCATGTCTAGAAGGTAGGAGGCCCTTCTTGGAGTCATGCATGTTAAACTTGACCAATATCTTCTAAATATATGAAGATTGGGATAAGACTAACATCTTATTCTTGCGATCACGCAACAGCTTGATCCCTAAGATATATCTGGCCTCACCCAAATCCTTCATCTGAAATTGAGAGGATAACCAAACCTTTGTGGATGACAATAAACCTACATCATTTCCTATGAGTAATATGTCATCTACATATAGAACCAAAAATGCAACTGCTTTCCCATTTCCTTTCTTATACACACACGGTTCATCAATGTTTTGATCAAACCCAAAAGATTTGACTGCCTGATTAAACTTGATGTTCCATGCTCTAGATGCTTGCTTAAGTCCATAAATGGACTTCTTAAGTTTACAAACCATGTTATCTTGGCCACTAGCAATGAAGCCCTCTGGTTGCATCATATAGATGCATTCGTCAAGACTTCCATTAAGAAAAGCTGTCTTGACATCCATCTGCCATATCTCATAGTCATAATGACATGCGATGGCCAAGAGAATCCTTATGGACTTAAGCATAGCCACTGGTGAAAAGGTTTCCTCATAATCGATACCCTCTTTCTGAGTATATCCTTTCGCCACCAGTCTTGCTTTGAAGGTTTCCACCTTCCCATCCACTCATCTCTTTCTCTTGTAGATCCACTTGCACCCTATGGGTTTAATCCCTTCAGGTGCATCTACAAGTTCCCAGACTTGATTGGAATACAAAGAATCCATTTCAGATTTCATCGCTTGCTGCCACATGTCAGCATCTATATCCGTTACTGCTTCATCATAACTAGTAGGATCCTCAACCAGATCTTCAGAGTCTGTCTTAAAAGACACTCCTAGATATCTTTCTGGCTGTCTAGAAATTCTCCCACTACGATGAGGCTCCGGAGTGTTTAAAGGAATATCTTATTCATCTACTGTCTCAAGATCTGGTACAGATGTTATAGGAGATCCCGGAAGAATCTCCTCAAGGGTTTCTTTACAACTAAGCTCTTGGTGCATCATACAATCATCCTCCAAGTACCTAGCATGAGTGCTGATGAGCACTTTTTGCTCCTTTGGATGATAAAAGATGCCACCTATCGTTCCCTTAGGATACCCAATGAAGTAGCACATTTCCGATCTGGGTTCCAGCTTGGTAGCTTTATCATTCAGTACATAGGCTGGACAACCCCAAATGTGAATATGTCTTAAACTAGGTTTTCGACTTGTCCACATTTCTTGGGGTGTCCTAGGTACTGATTTAGAAGGCACGAGATTTAAAATGTATGCTACTGCTTCTAGGGCATATCCCCAAAAAGATATAGGTAGGGTTGCATGACTCATCATGGACCTTACCATATCAAGAAGGGTACGGTTTCTTCTCTCCGTTACACCATTTTGCTGGGGTGTACCCGGTGCAGACAACTGAGACACAATCCCATGTTGTGTGAGGTACTCCTTAAACTCACCCAGGAGGTACTCGCCACCTCGATCAAATCAAAGGGCTTTGATATGTTTTCCTAGTTGTAGCTCCGCCTCAGCCTTGAATTGTTTGAACTTATCAAACGCCTCAGACTTGCGTCGCATTAGGTATACATATCCATATCTAGAGTAATCATCGGTGAAGGTGATGTAATACTCATACCCTCCTTGAGCCGGTTTGTTCATAGGACCACACACATCAGTGTGAATCAATTCTAACAACTCCTTTCACCTTAGTCCCTTTCCAGAGAATGACCGTTTGGTCATCTTTCCCTTGAGACAAGATTCGCACTGAGGAAAAGGTTCGAAATCTAATGAGCTTAAAGGCCCATCTTCTACCAACCTCTGAATCCGTTTTAGGTTAATGTGACCCAAATGTAAGTGCCAAAGATTTGTGTCATTGATTGAAGATACCTTTCTCTTAAGGGAAGTTGAGTTTTCTTGTTGTACATTATGCAGTGTGGGAGCAATAGGATATATATAAAATAAGTTGTCATGTATTCTACCGGAACATATAATATTTCCATCTCTACTGATATCAATACCAGAATGGAAAGAAACTGAATAATTAAATTCAATTAATCTGGAAACTGAAATTAAATTCTTCCTCATGTCCAGAACATAGAAAACATTATTTAAAACTAATATCCTATTACATGGAAAATGTAAGGTAACAACTCCTCCTGCAACTGCCCAAACTTTAGCTCCAGTTCCGACTCTAAAGGCAAACTCTCCTTTCTCAATTCTCTGCATTATCTGAAACCCCTGCAATGAATTGCAGATATGATTAGTGGCTCCTGAGTCTACTATCCATAGTCAGTAGAATCAACCACTAGACAAGTTTCAATGTAGTATGAAAAAGATGTACCTTTCTTAACTGAGGCCAGGAACTTGGGACAATTTTTCATCCAATGACCTTTGAGGCCACACTTGAAGCATTTCCCTTTGGGCTTTCCATCTGTACCCTTGTCCTTCTTATTTCCAGCATTGTCCTTTTTCTGCCCTTTTCCCTTATTCTGCTTCTGCTTGAACTTCTTCCCTTTCGGGTTCAGTTTAGAGGAAGACTGGAAAAAATGAGCTTGGACTTTGGGCTTCATGATAGCCTCTGCCGCCTGGAGTTCTTTCATTAACTTAGTAAGAGTCTTGTCCATCTTGCTCATATTGAAATTGAGCTTGAACTGATTGAAAGAGTCCGGCAGAGTTTCGAGAATCATGTCAGTTTGACTCCCTGCATCAATCTCAGCCCCTAGAATCTCAGCTTCATTGAAACAATCCATCAGCTTGAGCATATGCTCTCTGACAGGTGTTCCCCCAGCCATCCTAGCATTCATGATAGTCCTCATAGCAGCTTGCCTAGCTGGCCTGCTCTTGTCTGCGAACATCTCAGACAAGGACATCATGATTTCATAGGCTGTGTTCATATGCTCGTGCTGTGTTTGCAACACGTTGGACATGGAAGCGAGCATGTAGCATTTAGCCATGCTATTCGCTTTCTTCCATTTCCTCTCAGCCTCTCGCTGGTCATCAGTAGAATTAGCATCAATATCGGGACAATTTTCCAGCAAGACATACTTGTACTCCTCAGCTGTGAGTACTATGTCAAGATTTCTTTTCCAATCTACGTAGTTAGGGCCACTCAGTTTGTTCTCACGAAGAATGCACATCAACGGACTAAAAGAGTCTTTACCCATCTCTTTCTGGATATAAAACGGTTTATAATTAGACATGCAGTATATGTAATATGCATATGGTGCTTGTTAGAAAAGGAAAAACAAAGCACAAAAACTTTTTACATTATTCAACCCCAATCATAATGTATCAGTGTTTCAACCTCCTCATAGACCCTCCATCGAAGGGATGGCCGAGCCTACAGTCACGTTGAATTAAGGCAGACTTATTTGGATTATCACTATCTGGACACATATCCAGTGGTAGTCCAATCACTGATTGGTTTGGCCTCATATGACAAATAACCCTTTAACTCCTAAGGAGAGGTCATTACCGTCTTATGTCAAGTGTATAACCATCTCTTATGAAATTTCCCAGAATGTCTCTGATTAAGTCCTCCGAAGGGAAGAGACTTTTATCCTTTCTAGAAGTGACCTTTAGTAAAGAGCTCCACCGAAGGGATGGCCGCTCCCAATAACACTTCATTGACATTCTATAGAAGTAATCTTTAGCAAAGAACTCCACCGAAGGGATGGCCGCTCCTACTAACACCTCATTACGAATATTCACATTAGTTCACCCATTAACCCATCAAAGCGGTCTTTAGTAAAGAACTCCACCGAAGGGATGGCCGTTCCAACTAACACTTTAATGAGATAGCATGAACCGAAAATGGAAGGCCGTGGGCTCTTTCCTAAAACCCCTCTCCCACTTGATTATTTATCACTAGGGTTTATACTTTTTAACCTTTACATTGTTTTACTAAAAAGCTCTTTTTAAATCTAGCAAACTTGGTTAATTAAATTTATGACTTAAGTCATCTTAAAATTAAATAACCTTTGCTTTAAAACATTTGAGCAAATCCCTTCAAAGAGTCGAAAACCTATCTTGGGTTATGAAAACCCATAGGTAGCATCTAATTAGATTTTAGTTTAGCCTTCTTTGGAAACAAGGGTACCAAGATAAACTAAACCCTATCCAATTTTAAACCTTAGACAAATAGAAGGTGCTAGTCTAAGTTCCGTTTAAAATAATTTGCCAAACTAAAAACAATCTAATACAATAAAGATGCCAATTTTAGAACCTAATGGTGGCCATGTTTCTAGGTGACAATTATAGCAATTATATAAAGCACTCATCCATGCATTCCATATATAAAAGCAAATAAAAGTATGCAATCCTTGATGGCTCCTTGCTCTTCGGACTTGTAATCCTTATCGAACTAGGACATCAAGAATAGGTCTCATCTGTTGGGATTGGTGTATGCCCTAAAGCCTACTAGCTGCACTCTCATCTTTTGTTACTGGATATTTACTGGTTATTTAATGGAAAGACTCTTTTATGCTTAAACATGTATATATGTATGGTTGTGTAAGGCCCATTGTTTCTAGTAAATGAATTAGGTGTGTAATGTCTACACACAGATAGGTCTAATTCATGGACACTGGAAACATCATATTTGTTCATAACTGAAAGATGGAGCTGGGCACTTCATCTTGGTATAAGTTATAATGAGAGACTCTCCTGTATTCAGGGTGACTTACCTAAGTCATGGGAGGGCTTTCCCGAATTCATCTCATTAGTGCATATGCAATGCATTGAACAGGACCATGGCAGGTGTGATCTCCAAAATAGTACTATCACAGAAAGAGATCAAGTCACCTCATGCTACTGAGTGACCGGTGCTCTTAATCTTGAGCATTTGTGGATGAACTGACGAAGTCAAGTTCTTGTGTTTTAATTCACTATGGGTGAGATTCTTTTCATGGGTCAACAGCTCTGTGTTTTGGGTACTCGGACTTGATCAGTTGGGACGTGCAGATGCAATATAGAATCTATGCCATCTGATGATGGAATAATCGTCCCCTTAGAATTATCCGATTAATCATCAAAATCTAAGATCTTAGTATATGGATGTTCCATATGGATATTGAACTTGTGGGTCGCTCCCTGGATCAAGAGAATGATATTCGTATGATGATTATGTTAAGGATATGAAGTTCTAAGGTTTAGATGTAATCGGGAAGGTTGATAGTACATGTGATAACCTGACTCGATTATGGATGTTACATAGAGGGGCATTCAGGTCATTACACTTAGTAGGTCGAAGACAACCGTCATTTTATGACGAGCTTATTATATTATATATTTGTCCTTGGAGTTCAACCATAATTCTTGAGTGGAATGAGTTAAGGTTAAAATGGTCTTAATGTTGCTATGGGTTTAGCATGGACATTTTGGTCATTTTGGGAGCCAATGGCAAATATGTCTTTTGGTCCCTTCTCTAGTCACTTTCCAATATTGGCATGGTTTCCTATAATGTTTAGATAACATTTGGATGAATTATTTTAGTGGAAAAATAATTTTGAGTTTAAATTCAAATAGGCCTTTGATGGCATACATGAATTTAACTCTAGATAAATTGTATGTGGGCCATGGTGTGCATCAATATGTGGGACGTCCATAATAGGATTTCCATGGGTAAGGTTTCCAACTTTGAGTAGGACTCTCTACTTGGAAAGTTGGACTCCTCTTTGGATTAGTATTCCTATGAGATAGTTTCCTTTTTGGATTAGGAACTTAAAATTAGTAAGTTTTCTACAACTAGGATTACTAATTGTATGGAAAGTTCCTTTTGGTTTCCTTTTCTAATTAGAGTGTTTCTTAAAGGAAATAAGTCTTTCCTTTTTGGACATCAATGAGAATTAGGAGAGATAAACTTTATGGGAAAGTTTTCCTCAAAGTTTCTATAAAAGAAACTACATACCCCTTGGACGTCCATAACAAGAAAGTGTGCAAGAGTGCTTCCACACGTCCAGCCCTTTGGAGGTTCTCTTCTTGATAGTTGAGAGCTTAAGGTCTGAGATTTTTCCTTGGAGAAATACTTGTTGATTCCTAGATTAAGATCCCACCATCTTAGCCAATCAGATTTGGAAGTGAGATAGAGGAGAAGATCAAAGGCAATACTAGTGCAGAAAATTCCAGCAACTTGTTTGCTAATTGCAAGTCTGAGTTCGGGCCTTTGGATCTATTTTTTCAGAGATTTGAAGTCTACAAATCTTCGAGGTATTAGTCTTCTTCATTCTCCTTTAATTATACACTTGTTGGTCATGAATTCATGGAGTTCTCATGCGATCTATATGGCTGATTTATGCTGGCCAAATCAGATTTTTAAAATATGTCATGTTACAAATTAGCCATGAATCTCTTCCGCTTATTCAGATCTGAATCGCAGTTTCTTTCATCATCTTTCACCAAGAAGTCTTGTTTCCTCCACCACTAAGGAGTCCGGTTACTTGCAACCTTTCTTGAAACTTTCTTCTTCTTGCTTGTTCCAATAAATTAAATTTATACAAGCAAACCCATAAAAAACAAAAACCCGAATTACATTGGAGATACCTATGCTTTTCAGGAAAGCTTACATCAAGACTAGTTGGAATAAAAGTAAAGAAAGAATTACAACTTCCTATGATTGCTAAACGCGCAATCGTACACTTTCCAACTAATGAAAAAACATCCAAATCCACATAACAATCATGCGAACCATCAAGGATGCAATACATGGCTGCAAACAAAGAGGTTAGTGCATGCAAACTCACTATGTGCATCATTAAACAAATCTGGAAAATAAATTCCAGCAATGTTAATGAAACTTGCACACAACATGCATCACAACATAACTTTAATAGGGTGCCACCATACCCATAATCAATCTAGGATTAATTATACATAACATGGGATCATGATTTCACATGGAGTGGCTCTGATACCACTGAAAGAAACTGCGATTCAGATCTGAATTAGCGGAAGAGATTCATGGCTAATTTGTAACATGACAGATTTTAAAAATCTGATTTGGGCAGCATAAATCAGCCATATAGATCGCATGAGAACTCCATGAATTCATGACCAACAAGTGTATAATTAAAGGAGAATGAAGAAGACTATTACCTCGAAGATTTGTAGACTTCAAATCTCTGAAAAAATAGATTCAAAGGCCCGAACTCAGACTTGCAATTAGCAAACAAGTTGCTGGAATTTTCTGCACTAGTATTGCCTTTGATCTTCTCCTCTATCTCACTTCCAAATCTGATTGGCTAAGATGGTGGGATCTTAATCTAGGAGTTGAGAACTATTTCTCCAAGGAAAAATCTCAGACCTTAAGCCTTCTTCAATGAAGAAGAAAACCTCCAAAGGCTGGACGTGTGGGACTCTCCTTGTGCTCACAAAGTGTTGGACGTCCAAAAGGGGTTTGTGTTTCTTTTATAGAAACTTTGAGGAAACCTTTCCTAAAAGTTTATTTCTCCTAATTCTCATGGATGTCCTAAAAGGAAAGACTTATTTCCTTTAAAAAACACTCCAATTAGAAAAGGAAACTAAAAGGAACTTTCCATGCAATTAGTAATCCTAGTTGTAGAACACTTACTAATTTTAAGTTCCTAATCCAATAAGGAAACTTTCTCATAGGAATACTAATCCAAAGAGGAGTCCAACCTTCCAAGTAGAGAGACCTACTCAAAATTGGAAACCTTACCCATGGAAATCCCATTATGGACGTCCCTCATGATAATGCACACCATGGCCCACATACAATTTATCTAGAGTTAAATTCATGTATGCCATCAAAGGCCTATTTGAATTTAAACTCAAAATTATTTTTCCACTAAAATAATTCATCCTTATGTTATCTAAACATTTTAGGAAACCATACCAATCTTGGAAAGTGACTAGAAAAGGGACCAAAAGACATATTCGCCATTGGCTCCCAAAATGACCAAAATGTCCGTGCTAAACCCATAGCAACATTAAGACCATTTTAACCTTAACTCATTCCACTAAAGAGTTATGGTTGAACTCCAAGGACAAATATATAATATAATAAGCTCGTCATAAAAATGACGGTTGTCTTCGACCTACTAAGTGTAATGACCTGAATGCCCCTCTATGTAACATCCATAATCGAGTCAGGTTATCATATGTACTATCAACCTTCCCGATTACATCTAAACCTTAGAACTTCATATCCTTAACATAATCATCATTCGAATATCATTCTCTTGATCCACGGAGCGACCCACAAGTTCAATATCCATATGGAACATCCATATACTAAGATCTTAGATTTTGATGATTAATCGGATAATTCTAAGGGGACGATTATTCCATCATCAGATGGCATAGATTCTATATTGCATCTGCACGTCCCAACTGATCAAGTCCGAGTACCCAAAACACAGAGCTGTTGACCGATGAAAAGAATCTCACCCATAGTGAATTAAAGCACAAGAACTTGACTTCGTCAGTTCATCCACAAATGCTCAAGATTAAGAGCACCGATCACTCAGTAGCATGAGGTGACTTGATCTCTCTCTGTGACAGTACTATTTTAGAGATCACACCTACCATGGTCCTGTTCAATGCATTGCATATGCACTAATGAGATGAATCCGGGAAAGCCCTCCCTTGACTTAGGTAAGTCACCCTGAATACAGGAGAGTCTCTCATTATAACTTCTACCAAGATGAAGTGCCCAGCTCCATCTTTCAGTTATGAACAAATATGATGTTTCCAGTTGTCCATGAATTAGACCTATCTGTGCGTAGACACTACACACCTAATTCATTTACTAGAAACAATGGACCTTACACAACCATACATATATACATGTTTAAGCATAAAAGAGTCATTCCATTAAATAACCAGTAAATATCCAGTAACAAAGAATGAGAGTGCAGCTAGTGGGCTTTAGGGCATACACCAATCCCAACAGGCTGGACATCATGGGACCTCTCCACCGGGCTCCAGGGAACAAGAGATGGTTGATAGTTGCTACTGATTATTTCACCAAGTGGATAGAAGCCGAGCCGCTGTCCTCCATCACCGAAAGGGATTCAAAGAATTTTGTATGGAAGAATATCATTACAAGGTTTGGCATCCCTAGAACTTTGATCTCGGACAACGGAACTCAATTCAACTCCAATCTTTTCAAAAGCTTCTGTCAGAAGCATGGCATCAGGAACCGCTACTCCACCCCGGCGTACCCGCAGAGCAATGGACAGGCCGAGATTTCTAACAAGGTATTGCTTGATGGACTGAAAAAATGACTCAACCGGGCAAAAGGAAGGTGGGTAGAGGAGCTCCCTAGCGTCCTATAGGCGTACAGGATGACCCTGAGGCGTTCCACTTCGGCAACACCGTTCTCTCTTGCCTATGGGATGGAAGCGGTCATTCCCCTTGAGATTGACCTCCCGACCCTGAGAACAGAACTTGTTGATCAAGGCCGAAACGAGATAAGCCTGGCCATGGAGCTAGAATTGGCCAACGAGCGCAGAGTGGCAGCGGCCATACGACTGGCCGACTACCAGTGACAGCTAGCCAAAGGATAGAACTAGAGAGTCAGGGAGAGAAGGTTCTCGGTAAGAGAGCTGGTCCTGAAGAAGACGCTCCCGGCTTACAAGAATCCAAACGAAGGCAAACTAGCTCCGAACTGGCATGGCCCGTTCAAAGTAATTTCAGTAGCAGGACAGTCGTTGTATAAACTGGAGGACATGGATGGCAGGCAGTTGCCGCGACCATGGAATGCAACCCACCTCAAGAAGTTCTTTTTCTAGAATTGTAATCAGAGTTCCACAATCAATGAAAGCGTCCTTCTATCATCAAGTTGCGTCGTCAAATTACGGAATTCAACAGCAGTAAAAACCACTGAGATTGACCTCCGGTTCATACACCCAGGCTTCTCAAAATCTTGGGTTCATACACCCTGAGACTGACCTCGGGTTCATACACCCAGGCTTCTCAAAATCTTGGGTTCATACACCCAGTCCCCTCAGGTTCACCTCGGCCAATAGCGGCCTAAGACGGATTCATCTCGGCCAAGAGAGGTTCCATTTGTATTGGTTAAAAAAAAAGAGAGAAACTTCGCTTGTATTGGTTGAAATTCCATTTGTATTGACTAGAAAATTACAATGGAAATTGCAATAGAAAATTTCATTACATGAGTTGCAGAAAAGCAATGAAAAGTACAATAAGGAGGCTTTTTGTCCTCTGCAAACAAAAAAAAGAGAGAAGAAAAGCTCGGAAGCACTACTCTTCATTGGTCCTCGACGCTTGGAGCTCTACAATACCCTATGGTTAGTTAGATCAAGGTCGCAACCAACCCCCGGTTCACCGTAGGGGCCTGATCTCCTCCCAGCCGCATCGACAAGAGCTGATCTCCACCTAGCCGCATCGGCATGAGTTGATTAAAGACCCGCATTCAGAGAGCGCGCGGTCCACGATAACCGGATTCAGAGGGCGCGTGATTCACGATGACCGGATACGACCTTTCCCGGAGCTGTTTTCAGTCGCAAAAGGTTCATACAGAGCAAGGGTTTTTAAAGGACTCCTGAGAGATGAAACCACCAGAGCATCTGGCGGGAGCAGGCAGATCTCCATGCCTGTGAGGAACGTAAGAGGCCACTGATGTAAGTCTCTCCTCCTTGGCCGGCTCATCTCCCATACCTAAGGTAATGGTGAACGCGAAGCAGATGAGAGCCTCTACTTATAGGGGGAAAGGAGGCTCGGGTTCCAAGACCTCATTTATGGAGTACGGCCTCCCATAGCTTCACGTGCGGCGCGCGTTACCTATGAGTTGACTGGCTAATAAGATGGTGACAAGTGGAGTCATCTACTTATTTTCCGCATCGATCGTACTGTTGTACTTAGTACCATTTATGAGCCTCGGAATGCGGGATACCAGGATGGATAACAATGAAAACCGCTAGATATCCCCAGTCCAACTCAGGCAATCCTCCTACCACAAGCCATCAATATTTAGCCGGACTCAGACACTTGGCCAAAACAAGAACAAGAACACAGAAAGAAGAACAAATGTTTGAAAGGAGCAAAGAGCCGAATTTTATTAACTTGTTTTCCATATACAAGGTGAAAAGTTACAATTGGAAAACAAGAAATACAATTGGAAAGCATAAAAAAAACTACAAGACTTTCGGCAAACGCTATCCCCGGAAGCAAGAGCAATGTCCTCACTGTTTCTCTGAAAGACCAGCCGCCCTAGCAGCATGCGCGGTCGTTTCTGGGACTTCCATAGGAGGAAGAGACGGAGCACCGTTCAGGGGGGCGTCAGCAGCAGGCGCTTCGACCCGGGGACTCTCAAGAAGGGGGGCAGGGCTCGATTCTAATTTCGGGATTGAATACTTCGGGAGATTCTGATGGACCGGATGATCGTCAGGAATCCCCACTTCTTTCAATGCAGCCCGACATACTTCTTCAAACCGGAGAGAGCTTATCTGTCCCACTTGTCTTTCATAGTCCACTGTTGCCCGGTCCACTCCCTTCTGGAAAGCAGCATGGATCTCGGCCCGGAGTGAAGACTTGAGGTCAGCATTCTCTTTCAACGACTGCTCTAGCTCAGCCTTCTGTCTTGCCAGTTCGGCTGCCGACTCGGCCCTTTGTCTCTCCAGCTCAGCCTCCAGCTCGAGCACCCTCTTTGTCTTCGACCGGACCTCCCCTTTTAGCTCGTGGGTCTTGGCCGTGAGGTTGGTGATGCTAGTCACCGCCACCTCATTTTCCGCAGTCAGCTTGGCGTTGTTCTTCTTCAAGTTGGCCAGCCTGCTTTGGCAATCCATAAGTCCTTCCTGAGCCTCTCCCTCTCGGATTCCAGCTGTGAGACTCTGGAAACGTTCTTGTCACTCCTCTCCACGACCAGTTAGAGCCTCTGTACATTCTGCAAAAGAAAGCCATTAGGTGCGAGAAGCCGAAGCAGAATTTATCAAAGTTGACTGAAGATTACTTACTATGAGAGTAGCCTGAATGGTCGAGGCCAGTAGACACTCATTGTCATACTTCGCGTGCTGCTCCATATCACACGGGAGGGCGTAGGCTTTGGCGAGCACCCCGATGACTGGAGGGTTCCCCGCTACCCGGTCCTCCGCGTTCAAGGGCCTCCCGGGCTAAGTCTCCAGGTTTGGCCTCCATGGTGCCAGCACAATGGGACGAGACCCCGAGACTGATCCGGAGCCTTGCCCCGAAGGTCCACTGATTTCGCGTCCCTTCTCGGGAGGAGCCTTGTCCACCGGTGCATGCTTTTTGGGAGGAGCCTTCCCTCCAGGAACGGGCGCAGACTCTTTGTCCTTTTGGGCCTTCTGAGCCCCAGGGTCTCCTTCCCCCGCCTTGGACCTCTTGCTTGACGGAGATCCATCCCTCATACTATCGGAAGAGCATCGTCGGGTTCCCACAATCAGGGCGATAATAAGAGCGGAAGAGACCGCGGCTCCGCCTGGGCCCAAGGCTGCGCGGGACTGGCAGAATAAGGCACTGCCGAAGAAGAAGAAGACCGGCTCTTGAATATGGCCGTCAGGTCTTTGGTTTTCAACGGAGGTAGGTCTCCTTCCACCCCCTCTCCTTGGTTAGAGGAATAAGCCTCTATGGCCTCTATCATGCTTACTGACCCCGAACTGGAGGAAGTAGACGCCTTGGCGCCAGATGCGATCCGGCGAGCGACGGGATAGGTCAACGGAATACCCCCAGCTACGACTAATGTGACGGAAGGTTCGCCTGTCTGTGGCTCGTCCCCCTGCGCTATTTCGACCCTTCTATAGTGATCGTGGTACCTCGGCCTGTAGCCCAACAGCTTCCAGGCTGACCTGTTCTCGTACCCGGTATATTTTTTAACCTTTTTGTGGTCGGCTACGTTCTTTTTCCAACCGTCACGCGCCGCACGACGCAGCCTCTCTCGCAGATCTGCACGACAATATAAGACATCAGTTCAGCAATTCGAAGGGTGAATAAAATGAGCAAAATCAAGGGATGATATTTACTTAGGATGACCCCGAGGTGGCGCGGGACCATGTGCATTCTGTCCTCACCAGCGCCGAACTGCCAGTCCCCCGAGGTGCAGAAGTGGTCATCCTCGGCGTTCTTATTTGAATCTTCCAAGGCCGAGACGAAGCCCTTCCGGAGCTGTTTCACCCGGAGGTAGTAGTTGCCTCCCCCGGCCTTACAAATGTCATATGCATCCTCGATGTCATGGACACCGAGGCTGATTCCTAAAACCTCGTTTAGCTTGGCCGTGCCCATAACGACCTTGTAGCCATTGGGCATCAGCTGGCAGGGGGCGAGAGACCAGGTGCTGAGGCAAACCCTAAGCAGAGGGTGTAAGGGAAACCTAACACCACCCTCGATTAAAGAAATCAAGGGGAACGGCATCCAGCCACCGGACAGGCAACGCAGGGCATAGTCGGAAGGAGCCGCCGGCCTGAGGCGGACCTCCTCCGGGACACTGTACGCCTCCCTGAATCTAGCTATACCCTCAGGGGTCTCTAACTGAAATTTGTGACCGGCCATTTCTACGACTTGGGGTTGAAAAAGGAAGGCGAGAAGAAACCCTAAAGGGGAAAAACCCTAAAGAAACCTAGACTCAGGAAGACTTACAGATGGACGAATCAGAGATGAAGATCAATCTGGGCACATAATATCCTCGACGTTACGCAATCGTCCTCACCTGAAAATCTCTGGAGAAGTCTTATGAGAGTGAAGGTGAGAAGTGGAGATAAAGAAAGTAAGGCAGAAGAAGACGCCCCTATTTATAAAAGAAAGAAGGCCTTCCTTGGGCGCCACTAAGAAATTTGAAAGGGCTGCGTCGCGAATCGTGCCTGTCCCATCAGTTTAATGGCGCAGTCAGTCATACAATGACACGTATCACTGCCAGCTTGTTCCCCATAATAAGCGAGGCATAGTATTGATTACCTCGAAGAGTCGGAACGGTGCTGGATAAGATCAAACGTCTCCCCTCAGGCTCTATAGCTTCCAACCTCAAAAGGCTAAAGACCCTAAGAAGTCAGAAGCTAGGGGGCAATTGTATGGGGTGATTTTTAAGGTACCGAGATTGCGTTAACCTCGGCGATAAGATGCCGGCTAAGCGCGCCCACGTGTCGACCAAGCGCACCTCGGCGATGGAGTCAGAGCGTTGGCCGAGACCAGATATGCCTTAACTACGCACTCTGACCCCGGCTTCGCCTTCTGACCCCAGCTACGCAGCTGACCCCGGGCAAGGGAGTCAGGTTGCCAGTTGAGAAGTACTGTGATCGCTTCCTTACTTCTGCTGCATCACCAGACACATAGCTGAGTACGGGCATGCGCGAATGAGACAGATGGACCATCCCAGCCGTCCACAATCTTCACCAGATCACTGACAAGGCGGCATCCAGCGGCTGTAGCTAGATCATGGCAGAGCCCGAGGATGGATCCGATGGGACCTCAACCGCCAATGACTTGGGATAGGATCAGGCCCAACATGACATGCATTTAATGCGATGTGGGACTGGCAATAAATGCATTATGGGCTATGATGGATCCTCCTTTATTATTTTGTGGGCTAATGAGATCATTCCCATCAAGTCTCCCATCAAATCTATGGGCCCACTCCAAGATGTCAGGTAAAATCCTCTATAAATATGATGACGTTCCAAGACAAAGGTATGCATACACACCCTCCCTTGAGTCGTTACTATGTCTCTCTTCTCCATCGACCTTTGTTCTAAATTAGGTATCGGAGAGCCCTGCGCTGCCCATAACCAGGGTCCTCTGACCGTTTGTTTCTCCCCTTTCAGGTTTTAAGGCAGCTAATCCTCATCGGTCCCTTTGGATAAGTCCTACCAGGCACCCTCTGATCTTGTGAGTTATATTTTTTGCACTTACAGCAGTGATAGATAATTTTTTGAACTTTGATCATTTTAGCTCTAATGAAGACGCTGGCGGTAAGCTCTGGATTTTTTGGAAGGAACCGAATGCTTTCCAGGTTTTATTTTCCACTTCTCAGTCGGTCTCGGGTTGGTTTGTTCTAGAGATTAAGAAAGTGCTTGTCACATTTTGTTGGAATTTGAGATGCATTGAGTTGAATCTTGAAGCATTGGTGTGTTTGGTGTCTCAAGCATCAAATTGTATTGGAATTATTGTCAACACTATGTCTCAATCATGTGTTGAAAGAGTGGAAGTGATAGAGCTCAAGAAGAATGAAAAAGGAAAACAGTGAAGAAAATCAGTTTTTCCTGGTGCAGTGTACCCGGTCGACCGAGCTCCCTGGCCGGTCGACCGAGCATGAAGAAAGTGCAAAATCAGAGCTTACAGTTATTTTTTGACACAGAGGTCATCCGGTCGACCCAGCTCCTGGTGCGATCGACCGAGCATGCACGCGGTCGACCGAGGCGGCCAGGATGTCGACCGAGCTCGGGTTCCAGAATTTGACAACTTACAACTTTTTGAAAGTTCGTCAGGCGCCCAGTTCACCCGGTCGACCGAGCACAGTATGATGTCGACCGAGCACACACAGACAGCAAGTATTGCAGAATTAGAAGTCTTTTGCTAAAAGTTAGGAATTTTTGGTAATTCGTTTGGGACTCTTTCTAAACGAATTGTAGCCTATTTTGGACACTCTTTGGGGTTGCTAAAACCTATATAAACACTCCTAATCTCGTTTTCAATAACAAGCATCAAAGAAAGAAGAGTTTGAGAGAGTTTTGGAGAGAAGAGTGCTTGGAGAAGAAGGTGCTTGTGTCTTGCTGTTGTGGAGCAACTTTCTACAGCAAGTGTGGACGAATTTGAAGCCTCATGAAGATGGTATTTTCGTTCATAAGATAAGTCTCTCTTTTATGCTTTAGATTTCTATTTGTAAGGGATTGAGAGAGAGAGAATTGTAGAGGGGAAAGGGCTGTAGATCAGTTTATCTTCTTTGCTGTAATCATCAAGTTGGTGCTTGGTGTTTTGGGGTTTGGTGATCCTGTCTGTGGGTGCAGACAAATTGTAAAGGGAGTTGTAGCTTCCTAGATAGTTGGTGCTATCTGAAACCTAAGGGAGTCGGTGCTTCCTAGATAGTTGGTGCTATCTGAAACCTAAGGGAGTCGGTGCTTCCTAGATAGTTGGTGCTATCTGAATTTAAGGGTTGGTGCTCTTTGTCGTCGGTGCGACTAAATAAGATTCAGACCTGTACCGGATTGTTGTTCGGACGGGATTGAACCGTGGACGTAGCCTTTTGGTGAACCACGTAAAATCTGGTGTCAAATTGTGTGGTTTGATTTGAATTGTTGTTAGCAAGGACCTGTTTAAAAGAGATCACTGATTCACCCCCCCCTCTCAGTGATCACGAGATCTAACAATTGGTATCAGAGCGTAAGGTTTCCCTTGATAAGCTTAACACGCTAAGGGTGATCTTTGTCAAATCACATGGCAACCAGCACAGCGAATATGAAAGCACCGTTGTTTGATGGTTCTAATTACAGCTTTTGGAAGATTAGAATGCAGGCCTTCATCAAATCTCTTGGCTATGATGTCTGGGAGACTGTCAGAGTCGGTTACAATTCTGCCATTGTACCCACTGATGCTGCAACGAAGAAGTTAGCAGACAACGACTCTAAGGCGCAGAATGCACTCTTTAGCGGCCTTGTTGACAGCGAGCTGATCAAAGTTATAGCATGCAAGACAGCCAAGGAAATCTGGGATAAGCTGAAAAGCATCCATGAAGGAGATGAGAAGATCAAAGAAGCGAAATTGCAAACTCATCGCTCCCAATTTGAGTCGCTTCGCATGGAGGATAACGAGAATGTTGATTCTTACATGCAACGGGTGAATGAAGTCACGAATGACATTCGTGGACTAGGAGAGGAGATTAAAGAACCAGTCATCGTCAAAAAGGTTCTAAGATCTCTCCTTCCCCGGTTTGATTCTAAAGTCTCAGCCATAGAAGAAGCCAAAGATCTGAACGAGTTTTCAATGGATGAGCTGCATGGTTCTCTCACTGCCTATGAGATGCGCATAGGTAAGACGTCTTCATCGGATAGAGAAGCGGCCTTCAAAGTTCAGAAAAAGGCAAAAGAGATTGCTGGTCATGATTCTGATGATGATGAGCTTGAGGCTCAATTTATTAGAAGGCTGAAGAAAGGAAGCAATGGCAAGTATAAAGGGAAGCTACCCTTTAAATGCTTCAATTGTGGCGGTGTTGGCCACTTTGCTGCGAAGTGCCCGCTGAAAGAAGACAATGATAATGACTCTTATGTTGATAAGAGTAAATGGAAGAAGAATTTCAGAAAGAAGGGCAAAGCAAAGAGCTTCATCAGTCAGCATAATGACAGCACGTCTGAATCTTCGGACGATGATGAATCAGTCGAGGCGACTGAAGCACTCTTCATGGTTACTATTGAAGAAGACGATGAGCAAGAGCTGGAAAACGAAGAGGAGGCTGAAGTGAATCTTGAAGAAGAGCTCATTGCTGCACTTGAGGAGCTTAGCAAGGAGCGAAGATCAAGTAAGAAAAATCTGAAACTTCTTCATGAATCTGAAATTTCAGTTATTGCTTTGAAAACTGAATTAGAAGAGTATAAAAGAATGGTAGATGTCCTAGAAATACAAATCTGTACCAAAACTGAGGAAGTGATGAAACTTGAGAATGAAATCCTTGGAGCAAGGACTGAAAATATGCAAATGAAACAAAAGCTCAAGGAGTTTCAAGCTATCAATGGTACATTGAAGCTGAATGAAATTTTGAAAGTTCAAAGACCCCCTCACTTCAGATTTGGAATAGGATTTGAGAATGGAGAATCTTCTAAGGTTACACCTTCTGTAGAGACGGTGTTTGTAAAGCAAGTTACTACACCTTCCAATTCTGTGAAGCCCACACTGCCTAGAAAAGAGCCCATTCAAGTGAGAAAGGACATGAAGCCTAACCAGCCATATAAAAGATACAAATTTTATGGCTATTGTTATCATTGCAATAGGTATGGACATAGAAGGGCAGATTGTAAATTCTATGTGAGAAACAGCCCAGTTGTGAGAAGGAACCCTTTCTCAATCCTAAATAGCCACAATATTGAGTGCTACAAGTGTCATAATTTTGGACACATGGCTAGGGATTGTAGGCTGCCTACTGCTAAACCAATTCAGGTTGAAAAGAAACCCAAGTTAGTCAAAACTTGGAGGGCAAAGAAAAGTGCAGAAAAAGGCAAGGAATCTCTCATTGTGCAAACCGCTTACAATGCACAAAAGAAGACAGCACCATGGGTCCTTGATAGTGGCTGTTCGAGTCATATGACTGGTGATAAAGAAAAATTCATCAAGTTACAGCACTATGAAGGTGGTTCGGTAAAGTTTGGTAACAATGATGGTGCCAAAATTGTTGGAAAAGGTGTTGTTCAGCTGATGGCAAACAAGATCAGATCTGAAGAGGTCTTATATGTGTCTGGATTGAGACACAATCTGTTGAGTGTGAGCCAGATCTGTGATAAGGGCCACGAAATTGTTTTTACAAAGAATGGGTTTGCTATCAAGAAGAGTAGCAACGGCAAAACAGTGGCTACTGGGTCAAGGACAGCTGGAAATCTTTACACCTTGTCAGATGGAGCTGAAAAGACATGCTTATTGAGTCGGTCAGAAGAGAGTTGGTTGTGGCACAAACGCCTTGGGCATCTAAGCTTTGGCAACATGTCAAAGATTTGCAATTCAAAGGCTGTTAGAGGTATGGCTACAGTTGAAAAGCCTTCAAACCCCATTTGTGACTCTTGTCAAAAGGGAAAGCAAACGAGGGTAATGTTCAAGACGAAGGAGCATCATACGAAGAAACCTCTTGAGCTGGTACACACTGATCTCTGTGGACCGATGCGGACTCAAAGCACCAATGGAGATAAGTATTTTATGCTTTGCATTGATGATTTTACTCGCATGACATGGGTATTATTTCTTAAGCATAAACATCAAGCACTTGATCGGTTCAAAGTGTTTAAAGCACAGGTTGAAAACATGCTAGGGAAGCAGATCAAGACGCTAAGGTCTGATCGTGGAGGCGAATTCACATCTGATGAATTCACTAAGTATTGTGAACATCATGGCATCCAAAGACAATACTCAGCCCCTAGAACTCCACAGCAGAATGGAGTTGTTGAGCGCAAGAACCGCACTGTGCAAGAAATGGCACGCACCATGCTGGTTGAAAGTAAGATGGCTGATAAGTATTGGAAAGAGGCGATTCATACGGCTGTTTATATTCAGAATCGTTGCTTGATCAGGCCACATGAAGATAAAACACCTTATGAGCTATGGTTTGGAAGAAAAGCTACAGTCAAGCACTTCAGAGTCTTCGGTAGCAAGTGTTACATCAAGCGGCTCGAACAAAATCCGGGCAAATTTGAAGAAAGAGCCGATGAAGGTATTTTTCTGGGTTACTCATCCTCTAGTAAAGCTTACAGATGCCTTAACAAAAGGACCAGAAAAATTATTGAAAGTGCTGATGTTAGAATTGATGAAAACCATGAGTCAAAGAAGGTAACTCATAATGACAGTCCAGTTTATGAGGACTCGAGTGAGATTGATGATGAAGTGGCTGAACCTGATTCTGAAAAGGCAAAAGATGATTCAGAGGATACTTCTCCTAGAAAGAAAAGTACTTGGGTAGAGCAACACCCTAAGGATCAAATCATTGGAGATCCTGAGGCCGGTGTAAAAACTAGACAAAGTGTAGTTAGCAATTACTCACTTGTGTCCACCATTGAGCCCAAGACAGTAGCTGAAGCTAGTCTAGATGAAAGCTGGTTAAAAGCTATGCATGAGGAGTTGGAGCAGATTGAGAAAAACTCCACATGGGAACTAGTCCCTAGACCTACTGATAAGAATGTGATTGGTACAAAATGGGTCTTTCGGAACAAGCTGAATGAAGATGGTCAGGTCATACGAAACAAGGCAAGGTTGGTTTGTAAAGGCTATGCACAAGTTGAAGGCATAGATTTTGAAGAGACCTTTGCACCGGTGGCTCGTCTGGAAGCCATTCGTATGTTTCTTGCATTGGCTGCCTATAAAACCTTCAAGGTATTTCAGATGGATGTTAAGTCAGCTTTCTTGAATGGTTTACTTGAAGAAGAGGTCTACATTGAGCAACCTGATGGCTTTCTAATTAGCAAAAATTCAGACTTAGTTTGCAAGCTGAAGAAGGCTCTATATGGACTGAAACAGGCGCCAAGGGCATGGTATGCAAGGCTGGATCTTTATCTTCGCAAGATTGGTTTTGGAAAAGGACTAGTTGATAGCAATCTGTATGTCAAATCTGATTCAAGCAAACAGCTGGTGGTTATTGTTTATGTTGATGACATAATATTTGGAGGCAATGATGAGAATATGTGCAGGATTTTTGCTGAAGATATGACGAAAGAATTTGAGATGTCTATGCTTGGAGAGCTAAAGTTCTTCCTAGGATTACAAGTTCAGCAGCTGAAAAATGGTATTTTTATATCTCAGATGAAATATATAAAGGAAATGCTGAAGCGTTTTAACATGGAAGACAGCAAGCCCGTGAGCACGCCAATGACAACGAACACGAAACTTAGCAAAGATGATAAGGCTTCGTCCGTTGATCACACCACCTATCGTTCTATGATAGGAAGCTTGCTTTACTTGACTGCTACAAGACCAGATCTTCTACAAGCAGTATGTATGGTGGCTCGATTTCAAGCATCACCAACTGAGACGCACCTTACAGCAGTGAAAAGGATATTTCGATATCTAAAAGGTACTATGGAGCTTGGAATATGGTATCCTAAAGGTAAATCCTTTACTCTTGTCGCATACTCAGACGCCGATTGGGCTGGTTGCGTAGATGATCGCAAGAGTACAAGTGGTGGTGCATTCTATCTTGGTGATAGATTGGTAGCTTGGCACAGCAAGAAGCAAGACTCCGTCTCACTTTCGACAGCGGAAGCAGAATATATTGCAGCGGCAACTTGTTGTACGCAAGTGTTATGGATGCGGCAAATGCTCTCTGATTTAGGAGTTCCAACAACAGATCCTACGCCGATCCTCTGTGATAACACTAGTGCAATTCATATCTCCAAGAATCCAGTTCAGCATTCAAGGACTAAGCATGTTGCAATCCGCTATCACTTTCTCAAGGATAAAGTTGCAGATGGTGAGGTAAAGTTGGAATACGTTCCTACTACTGAGCAAGTGGCTGATATCTTCACAAAACCTTTGCCAAAGGAAGTCTTCGAGTATCTCCGAAAGAAATTAGGAGTTACTCACTCTCCTACACCTTAGGAGATGTGCCAGAAAGGGGGAGCAATGAATTCGTTGAATATCTTATTTGCTCCTAGATTGGTCCCTTTGGAATTATTGTCAAAGGGGGAGAAGATTATGCATGGAAAGGTTGATATGCATGTCATCTTGAGAAGGTTATCTGGAGATTGGTATCAAGTTATGCTGAGAAGATTATGCAAGGAAAGACTATATGCATGTTGAAGTTAGTCTTATGCTAAGAAGATGGAAGATTGGAATGAAAATTGGTATCAAGATAGTGAATGAGAAGATCATGTTCCAAGGGGAGTTTATTGTTCTAAAAAGGCTCTATGATGTCAACATGTTCCAAGTGTCTGTGTTGAAGTTCCAAGTGTTGCCAACAATTCCAAAGGGGGAGATTGTTGGAATTTGAGATGCATTGAGTTGAATCTTGAAGCATTGGTGTGTTTGGTGTCTCAAGCATCAAATTGTATTGGAATTATTGTCAACACTATGTCTCAATCATGTGTTGAAAGAGTGGAAGTGATAGAGCTCAAGAAGAATGAAAAAGGAAAACAGTGAAGAAAATCAGTTTTTCCTGGTGCAGTGTACCCGGTCGACCGAGCTCCCTGGCCGGTCGACCGAGCATGAAGAAAGTGCAAAATCAGAGCTTACAGTTATTTTTTGACACAGAGGTCATCCGGTCGACCCAGCTCCTGGTGCGATCGACCGAGCATGCACGCGGTCGACCGAGGCGTCCAGGATGTCGACCGAGCTCGGGTTCCAGAATTTGACAACTTACAACTTTTTGAAAGTTCGTCAGGCGCCCAGTTCACCCGGTCGACCGAGCACAGTATGATGTCGACCGAGCACACACAGACAGCAAGTATTGCAGAATTAGAAGTCTTTTGCTAAAAGTTAGGAATTTTTGGTAATTCGTTTGGGACTCTTTCTAAACGAATTGTAGCCTATTTTGGACACTCTTTGGGGTTGCTAAAACCTATATAAACACTCCTAATCTCGTTTTCAATAACAAGCATCAAAGAAAGAAGAGTTTGAGAGAGTTTTGGAGAGAAGAGTGCTTGGAGAAGAAGGTGCTTGTGTCTTGCTGTTGTGGAGCAACTTTCTACAGCAAGTGTGGACGAATTTGAAGCCTCATGAAGATGGTATTTTCGTTCATAAGATAAGTCTCTCTTTTATGCTTTAGATTTCTATTTGTAAGGGATTGAGAGAGAGAGAATTGTAGAGGGGAAAGGGCTGTAGATCAGTTTATCTTCTTTGCTGTAATCATCAAGTTGGTGCTTGGTGTTTTGGGGTTTGGTGATCCTGTCTGTGGGTGCAGACAAATTGTAAAGGGAGTTGTAGCTTCCTAGATAGTTGGTGCTATCTGAAACCTAAGGGAGTCGGTGCTTCCTAGATAGTTGGTGCTATCTGAAACCTAAGGGAGTCGGTGCTTCCTAGATAGTTGGTGCTATCTGAATTTAAGGGTTGGTGCTCTTTGTCGTCGGTGCGACTAAATAAGATTCAGACCTGTACCGGATTGTTGTTCGGACGGGATTGAACCGTGGACGTAGCCTTTTGGTGAACCACGTAAAATCTGGTGTCAAATTGTGTGGTTTGATTTGAATTGTTGTTAGCAAGGACCTGTTTAAAAGAGATCACTGATTCACCCCCCCCCCTCTCAGTGATCACGAGATCTAACACATTTGTTTATGCCAAGTGTTAGTATACGACTAGACGAGTTTTATGGGGGGAGTTGGAGATTATTCATAATAATGAGTATCCTTGGATGGTATTGGGTGATTTTAATGCTATTTGCAGGGATTCGGAAAGAATTGGTGGCCATCCTAGACCATTGATTTCTATGTCGGAATTCAATGAATGATTGGATAATTATAGATTGGTTCATTCTCATAGCAGTGGTCCCTCTATGTCGTGGTGTAATGGTCATGAGGGGGTGTCTCGCAGTTGGGCCAAATTGTTAGTTTTATGGACTCAATCCAGTAGATGATATAATAAATTGATTAATTTCTTTATTTATCAGTATATTCATGCTTTCCTTTCATGAGATGAATGGTGATTTATTATATACTTGCACATAACTAATACGAATGACATGATGGTTCATGAGATGAACCGCGGTCCACAAGTATATTAGATGTAACACGTGTATGGATGAGATCCACATACTGGAGACATGTGTGGCAAATCTTATACTTAAATATTATCACAACCAGTGATGAGACTGGATATCTCATACTGATAAGGTTGCAGTACTTTGATCACTATGAGATAGTGTGATTTGTCTCGATCATCAGAATGGAAGATTCTGGATCATAGTGCTGGTACATTTGATGTATTGAAGGACCATGAGAAGCACCTTATAAACACTGTCTTTACTTTAAGGTCTGCTCTCATAATTCCCTAGCAATAGACTCTCAATCCTGAGACATTAATGAACTCAAGTTTCTATCTATTCATTTGCTTTGAGTCACCAATGAGTGAGGCCAACTGTAGGTCAACACCTCGGTGATTTGGGTACATGGTAGTAGAGCTGTGGGAACATTCAATAGTCAAGAAGGAATCTATCCCTAATATCCCCTTCTGCCAATTAATGGATTTATCATTGGTAAGTGCGCACCCATTCCGATTAAGAGTTAATTGGAAAGGTACCATAGATCATTATAATTAATTGGGGCTCAAGGATAATAAGATATGGATATAGTTTGGAAGACAGGTCCAACTAATCCATGGATATTAATAGAGGGGTCTACTTGTGATAATGTGGAAGTTTAGGGTCTTCTATGCAATATTCCTAAGACTGGAGTTCAATTGCATTTATATAGTGGAGTTATTTGCAATTAACTGTGGGCCCGGATTACACATGAGATGTGGGGTCGCGTGTCCCAGTTGGAGCCAGCTTTCTAAGGAATCCCTAGTGGTCCCCACGCTAGCCCAATTATTAGAAAGTATCTAATTCTAGTTGAACTCTAAAAGGAAAGTTACTATTTCTATTTGAAGTGAGACTTCTAATAGTGGTAATAGTAGACTTACTAATTTTAGTAGAAGTGAGACTTCTATTTTAATTAGAAAGGAATTAGAAAGTTACTAATCATATTTGAAGTGAGACTTCTAATTATGATATAGTAAGTTACTAATTAATGGAAGTAAGACTTCTATTGTAATTTGTAAAGAGGAGGCAGCTTGCAATAGCTATAAATAAGAGGAGAGGAGGCCTTAGACGTGCATGTACTTTCCTAGCATTGGGATTCACGCCCAAGGTCCTTTTGTGCAATAGTTGCACATGGTTTTTCTCCTCTCCCTCTTCTAGTTCTCTTTCTAGTTCCTCCCTAGAGTTCCTAGCAGTTTTCTCTTGGAAATCCCACCATCTTCTTGAGAAAAAGGAGAATCTAATACGGGTCATAGCGTGGAAGATCAAGAGGTCTTGGAGATCCCTATTTGATTAGTGAAAGCGTTTCATCATCAAAGAAAGACGCAACTCCTCCATTAGAGCACAACCGAGCTCCAAAGGTATAATCCACTTGCTTGCATGTTGTAGATTATTATGGATGCTTGTTAGTTGATGTTTCTATCTTCTAGATAGATTGTCATACTGATCATGATGGCTGAGATTGAGGACATAGATCTTGGATTGGGTTTTATAGCCTTCTGGATAGTTGATCCCTGCGTCAAGTGGGTCAAAAGTTTTTGAAACCTATCCTAGAGGCCCACCCTATTTCCAACAATTGGTATCAGAGCCTTACCTCATCTCTTATCATGTTAGATCAGTAAGCTTGATCTAATCTTTACATGAGATGCGAAGAGGATAGATCAAGGGCTATGTACGGATCAGTTTGATGGTTTTGCTTGGACAATTTGTAAATCCATATTTGGATAGTCATATAAGGGTCTAACAATGATGGAATGATGGTAGGAAGCCATTGAAAATCTTCAGAAGAGTTTTGGAGATGGTTGGACACGAAATTGAAAAACCCAACTTGCAGATTTCCGTCAGGCAGGTCGACCGTGCCCTCTGGTCGGTCGACTGAAGACACTGAGGCCAGTCGACTGAACCCTCTAGTAGGTCGACCGAACAGACTGACATATGAGATCTCAGTTTTTGTTTTTGTTTTGGGGGCGCTGCCCCCGAGCCCCCTGGGCCCCCGCGAGCTGACCGGGCAGCTCGACCCCCGCCGGGGGACACCCCCGGACCCCCTCTGCGCAGGGGGCATGAATCATAGTAGTGGCAATATTTGGCATCCTGTTTTTCCATTATTGTTTGGTAACCCGGCCTTGTGAGTTGCTTTGCTAGTATGAGATACTAACATGCAGGTTATCATGTTCTCTCCATATGGTCCACAAGTCTTTTTACTTTCTTTTAAGGTTGAATGTTTATTTTTGGCAAGTTGTAAACGGCATCATGGTTTCCTTGTTTTCCCGGTTTAGGGCAAGGCATGGTGAAACTCCCTATGAGCCTTTTATTTCCATTAATAGATTATCATGTAAGTCTCATCGTAGAGACATAGGAATTTATGTAATTTCTAAATTTGTAAATTCTGGCGATGTCTGAGACGAAGAAGGAAAGTGAAGCTGGACTCTTAATCAAAGAATTTGAAGATTACCAAAGGTGTTTTGGAGTTTTCCAAAGAGTTTAAGGAATTCCAAATTTTTGGAAAGTCTAGAAGTCCAAGAAGTCTATTCCGCTTGGGCCATGTGGAGGAGAGGACTAGTTTCTAATTTTAGCGTCTTCTATTTATAGTTGAATGCTTTATTTAGAATGTTTCCAAATCTGATCCAAACATAGCAAGTTACTAATATTGGTCAAATCAAATTAATTTTTGGAAAAGAGTTCTAATTAGTGTTGATGACCCATGAGATGGAAACATTGGTAATACTGATTTAAGAAACTGGACTTTCCTTAAAATAACTTGACTTGAAACCAATCTTATATCATATCATGAGATGATTTGATGATTCATATATTCATATATGTGGGCCCTAATACCTTCAAAGGAAATCCTCAATTCTAAAATATTAAGTGGGAGCGGGTCATTTAATTTTAGAAATCCCCATGGTTTTCCACCATAGGTCCATTGTAAGGAAAGTATTAGCCTCGCGCCGCCAAGAGAGTGGCCGTTCCCCACGGAGGGCTTTTATTTGTCTGGTTACTAGATATGGATCTCCTATGGATAGTATTGATGAGACGTGGTGGGGGTTCACTCCCCAAGGAGGAGCTGCCCATCGCGGTTGTAATGCAATATTAGTTGGTGGGTCACACTTAACTAAAATAATGATGTAGTATCCCCAAGGATTTGCCTCATGTATTTTAGAAACCAAAGATAATCGGGAGTCATACATTATTTGGTATGAGATATCTAGATGATAGTGAATGATTGGGGATCAAGGATAATTAGTCTTAATCTTAATTTTGACGACTTTGATCCGCACCAATTTATGGGGCATTTGCACTCCCCAAGGAGGCATGCCCTAGGGGATTGGGATTCCGATGTATTCTAAATTCAGTGCTTAAGAGGATTCCCATATGAATTTGGTAGAATACTAAACCCTAATGTCATTTATATTCTTTCATTGAATGTATGGTTATGTGCTTTAATTTATACAGCATGAATTCGAATACTTTCAATCCACTTGCGACCATCCTCAACCAGAACAAGTTGATGGGATCCAACTATGTAGACTGGAAAAGGAACCTGGATATTATCTTGACATCTTCAAGTTGCAAATATGTCCTTCTAATACCCCCCCTTCCTGAGCCTGAGCCTGATGCACCACAGATTGTGAAAAACTTTTACACCAAGTGGACCAAAAACAATGAGATGGCCAGATGTTTTATTCAGGCATCCATGTCTACTGTTTTGCAAGAACAACATCAATCCTATAAGTCAGCATACGATATTATATCGAACTTAAAGGAGATGTTTGCAGACCAGGTTAGGCCTGCTAGGCAGGCTGCTATAAAAGTGCTGATGGAAACAAAGATGGTTGAGGGAACCCCAGTACAAAAACATTTGTTACAAATGAAGTTGGCATTGAATGAGTTAGATGTACTGGGGACTACGTTTGATACAGAAATGTAGATCGACATGATCATTCAATCACTACCAGACTCATTCAAACATTTCGAGATCAATTATAGTAAATTGGAAATGACCATAGCTGAGCTGTCTCGGCAGCTGGTAGTGTTTGAGGAAATCATGAAGAAAAGACCAACTGCCCTCATGACAGAAAAGTCATTTGGTAAGTCTAAACCGAAAGGCAAAGACCGGGATAGCAAGAAGAAATCAGTCATCAAAGATCCTAAGGTGGAGTATGGTTCCACTAGTGATGTGGCCAAGGTCAAGGGTACAGGAGCAAAGGGAAAGTGTTTCCACTGTGGTATGATAGGACATTGGAAGAGGAATTGTCCACGATTTCTGTCAAAGGAAAAGACCTTAGGTATGATTGAGTCACTTGTTTCTGAAGTTAGTTTTTCAACTAGTACTTCAGAATCCCTGCATGTAGACTTCGGTGCAACTAATTCCATCAGTAATATGTTGTAGGAGTTACAGGTAACTAGGAGGATTAATGACGGAGAAATCATTGTTAACCTGGGATCGGAAGCCAAGGCAGAAGCAGTGTCAGAAGGAGTAGTAACTTAGTTATTTTCAGATATTAAGTTGATTTTGTCATATACATTATATTTACCGTTTTAAGACGGAATTTTAATTTCTAGTATGATGAATAAGAGTTATTCAGTTACTTTTGGTAATTAAATTGTCTTAAAGAGGAGCGGTACTCTTATATTTTCTGACAAGGTAATCAATGGCTTCTATTTGTTAACTCCCACAATGTATGAGATACATGACACTGATGTTAATGATAGACCATCATTAAAGAGGTAGTCACCTTCATCTAATCCAACAAATCTTGGCACCTAAGAGGCTAGGTCATATAAACCTAAACAGGATTGACAGGCTGGTGAAAGATGGTATCTTGCCATCATTAGTGGTAGAACCAATGCCTATCTGCAAATCCTGTCTGGAAGACAAAATGACCAATAGACCCTTTTTCATCTAAGGGCAGTAGGGCCAAAGATTTATTGGAGTTAGTGTTTATTGATGTGTATGGACCCATAATATTAGAGCGAGAGATTGATACGAGTATTTCATCACTTTCACCGATGATTACTCGAGATATGAATACATATACCTTATGCACCGCAAGTTCGAGATTTTTTTTGAATAGTTCAAAGAGTTTTCGAGCGGAAGCGGAAAAGCAATTAGGTAAAAGTATAAATACTCTTCGATAAGATCGATAAGGCGAATATCTTTCCACTAATTTTATGGGATACTTATCAGAAAATGGGATTTGATCCCAATAGTCTGCTCCTGGTTTGCCTCAACAGAACGGAGTAGTAGAATAGAAGGAACAAGACTCTTTTAGATATGATCAAGTCTATGATTGAGTTTCTACGGATTACCTATATTTTGGGATATGGGAACTGAAATATATATACTAAACCTCATTCCATCTAAGTCTATACTTGAGACTTCCAGGGAGTTATGGACAGGGTGAAAGCCTAGTCTACAACGTTTTCAGGGTTGTCCAGCACACGTGCTGAAGAATAAAGACGGATTAGTTGGAATCGAAGTCGGAAGTATATATGTTTATATTCTATCCCAAAAGGAACTAAAGGTTGGTTGCTCTATAATCCCAGAGAGCAGAAAGTGCTTGGTAGCACCAATGCGGTTTTCTGGAGGGAGATTATAAGATTAACTGGAAATCTTTAGAAATGGTTATCTTGGAAGAAATTCAAGAAAGAACAATTCCAAATTCAAGAATAACCAAACTTTGAGAAAATCCGCCCATATTTGACCCAGTAGTTACACCAGTGCCTTGTCGTAGTGGGAGTATTGTCAGGACCCTTGACAAGTTCTCGGTCTAAGGAAGGTCTTACAAGGCAATCCCGGTGTAACCGGAACAAGATCCTTATAACTATGATAAAGCAGTTAATGACATAGTTTTGGGATGTTGGTTAGATGCTATGAAAGCTGAGGTGGAGTCTTTGTACTCTAATCAGGTCTGGATACTTGTGGGCTTGCCTACCAATAACAAACCTATTGGGTGCAAGTGAGTCTACAAAAGAAAATGAGAGCCAGATGGAAGAGTTCCATCCGGATACTCTTATCCATTGCGGTTCATCTCGGTGACGAGATTTGGCAAATGGATATCAAGACAGCGTCTCACGATGGGAATCTTGAGGAAAACATCTATATGATGTAACCAGATGGTTCTATAGCTAATAACCAAGTGCGAAGAGTTTGCAGGCTACATAAGTCCATTTATGGATTCATGCAGATATCCCGAAACAGGAACATCCGTATTGACTAAGGAAATCAAGTCACTTGATTTTTATCAGAATCCGGATAAGTCATGTGTAAATGAAAAGTCAAGAACGCAGGGTAGTTTTTTCTGATATTATATGTCGACGACATCCTTCTCCTATGGAGTGATATAGGGATATCGTCAACAGTAAAAGTTTTGGTTGGCTAAGACTTTTGATAATAAAGGACTTTGGAAAAGCCAGGTACATCCTAGGAATCAATTTCCATTGAGACCGGAAAAATAGGATGATAGGCTTATCCCAATGATGTGTACATAGATAAGGTTCTGGTACGGTAAGCTATGCTTTGTACTAGACCGGACATCTGTCATGCAATACGCCTAGTCAGCAGATATAAGTCTAGCCCAGGTTTTTATCATTGACTGTTGTAAGATGTGTTCTCGAATACTTGAGAAGGACTAGAGATCACATGTTGAGTTATAGCAGTGATGAGTTGATTCCAGTCGGTTACATAGATACTGACTTCTAGTCAGATCAGGATTCCAGGAAATCAACTTCTGGGTATGTGCTTATGTTGTAGCAGCTTGAAAAGTAGCTAAGGTAGCAGATTGACTCAAAAGATTCCTTATGGAACTTGGAGTGGTATTTTTGGCAGGACAGCCAATCACAGTTTACTGTGATGACAGCAGGGCAGTCACTAAGTCCAAATAACCCAAGAGCCAAAAAGTATGTACAGAGGAAGTTATACATGGTCAGATAGATTGTGCAGAAAGGTGATGTACGATCACCAAGATAGCCTCTGTAGACAATCTAGTAGATCCCTTTACTAAGCCTTTGACTACCAAAGTCTTTGAGCAAGATGTAAAGAGGATGTGCATGAGATGCAACTCTAACTGGCATTGAGCCCAAGTGGGAGATTGTTAGTTTTATGGACTCAATCCAGTAGATGATATAATAAATTGATTAATTTCTTTATTTATCAGTATATTCATGCTTTCCTTTCATGAGATGAATGGTGATTTATTATATACTTGCACATAACTAATACGAATGACATGATGGTTCATGAGATGAACCGGGGTCCACAAGTATATTAGATGTAACACATGTGTATGGATGAGATCCACATACTGGAGACATGTGTGGCAAATCTTTTACTTAAATATTATCACAACCAGTGATGAGACTGGATATCTCATACTGATAAGGTTGCAGTACTTTGATCACTATGAGATAGTGTGATTTGTCTCGATCATCAGAATGGAAGATTCTGGATCATAGTGCTGGTACATTTGATGTATTGAAGGACCATGAGAAGCACCTTATAAACATTGTCTTTACTTTAAGGTCTGCTCTCATAATTCCCTAGCAATAGACTCTCAATCCTGAGACATTAATGAACTCAAGTTTCTATCTATTCATTTGCTTTGAGTCACCAATGAGTGAGGCCAACTGTAGGTCAACACCTCGGTGATTTGGGTACATGGTAGTAGAGCTGTGGGAACATTCAATAGTCAAGAAGGAATCTATCTCTAATATCCCCTTCTGCCAATTAATGGATTTATCATTGGTAAGTGCGCACCCATTCCGATTAAGAGTTAATTGGAAAGGTACCATAGATCATTATAATTAATTGGGGCTCAAGGATAATAAGATATGGATATAGTTTGGAAGACAGGTCCAACTAATCCATGGATATTGATAGAGGGGTCTACTTGTGATAATGTGGAAGTTTAGGGTCTTCTATGTAATATTCCTAAGACTGAGTTCAATTGCATTTATATAGTGGAGTTATTTGCAATTAACTGTGGGCCCGGATTACACATGAGATGTGGGGTCGCGTGTCCCAGTTGGAGCCAGCTTTCTAAGGAATCCCTAATGGTCCCCACGCTAGCCCAGTTATTAGAAAGTAGGGATTTTTACCGGAAAAGTCCCAAAATATGGGTATTTACCCGGTATAGTACTGGCCCAATTCTCATCACTAATTGGGTCTTCCCGCCAAATTCCTTTTTTTTTTCTTTGATATTCATAGCGACGATAGCGTCACTTGATATAATATTGAGTGACGCTATCGTCACTTTACGCAACCTTTAAATACTCGCGTCGTCCCCTGGTTTCAATCTTCTTCTACCCAATGGCTCTTAAAAAATCTTGTTTGGCTAGAAATGAAGCATGACTGGTCTATGGGCTTCTATTTTCGAGTGTAATCCGTCACTTTGATTCCATTTTTGTGGCTGTTGATCTCCATGAAAGAGGTTTGTACATTTATGTATATCTTTGCATGGTAACATGAAAAGAAATGAAGATAATGTATTTTTTTGTTGCTTTTCCTTTTACTCTTGGTGTCCATGATGTTAAAGACCGTCACGCACGTGAATGTTGTATTTTGGAAAGTGAACATTCTTCTTCTGAACAAATGTTAGTCAAAAAATCTACTCTGGCTCCAACTGATGTGTGACAGTTTTATGTGATTTTGTGTATTCAAGTGTAATCCGTCATTTTCTTAACATTTCTGTGGCTGTTGATGTACATTATTGAAGGTTTGTGCATTTATGTCTATCTTTGCATAGTAACATGGGAAAAAATGAATATAACGATCATTTGTGATGCCTTTTCATTTACTTTTGGTATCAATGAAGTTAGAGACTATCACACACACTTGTATGTTGTGTTTTGGAGTGTGAAACTGAGTGTTTGTATTGTTTGTAATCTTGCATATGTTTTTTATATTGTTTGTAACCCTAGACACTTTCAAAAATTGTGGATTGTAAGCTGTTCTAGGCCATAGATGCCCCTCCACTGTGTTACGTCTTTGGCCCTTTGCAAATATCACACTTCTTTGGTCAATGAGGTGCTTGTCCCCATTTTCCGTATATGTTCGTACAACAATAATGCCTAAATAGTCATTTCTGCCCTGAAATAGGATGTCGGATGGTGAGTTGATTGTGATTTTTCATTATGACGGAGAATTTAAATATGATATGATTCACCCGGTATACGAAAGCGGAAATCAGAAGATGAGGTCCATTCAAAGTGACATAACATACTCCGAATTGATGAACATAGCTCTTCAAACTACACAGTGGGAAGAAACCTGTGAGAACATAGGCATACGTTATCTTCATCACAATGGGCACGTGTTTTCATTGGCTGCCATAGAGGATGATAGCGACATCAAGTGCATGTTAACACTTTCACAACACAATACAAATGGGATATTACTATACATCAATAGAAGTTCGAATGGTTCTTCCAATAAGATAAGAGAACCTAGAAGGTACATAAGATCTTTTTTTATGTATTTTATATATAATGTTTAATACTATTTCTAGTAGTCTAATGTAAATATTTCCATGTGTTTATCTTGAGCAGGTCATTTGAGATGGACATGTGTTCTTTACGAGGCAAACAAATTGATATTTCTAGGAGCAATCACAATGATAAGCGCAAAGTACCTTCCAGGGAAAGTCATGAAATTCCTACTGTCAATCTATGCGAAGACAATGACATTCATTTTTCAGCAGTCCAAGACATTGGTAGTAATGAATTTGCGAAAGAAAGTAGTATTGTACTCATTGATCGTGTTGAGAAAGTTAACATGCCTGATGAATTAGAGTTTGTCAATGTTGAATCTGGGAACACGGGAACCAATCTTGCAGGGTTTTCAAAGGCAAGAGGCCAAAGACCTTCTATGTACAATGTTGGAGAACAAAGCTACCATAATCGGAAAGTTATATTCGAAGATGACATGGTCCCGGAAGAATTTGATATAGAGTTGGAACACAATTCATCTCGGGAGGTGTGGCTTGGGCGCGAATTTCCAAACCGTGATGATTTTAGGAGAACTATAGCGAAATTTGCAATATACAACAACTTCACTCTCCAGCACTTAAAGACACAACAATTCAAAGTCACTGCACGTTGCAAGGAAACTGACTGTCCATGGCGCATTCACGCATCCATCATTGAGAGTGGACCACGCTTCAAGGTTAGGACCTGCAACCCAATCCATAAATGTTCGAAGCCATCCATGGGTACTGCACATCGTCAAGCGTCATCAGAACTTATTGCAGAGTACATCTTGGAAAAAGTGCGGTTAAATCACAACATTAGGCTAAAGGAAATAATGAATGACTATCAAATGGAGTTTGGTATCACAATTTCTTATAGGAAGGCACACATGGGAAGGGAAATTGCACTGCGCATTGTTAGGGGCTCATATGAAGATTCTTTTAAGATCCTCCCTTTGTATTGTGAGGAGTTGAAATTGATGATCCCGGGTACTGTCACCAATATTGATACGTCAGACGCCGACAGGTTCAGGAGATTTTTTTGGGCATTTGGTCCATGCATTCGGTCATTCACAACATCCCTTAGGCCAATGATTGCTGTTGATGGATCACATCTCCGTGGCAAGTACCCAGGAGTTTTAATGGTTGCCGTGACCCTCGATGGAAACCACAAGCTGTTCCCAATAGCTTTGCGTTTGCGGAGGCAGAACGGCGCGACAGCTGGGAGTGGTTCCTCGCCAATCTGTTTGTATCATTGGGAGAACCTACAGATTTGACAATTGTCTCCGATCGGCAGAAGGGCCTTGTTCCCGCATTGGCAAACGTGATTCCAAGTGCACGTCATTCTTACTGTTGTCGTCATCTTGCGGAAAACATTAAGTCAACCTTCAAAGATCCGGCAATTGTGATGAAATTCTGGTGTGCTGCAAAGGCATACAGAGCATGTGAATATGAGGCGTTTATGGAAGACATCAGGGCTGTCAATCAAGATGCATATAATTATATAAACGGATTTGGCCGGCAGCATTGGGCAAATGCCTTTGTCGAAGGTCGTCGATATGACATGCTTACAAGTAATGCCGCTGAGTGCACCAACAGCATGCTGAAAGATACTCGAGCTTTACCAATTGTCAAGCAAGTGGAAGAGATAAGAGCTAGATTAATGGAGTTCTTCCAAAAAAGACAAGCTGAAAATCTCTGCATTAACAGTCGTTTGACTCCATACGCTGAGAAGTTGCTAGGACATGAAACAGAAGAAGCCCGAAGGTTGCACGTACGCGTTGCCGGACTCGTCGAGTTTCAAGTTCAGTCTGCACAGTATGTGGACATTGTTCATCTAGATCGTCGAACTTGCACGTGTCGCAAATGGGAAGTACTTGGGATACCGTGCTCACATGCAATCGCTTCAATGCGAGTGAGGAAATATAATCCATATGAATTTTGCGACAATTGGTATCTAACAAGTGTACTACATGCCACGTACAATGAGGTGATTCACACCAGTCGTGATAGCAAACAATGGGAGCATATTTCGAACGAAAGAGTTATCCCTCCTCTTGCAACTAAACAGCCCGGGAGACCAAAGAAGAATCGAATACGAACTGAGGATCATTACAGGGAACGGAGGGTGTTCACATGCTCCAATTGCAACGAGAAAGGCCACAATCGTCAGAGTTGTCGAAATCCCCCGGCTCAACATCGACAGACTTAGTCTCAATTATTTCTGTGAACTGACGCCAACACAATACTCTCTTTGTTTTTTTGTGAGAAATTGTGTTCATGATGATGGACCATAATCCTGTGACACTGTTTATGTTCATCTGTAAAGAACATACTTTTTTGTTTTGTTTTCATGATGATGGACCATAATCCTATGAGTTTGTTTATGTTCATCTGTAAAGAACATACTTTTTTGTTCATCACTTTCTGTAAGAATTATTTTGGAATATTGAAGTCAAAACATTACAAGTATGACATGAATGTTTTTTTTTTTGTGTCTATATTTTTGAACCTTTGTGAACTATGAATGTTAAGCTATCCATCGTTGCCATTCTGTATGTGGATTACTTTTAAGTTCCTGCATGGACATTAAGGTTAGGGAAATTCTCACTGATACCAGTGACGCTAGCGTAAAAAAAAAAGGTTTCTGTGATGAATTTTTAGTCTGACAAAAGCGACGCTAGCGTCATTAAGCCTGCATCTGATACAGAGTTAGTGACGCTAGCGTCACTTATGTCAGGCGCTAAAGTCATCACAGAAAGCAAAGTTTTTGACGCTAGCATCACTGATACTATGAAGTTATGATACAGAAACCATAATTGAGTGACGCTAGCGTCACTTATGTCAGGCTTTATAGTGATCACAGAAAGCAAAGTTTTTGACGCTAGCGTCACTAGTACTATGAATCTTGATACAGAAACCACAAATGAGTGACGCTAGCGTCACTTGTTACAGTGGGAAAAAAAAGGAAACCACAGTTGTAAAATTCATTGCAAATTTTACATTCATGCTATACATTGTGACAACCTGTAGCATTCATTCCCATTAAAAATAATCGTTCAAATTGCCACAACAAAATGATAAACTGAAAGAAGTTGAAGCTATACAGTAAGACATTAAGCAACTCCATCTAACCTAAACGAAATTTATGGACATCAAAACTGATTTCTATCAGTTGCAAAAATAAAGATGAAAAATTCCATGTTCTCGGACAGTCATTGAGTAAGTGGGTCAATCGGCAATCGATCGCTATTCAACTCTCAGCTTCGACCATAGATGTCTACAACGATCTTGCTTCTATAATACGGTATATCAGTCGATGTGAATGTAATCGGTATACGGGCTGCAAGATGTTCTGCGTACGCTAGCGCGAAGACCCCGCAATCATTGCCATTATCTTGATAAGGTATCTTCGTTTTCACAAGTAGTGTCCACATGCCAGTGTCATACCAACTATAATTAGCATATTGATTGCCGAGGAAGTCAATCTATTCATAGAAGATGTGAAAACTGATTAGATGAATTTAATAAAAGAAAATGCGAGATGATATACCACACTTCAACAACAGCCTACACAAACATAAAACAAATTAATTAGGGAACTGTGCTTACGAATTCTTTAGCCACATTAACAGTCGTCCTGTCAGACTTCAAGCTATTGTAATACTCCCATCGACTTTCTTCATTAAATCCTATGAGCAGACAGAAATGATGTTCATGCCACAATAGAACACCATTAACCGCTTTTCCTTTGCTTCCCAAACCCTCATCCCATCTTTACCCCAACAGTTATCTTGCAATGCCTTTGTGTTTTTGGACTGCCACCAATTCTGTGGACGTGAAGAACAATATAATTAATGCAGACATAGGATCACTGAGGAAAATGAGACATATTGCAGTAGAGAAGTATGAAAATACAGCGCCAACAAGAAGCACTTACACAGATACTTGGATCGTAAAAATAAACATCCGGGTATCGGACCTTTAGAACCTCAAACCACCAATACATGATGTTTGTGTCTAACCAAGTGCCGTCATCGAGCACTTTTTTCAAGGATCCAGCGGAAACTATTGTGCAGTATATATCAAGCTCATCCCGCCTGCAAATATCATAAGAACATACAAAATTCGTGGTTACTTTTCATTGTATTCCTGAAGACTAATAAGGTATCTGAGTTTATTTATGGCGTTAAGATCACAAATTAATATTACTTTTCTTTGTAGAATCCAAGGAACCCCTCCAGTAGAGTCAACTCTTCTTCCGTCAAAGCGTATGCCGACCGCACCAGCTGATGGTCATAATCCTCGAAATAACGGGGGATCTTCCTCTCACGATGCAATCTCTTTATACGCCAGATCAATGTGTTGATATCAGACTTCGGTGTTTGCATCACTATTTGCAGAGAGGGACTTGCACCAGCTGGAGTAGTCAAGACATCGTCTATATGTGGCACGACGGGCGATGCGAAACTAGCTGGTGGAGGGTCATCATCATATATTGGCTCATCATCATGTATTGGCTCATTATCATTAATTTTCCCTTCTGAATATTGTAGTCTCCTTGCAGTCGGCGACAAGTTTTGTCGCTCCCTCCCCTTTGGGACTGCCCTTTTCCTTGATAATGATGACGAACCCTGCATTGACCAAAAAAATGCCAAAATAAAGAATCAACAAAAAAAAACTAAACAAAAAGTAAGAATATCTACTTCTAAAAAGAATCTTGGTGGAATTAAGGAAGCACATGGGACAATTACCTCCTTATCATCATCCACCTCCTTATCATCATCCGACTGAGAGGTAGAAGCAGATTCTGTTCCAAACCCTTCGAAAGCGGTAGCGAATGCATCTCTAAAGCTTTTGATCTTCTTCCGCAATCGGGTTGTAAAATCTCCCAATTTAATTTTCTTGCGATCAGCACGTAAGGATGACCGCTCCACATACTCCAAAAAATGGAACACCTGATACAAACATCAAGGAAGACATGTCAATTTGTTAAATTGTAACAGCAACGGTTTTTAAATTAAATTGAAATACGTATATAATGATTGGATGCTCACATGTTTTCTTGTAGCATCATCCTTTAAATGCTCTGATCCCTTACTGACTTTCTCCTCTACCACTTTCTGAGGTCTTGCTGTTTCTTTGATCGGTGAGCCCCGTCCTTCACCATGGGCACCACATACTATCTCCATAATAGTGTTCAAGCCATACCATAAAAGATAATCATCACTATGTTTTTTGGTAGAGTCCTTCTTCCCGGAGAGTACAGAAGTATGCCTTGACTCCCATAACTTGAAAACATCTGGATGATTTTGACTATAATCAATCACACATCGCTCTATGCGCTCGTTCCGCTTGAATGGCACCTCGAATGGTGGGGAAACTGACTGTTTCATGCCAAATTGCTTGGTCACACGATTTGCATTATGCCTCTCGAACACCCAATAATGAATGAGGACTGTGCATGACTTAAACAATTTCTTGTCCCCTTTTGGCACACTTTGGAGCAGTTTCTTTGGCATCTTCTTGTATGGTTGCCATAAGAACTACACAGAGAATAAAACCATTAGCAACCTCTATAATTAAACTAAAGGTTATGAGACAAATGACAAAGTAACACTTGAAGTAAATGAGTACCCCATCTTCCTTCAGACCGTTGATTTGAACGCGTATTTCCTTCATGTTTGTTAACTTCTTGTATTCTTTAAGTCTTTTCTCCCATGTCTTAAACAATGGAAATTGAAGATCCTTCTGCCAACTAGGATCAGGCTTAGGGCACCTCCCAATAGCCATCCTAGCGTAGGCCCATATCTACAAGTATGAAACAATAGAGACACCAAAAAAGTCATGTAAAATTGCAAGAGAGTAATGAACATAGAAGTATGTTGACCAGATTAAAAAAGAATAACCTGTATCAGCTGTAGAGGGCCTGTTAGGGTCTTGAACAGGGTAAGTTTACCACTTTCTTTTTTCTCCTCAACTTCCCCTCCCTCTTCACTCTCCTCTTCACCTCTTAATAGCCTAGTAGCCCTTGAAAGCATTCTGTACAAACTTGCAAGGCAAGCTGGACCCCATGCATAGGGCTTGAACTCCCTAAAGAGCTCTAACTGCCACGCTGGTCCCCTTGCACCAGAAGAGTTTGCAAAGATCTGTCCAGACACTAGGAAAAATAGATATGCTCTGGTCTTGCATATATCACTCCTCTGCTTGGAGGGCTTGAAATTCTTCTCCAACCATTTGAATTTTATTGTTAGTCCGATCGTGTCTTTTCCCAGGCGTGGGGCAAGGCCTAGCAACTCTTTACAGATTTCTGGGATGAATGCATTATTGAAGGTTCTTCCCGTTACCGGTTCACCATCAATAGGGAGTCCATAGATATAAGCAACGTCCTCCAAAGTGATCGTTGCCTCACCCGTTGGTAGGTGAAACGTATTAGTCTCGGGCCTCCATCTTTCAACTAACCTGGATATTAGGGCATGGTCTATCCTCATATAGTCTATCTCTGACAAATATGATAGACCAGCATCCCTCACATGCTCCTTCTGTTTTTCCGTCAATACCCATATCTTCTTGTCAGGGTTGGTATTGATGCACCTGTAACATCCAGGTTCAGCCCCATTTAATATTGCCTTTGAAACATGTTGATCTTGATCATACAATAACTCCCCCTCATCATCAGAAGACACGTCTTTCGCCATCTATTCAGTTCAAAGGCATGTAACAGTGAGCATATACAGGTATGTGTTGAGGAGAGGATAAAATCAGCCACATTCATAAACGGAAATATACTAAAGAGTTATTGTATGATCATTAGAAAAATAAGACGACAATTAGTAGTATAATTCTACTCAACATAAACTCATAAAATATAATTAGTATTTTCCACAAATCAGGAGCAATCAACATTTACCGAATTAATCAAAATGCTCTCATACTGCTTATGATTGTTCTTGTTATCAACCTGTTACACTTCGGCTTTCCCTTTGTATCGTTTTTTTTTTTTTTTTTGTAGAATTAACAATGTTTTTATTGCAAAAATGAACTGTACAAAGAGACAGTCCATCAAATCCATAGACTGGGAAAGAGCAAGATAAAAGCAAACAAAACAAAATACAAAGATAATGAGTTCCCATATAATATTTTCTGTGGGATTAACCATGACACTCATTTTAGTCAACTTGTTCTTAGGTCCATAATTTGGGCTTGTTACTAAGGTAAATCTCCATTAACATGCATTTCTGTCTAATGAAATAATATAAAGGCATCTGCTCTTGTGCATCCGATGTACACAATCAGTAGGGCCCACTTAATCACTAATCCTGATGAACCATCCAACGGATTCCATAGAGGTGCATCAATCCAAGTGGACTAGACCGTTGGATCAAGGGTCATTTTTTCTATTATAAGAAAAAAAAAAGGCATTACATTGGTAGGCCGTGTATCAAGGGTTAGAAACATTGGGTTGACCTGAAACTTCATATTTGGATATTTCCATCCACCACTGTCCCATGATCTGCAAGGCCCGGTTGGGGCCAAGCAGCTGGTATGCATAGTAAGCCATGCACTCCGGATGCATGAGCATTTCCTCTGTATAAACCAATAGGCATTGATGCTATCATATTAATGAGCATGTCTGTGGTGAAATAGTTTCAACACTGTGGTTCCCTCCCCCAACCACCTATGAATAGAATAATTCTAAAACAGAGATCTTATAGATAGTGTTATGGGCATTTTTGCTTATCATTGTAATCATCAAGTCCCACAATGTTCTTAACTGGTTTCTTCTTAAGTGGTTTCTTAATCTTATTAAATTGCCCTAAGATCTAAACTTATCTTCTACCACCATCTCATCTCATCTAGGTCTATATAGTGAGGGCAAATGATTCAAAGTAGTGGATGGTGTAAACTGGATTTTGTTGATGAAGAATCAATACAGGTACTTGGCCTCTGTTAGATACTCTGTTACTACATATCAATTATTGTTATATTTAGTTTTGTCTTCTGTGTGCAGGTATCTGTGCCAAACATGTCCATAAAATGTTTTTCTTTTCAATGATTATTGTAAAATCCCATGGGAATATGATATCCACATATTCTTAGTTTCTCATTCTAGGTGTCACGAGAAAGGTGTTCGCCATTTGAGATTTAAACTCCCTTTACATCCTTCTAAAAGCAAGATTAGGACTTGCTCCGTTTTCACTTAAAGAAATGCCATCCATACTATGATACCCGGATACTTGTACATGCCTAGCGTATCCATGTCAAGCGATATGGCACTCAAAGCCATGATTTGAACATGTAAACCCACCTTTTCACTGTTCCAATTAAGAATTCCACATTAATCATTTAACTAATCAAAGGCTTTTTTCTCTCTTCTATGGTCATAAGGAATGAGAGTGGTGTGACTCCTTATTGGTGGCCAACCATTTTAATTAATTCATCCAGATAAAAAAGAAACTTACGAGGTAGTTACAAGTAGACTATACATAAACTGGATTATCCTATCAATTGTTTCTCAAGGCATGTTGAATGGCATCTTTTAGGCCTTCTAGGAGTATGTAGCCCCACCAAGCTTTCCATTTTGGATTCCTCAAACCCTGACTTGCATCCCTTTCTTTGTCGTCCCTTTCCAACATAATTGCATTATAAAACACTCAACTCCTCCCTCATGGAAGCCTTCATTTGCCTATTAAAACCATTTCTCTTCCATGTTTAGTAAAAATGGTTAAGATAACTATCTTATTTATTTACAAATCTCGTTGATGAAAATGGATCTAAAAAATAAAAACCTCTACTTTCTTGATTAATAAAAGCCAATGTTAGGATATAACAAATAACCTTCTCTATTGAAGGTGAAGTCAAGTCTTAGTATTACTTCCAATACCATTTTATTTTCTTTTTTGCACAATGAACGTAGAGGAGGTGTAAATTCCCTAACTAATGAAAATGGTAGAAGGTAGTATGTCTTTTGCGATAATCATAAGTTCAAACCTACATTGTCCCATTTCATCGAACAAATAGTGTGCGTGAGAGCAAACAATGTGAAAAAGAGAAAATGATATAACCAGAAATACATGATGGCTTACAAGAACAAAACAAATGAAGAATGGAGACTCCAAACAAACATTATGCTTGAAAAAAGAAATGATGATGGATTATACCATACACAGCGGATCAAGAACTTGAAATACACTTAATGATCCGGAAATATTGTGCGAAAACGAGGCTAAAGGGACATACCTTCACGTGGATGTGCGATATCGGATCAAGGATGATGGATGATAGAGAAGGAAGAAGTATGGAGCAGCGCCGTCGTCGTTCTGAAGAAGGAGAAGAAGTTACAAATAATGAAAATGGGGACGGGTGGGTTAAATAGGTATAGCGATGGACGACGCTAGCGTCACTCTAATCAGAGCTTAGTGACGCTAGCGTCACTCACCCCAGATATCAAAAAAAAAATACAAAAACGCACTAACGGACTTCGTTAGTGTCCATAATTTGGCTGGGACCCAGCAGGATAAATGCCTAAATTTTGGGATTTTTCCAGTAAAATCCCCTAGAAAGTATCTAATTCTAGTTGAACTCTAAAAGGAAAGTTACTATTTCTATTTGAAGTGAGACTTCTAATAGTGGTAATAGTAGACTTACTAATTTTAGTAGAAGTGAGACTTCTATTTTAATTAGAAAGGAATTAGAAAGTTACTAATCATATTTGAAGTGAGGCTTCTAATTATGATATAGTAAGTTACTAATTAATGGAAGTAAGACTTCTATTGTAATTAGTAAAGAGGAGGCAGCTTGAAAAAGCTATAAATAAGAGGAGAGGAGGCCTTGGACGTGCATGTACTTTCCTATCATTGGGATTCACGCCCAAGGTCTTTTTGTGCAATAGTTGCACATTGTTTTTCTCCTCTCCCTCTTCTAGTTCTCTTTCTAGTTCCTCCCTAGAGTTCCTAGCAGTTTTCTCTTGGAAATCCCACCATCTTCTTGAGAAAAAGGAGAATCTAATACGGGTCATAGCGTGGAAGATCAAGAGGTCTTAGAGATCCATATTTGATTAGTGAAAGCGTTTCATCATCAAAGAAAGACGCAACTCCTCCATTAGAGCACAACCGAGCTCCAAAGGTATAATCCACTTGCATGCATGTTGTAGATTATTATGGATGCTTGTTAGTTGCTGTTTCTATCTTCTAGATAGATTGTCATACTGATCATGATGGCTGAGATTGAGGACATAGATCTTGGATTGGGTTTTATAGCCTTCTGGATAGTTGATCCCTGCGTCAAGTGGGTCAAAAGTTTTTGAAACCTATCCTAGAGGCCCACCCTATTTCCAACAGGTATTGGGTGATTTTAATGCTATTTGCAGGGATTCGGAAAGAATTGGTGGCCATCCTAGACCATTGATTTCTATGTCGGAATTCAATGACTGATTGGATAATTATAGATTGGTTGATTTTCATAGCAGTGGTCCCTCTATGTCGTGGTGTAATGGTCATGAGGGGGTGTCTCGCAGTTGGGCCAAATTGGATAGAGTGGCCGTCAATGAGGTTTTCTTGTCTCGGTTTGTCTTGGCACAGTCTTCATATCTGAATAGAAAATCCTCGGATCATTGTCTTATTGTGGTTAATTTGGATAGGCATTTTTCAAATTATGGTCCGATGCCTTTTCGCTTCCAAAATATGTGGTGTGCTCATGAAAATTTTATTAGTTGTGTTAAAGATGCTTGGCATCGGCAAGATGTGGAAACGGGTCTTCGGAAACTTGCCCTCAGACTTAAGAGGACTATACTAGCCTTGCGCGGTTGGAACAAAAACATATTTGGGGAATTCTATATGCACCACCAGTTTTGATGAATACACCCACTTTTAAGTTTTTTTTAATTACCAAATTGCCCTCCAGTGAAAGGACGAACTAGCCCTTTACCATCAACCTCCTCCTCTCCTCTTCCTTTCGTTCTTTCACAGTGGGGGAGCCGTTTAGGTACTATCATCTCCTATTCCTCCTCTTTTTCTTCTTCATTCTCCCTTTCATCCATTGTTTCGTAACCGTTCCCTCGTACTCATTCATGCCCGTTGATGTTCATCTCTTTCCTCATCATCTTCTTCAACCATTTAAAAGTATCCTTAAGTCTTATCAGAATCTTCAACCCTTGAAAGTACTCATCTCCCCGGGGCACATTGTCTACTGAAAGCAGGCATTTTCAACATGGACAAGCAACTGTCAATCTACCAAGAGGAGGTATATTCTCCAACTCCGTTTTCAGCTCGTCACTCATTTTTTCCGCGATATGCTCGGTATTCCAGAACCGTGCAAAATCACACTGCACGGCACATTTTAACTGTGCAATATTTTTTTGCACGGTCTCAATAAATCGTGCAAAATAAACTTGCACAGTTATATTGAACCGTGCAAAAAAATATTGCACAGTTAAAATGTGCCGTGCAGTGTGATTTTGCACGGTCCTACAGAACCGTGCACTAATAAACTAATAATTTTGAGATCATATTTTCAGGAGATTGATTCAACTGGTGCAAGTCAGTGCTCTCTTGATTTTACTAATGTCTTCACCATTGAAACGATATTCAGAAGCCGAGATGATCTAATCCAATGGACACGGGATGTCGGAAAGAAACATGGCTTGGTGATTGTAATCAAAACTTCGGATGCTGGTGGAGATGGTAGGAAACCGAGAATAGTTTTATGCTGTGAGAGAAGTGGTAGTTACAGGGCTTCATCGAAGATATACGAAAAGAAGAATCCTAACAAGGCAACGGGAACGAAGAAGTGTAATTGCCCATTTGCTTTGAAGGGTCGAAAGTTGCCTAATGACGATGATTGGATGTTAGCAGTGGTTTGTGGGATACACAATCATCCAAACGCACAACATCTCGAAGGGCACTCGTTCGCTGGTAGGCTTTCTACGGAAGAGATTAATGTTTTGATTGATATGTCTAAGAGTCTAGTGAAGCCAAGGAACATCCTTCGAACACTGCAGGAGAGGAATGTGCACAACACCACTACGATGAAGAGTATCTACAATGCTCGTCAGAAGTTTAGGGTGACAGAGATGGCCGGTCGATCACAGATGCAGCAACTTATGATGCATTTGGAGAAGAACAAGTACATTGAGTATCACACTAGCAATGATGATACAGATGCAATCTTAGACTTATTTTGGGCACATCCGTCATCTATTCAGCTATTACGTGCATTTCCAGAAGTTTTGATAATGGATTCCACGTACAAGACCAATAGATATCGACTTCCATTGCTTGAGATTATTGGTGTTACATCTACCCAACTGACGTTCTCCGTTGCTTTTGTTTACCTTGATTCAGAGAGGGAGGCCAATTATAGATGGGCCATGGAGAGGCTTAAGGATGTAATGGATGGATGCATTATGCCACATGTGATTGTCACAGATAGAGAGTTAGCGCTCATGAATGCAATCAAAGTTGTATATCCGAATGCAGCAAACTTATTATGCAGGTGACTATATCTAGGAACATCTTGGCAAGCTGTAAGAAGTTCTTTGAGACCAACGACAGATGGGATGCTTTTTTCTCTTGTTGGAACATGTTGGTACTCTCTCCAAGTGAAAGTGACTATATTCAACTTCTAAGTGCTTTGGAACAGAATTTTTGCGGGTATCCACATGCTGTTGATTATGTGAAGAACTCGTGGTTGAATAAGCATAAGGAACAATTCGTGTCTGTTTGGACGGATCAGAATATGCATTTTGGCAATGGCACCACTAACAGGGCTGAGAGTGCACACGCAAAATTAAAGAGACATCTTGGTACATCGAGCTGTAGTTTTGATTCGTCCTGGTAGGTTATCCATTCCCTGCTTCAGTTGTTATTTACTGAAATAATGGCTTCTTTTGAAAAGAGTTTGAACACCGTGCAACATAAATTCAAACCGGCACTGTTCCGTGAATTGAGAGGATTTGTATCAAGGAGTGCTTTGGATATAGTATTAAATGAGTCACTAAGAGCTGCTGATATGGGTTCGGATTCGGATGCATGTGGGTGCGTTGTACGACGGACCCATGGTTTCCCATGTGCACATGAAATTGCAGAATGTATAAGAGAAGGGTCTCATATACCACTAAGATGTGTACATCAATTTTGGCGGAAGCTCAATTTAGATCCCACTAAGATGAACAAAGCCCCTGAGTTGACCATAACTTCTGAGTTCGACTTGATCGATAAGAAATTTCGGGGAAGTGATGAGGCTGGAAAAATTCAACTACTGAAAAAATTGAGAGAAATAGCAAGTCCAGAACGTGAATGGGAATGCCGTTCGGGGTTTTGTATCTGAGGACGTGAAATCCTAACAAACCACTCCATGTAGTCGGGTGAGGACTCCCATGCATGTTGTACTCGATGGCCATGGTGTGCTAGTGATAATACATGATCCTCCCAAGACTCCCAATACTGATCAAGGAATCTGTAGGAGACCTTGTATTGTCCAGCAGTAGATCCTCGAGACGCACGAAGGGGCGCGAGCGGTGCTGGTGGGATGGTTTGAACATACCCAAACTGACGAAGAACCCTCTGTGGGTGGTAGGGTTCAATGACATCCATTGCTCTCAAGCAACCACAGAAGAAAGAACTCTGTTGGAATGGATGCTGAGCCCTGGCACCGGTATACGGATCCCAAGCCACCTATGTCAAGAAGTAATTGAAACAACTCATTAATATTCTAACAAATAAATATAGATCATCGAAAAAACTTAAAATAAATAGCAACAAATCTATTGGATGCTCACCTCACTAGGATGTAAGTCGTCCAGTCTCTCCCGCAACAACTTTACGTTCTCCCTTCCAATCCCGGAATCCTGGCCAGGATTCCAGCGAGCCGCATGAGGCATTGCAGACGTAAACCCCCATGCTGCAGGAGGACGGACAAATGGGAAGTGCTCGTACACCCAAGACTGCAAGAGTTAGAGTTTTTAATTATATAATTAAAATTAATAAATAATTAATAGTACAGAGATAGGCAAATGGAAACTAAAGTCAAAGAGTTATGCACATTTACCGTGAGGAGTGTCAGGTATCCAGCAATCTGTACACATCTGCCCTCGTAGCGGTCCCCAATTGGCGATAAAGATACGCAAGTGCGGCTGCACCCCATGCATAATGACGGACTTGTCCCAAGTCCATCAGTAAAGATAGGTACGCAATGGGGACTCGGGTGGACGACTTATTGGTGAAAATTGTGCAGCCTAACAGAAACAGAAGATAGCCTCTAACTGCACAATCTACCTGCTCAACAGACGACCTAGGACCCACACTACCGCACACTCGCTTGATCCAGGCCATCCTCACTACCCCACCACGCGCCACTTGAAGTTCAGCAGACGCAGTCGCTCTATCCACGCCTAGTCCAGCCTCAAGTAAATCTACCTGCTCGGTAAATCCGATACTGGTCGATGCGTGGACAGGCAGTCCCGTTACTGGGATGCTGAGGAGAGTACCCACATCGTCTAAGGTGATCGTCATCTCACCGAATGGCATGTGGAAGGTGTTTGTCTCGGGCTGCCACCTCTCAACGAAACTGGATATCAGAGGGGCGGAAGTATATCGGTACGACAATGACTTAAGGCCAGCCAATCCAGACTCTTCTAAAATCGCACGAAATCGAGGAACTTCGATATCGGCCCCATCCCCGGGCCGAGGTATGTACCAATCCTTCAACCCTCGCCAATGATTGATACACTTAAGCGGCTCACGTTCCTGCACATTAAAAGTTTTAAACTTAATTAATATATGTTATTATACACTTCAACACACATTATTTGAAAAACAATTAATTCACAAATTTAAAAAATGCAAGATTACCTCCCCGTCCCATATGGGTATGGCCACGTGCGTCCTGACACTAGGGAGGACCGATAAATCATCCGGACCACCGGGGATAGGACCCTCCCCTGCCGCCGCTGGGGGAGGACTGGATGGCTGTTCATCCTGGTCTGATGGATGATCCTCCCTTGCTGCCGCTGCAGCAGAAGTGGATGGCTGTGCCTCCTCCTCCTCTGAGGAATCATGCTCTGATGAATCCTCCTCAGATGAATCATCCTCTGACTCCTCTGACGAATCTGGGAGTGGATCTTGTCGCATTTTACGTCTTCGTTCAGATGCCGTTGGTCGTTGACGACCGGCAGTCGAAGTACTAGTATGCACACCTCGGCGACGCGCCGGTCTTGCGACACCGATCTTCGTCCTAACTCTAGGTGGCTCGCTAGAAGAACTAGCCCGTCCACCTATCGAAAGTGAACTGCCACCGCGACGAGCAGGTCTTCTAGGCATTTTCTAATCTGTTCAAAATAAAAAACAAAAATTATTATTTTAACATTGTAAATTTGTTCTGCACGGCATACTATTACAGTGCAATTTCACATATGCACGGCCAATGTTAGCCGTGCATATGTAATTTGCACGGCATATAGACACCGTGCAAATAATATATGCACGGCTAACATTGGCCGTGCATATAGTAAATGCACGGTGTCGATATGCCGTGCAAATTTGACCTTCACACTTCTGGTTTGCCGAGCATCACGCGAACCAGAAGAAGAAAACAAATGCGAAGGAAAAATTTGGAGTTCAAAACTCCCATCCATATCAAGCATTAGGGAATCCACATACAATCTAAATAGCTGAAAATACAATCTAAATGCATAAATTGCAACCTAAACGCATACATTACAACCTAAAAAGAAGATGAAAATGATTGGAAAGCTTTAACGAAGAAGAAGAAGAAGATGACATTACCTTGTTTGAACAAGAAGAAGAAGAAGGTGATGAGAGCAGTGGAGAAGATGTAGCAGAGACGTCGGAATTTTTCAGCTTCTGCCGTGCCAATTTTGAAAAATGAGGACGAGGGAATGGAGAAGGAGAGGACTGGGTAGTTTGGGTATTTTGGTGGGTGGGCTCAGCAAATAGATTTTAAACCTAAAATGACTGTGGTGAGCTCAGAATGTGGGTGTGTTCATCAAAAATGGTGGTGCATATAGAATTTCTCAACATATTTGGGCATGTGGATGCTATGCTGAAAGCCCTTGAAGAGAAAATGGAATTCTTAGAGAATCAATTGCAGCTGGGTTATTCTGAAGAGGTAGAAACAGATTATTTAGTGACCAAAGTGGAGATTGATTTCTGGGAAAAACGAGAGGCCACTCGGTTGGGTCAAATTGCCAAGAAAAAATGGATGACCAAAGGCGATAAAAATATGAAATTCTATCATTCGGTGATTAAACAAAGGCGCAATAGGAGTTATATTGGGCAGATGAATCTTGCGGATGGGAGTATTTTGGAAAACGCTGAGGAAGTTCATATTGGAGCGGCACAGCATTTCCGAGATATGCTTTCATCTCAGGTTGACGTGGAACAATGTTACCTTGCGGATAACATTAACAAAGATATAACGAATGAGGAGAATCTAATGCTTGAGCTTGAACCTTCGGAAATTGAAGTCAAAGAAGCCATTTTTTCTATCCCCAAGCAAAGCAGCCCGGGGCCTGATGGTTTCGGTTCGGAATTCTACACCTCTTGTTGGGAGATTATTAAAGATGATGTGGTTAAGGAAGCTAGGGATTTTTTCAAAGGTTCGGCGCTTCCCAGGTTCTACTCTCCTTCCTTTATTGTCCTTACTCCTAAAGTGCCTGATCCGACCTCTTTTGATAAGTTCCGGCATATTAGTTTGTGTTCGGTGGTGTGTGGGGATAATCAGAGCATGACCTCGGTACATATAAGTCCCATCTCGGCACTTTGGCCTCACAGAACTCGCACCGATGCTGACAGCTATGCCCATTTCGGCTGTGTGCCCATCTCGGTAACGGGTCATGGCTTCGATATCTCCCAGCCGAGTGCTCCCACTTCGGTCACGGGCTCATATACAGCCAGTTCGGCCGGCTCCATCTTGGACAAGCCCCCAGTTCGGCCCCTGTCACTTCATTCTTGATCACTCATCTCGGCGTCTGTAAGATCCCGACCCCAGTTCTTTTGTTTAGTATTGTTTTAATCGTGGTTTAACTTGTTAAGTGAGATTTGATTTAGTTTGACCTTGTTTTTGAGTTTGACTAGATCTTTCCATAGCCTTTGAGATTTTGAAGACCGTTGACTTTAGTTTGACCCGGTCTTTGTAAAATATATTTTTGTGAGGAATTATTCTTGTTTTGGAAAAATTACAAATTTTGCTCCTTTTGACTCATTTTATTGAGTTGAACAACTTTCATGTTTTGACCATTTTGATTTGATGCTCAAAAATCGCGTTTTTCGAGAAAAATGGGCAAAAATGACATTTTCACTAAATCTGTCCATAAATTTCAAAAATTTCAGAAATTGGGGAAAATATACTTTTTGGAAAGTAAATATTTCGCTGATCATTTTTGTCTACTTCGTCGTTTTCGTTCGGGGCCCGCAAATGCCACTTTCAGCCTTGTGAAGATCGGGGCCCACAAACCCATCTTATAAGAGGGAGAGCCTTCTTCTTCTCCTTCATTCTCTTGTCTTGCACGGTTTGGAGCTTGGCTCTTTCCCTCTCCTCCGACAACTTTCTCTCTTTTCTGAATCACCCATCTCATGGAGATTTCATGGAGGGATGATCTCCTAGGGCCCTTCTTCTCCATTCAAGCTTTCCAAAGATGTCATTTGCAAGGATTTTGAGCTAGGAGAGACCTCTCATCCAAGCCCTTCTTCTTCGTTTGGGATTTTCAAGGTTTGCAATGGCTTTCCAAACTTTAGATCTTTGTTTTCCTCTTTATTTAGAGTGTTTTCATCACTCATGCAAGAGCTCTCTTTGGAGATTTGAGAAAAATGGATTTTTAGGGTTTTCCTTGGAAAATCTTGGGGTTTTTGTAGATTGGGAGCTTGAGATTCTAGAGCTTGATTTGTGGAGTCTTATTTCTCTCAATTAGACCCAAGGCAAGTGGATTTCAATTAATATGATGATTTTATTTACTTTGCTTCATATCATGATGTTTTATGCTTTGTTCTAATCTTCTTATGTTTCATAGATTTCTTGTGGTTGGATGGAGAAATGTTGTGTGTGATTTCACTTATGATATGGTTTTATAATGAATTGAGGTTATCTTCACTTTGGTCATCTTGGGAACTAGCTTTCTCTATGTTAAGTGTTTGGTCCAAAAGAAAGGGAGAAAACTTTGATTAAAAGTTTTGTGTTTGATTAATTTGATTTCTAATTTATGGTGATTTGATGAGTTTGAAAGGTCAAGGAAGGGCCCAAATGATCTAGGAAAATTGTGTGAAAGATTGAGAATGAAAAAGATCTCAAAAATGGAAAAAAGAGGAAAAGAAATCAGAAAAAAATGCACAAAAGAGTGCGTTCTGCACTCAGCCCGGACTGGGACAGAGCCCAGTCCACTCGAGCGACCCAGTGGGCCGCTCGAGCAGACCAGGTTCTGTCTGGGCTTCGCTCGAGCGGACCTTGGGTCGCTCGAGCGAGGCCCAGCTCTGCCTTGGGTCTGGTTCAGGTCCGAATTGGGGACTGTTTCAAGGATTTTCTGAGCACATTTGGGGACTGTTTTGGGACTGATTTTAGGGCTTCCTTGGGCCTGATTCAAGGTCAGTTTTTGGGCCATTTCTAGACCTGATGTTGAGTCATTTTAGGGCCTGATAGTGGGCTGCTATAAAACATATTTGGTGGGCCTGGTTGAGGTTAGTTTTGGGCTGTTTTAAAATTTGTTGTTGGGCCTGTTTCATGGTTAGTTTGGGTTTGTTTTAAAACTTGATTCTTGGACCATTAAAGGTCCAGTTTTGAGGCTGTTTTAAAGTATGTTTGTGGGCCATTCAAGTTTGGTTTTGGGGCTGTTTTAAAACCTGTTGGTGGGCCTGTTTCATGGTCAGTTTTGGGTTGCTTCATAACTCATTTTTGTGGGCCATTAAAGGTTTAGTTTTGGGCTATGTTAAAAATCTGTTTTGTGGGCCTGGTTCAGGTTAGTCTTGGGCTGTTTTTAAAGTTTGTTTAGTGGTCCATTCAAGCTTAGTTTTTGGACTGTTTTAAGAATTGTTTAGGCCTTGTTTAAAGGGGCTATTTTGGGTTAAATGAGTAGGCTATTTTGGACTTGGTTTAAGGCCAGCTATGGGCCTATTTTTAAGAGTTTTGACATTACTTTTGATACTTGGAAATTGGTGAAATGGGAATGATGTGAGAATGTACATATGTGAAATTATCCGGGAACCTTTCGTATCTCAATGTGCACTTTATCATTTAAACATTATGGATTTTCATTGGCATCAAACACACTCTTTACTAATCAATGTTTAAAGGTTAAATGTGTATTGGGATGGCTCCTTGGTAAGTCATTAAGTCATTCTCCACTATCCATTCCATTTCAAGTCAGAAAAATGTATCTGTATTTGTATTTGCATCCTTTGGTAAACTAATGTAAATAGCATCGGTGATTTGTTATAAAATCATGGGGTCTTCCATATTCGAAAGGATTGATCGTATGATTTTATACAAATCACTTTGATGTGTATTTGAGCGGTTTACCATGGGTATTCATATGTTTTCTCCGAATAGATTTGAAAGGGGATTAGAGTGGTTCGCCACATTTGGGATTTCTTCGATGAGATTATTATTTTGTTAAGACTAGTATTTTGAAAATAAAACCTCGAGGCAAGACGGGGCCAGAGCTTTGTAGTGTGAGCCCCTGAGCCAAAGGGATCAGTACTATGGTTTGATTTGCATCGGTTCGAGTTTTGAAAACTAAAGGCACCACTAGGCTTAGGTCACCTTGTCGGGCTGATCACCCGGCTTGGGATCTTTAATCTGTCTGCCAGCTGCAGCTTGGATTCTGTCTGTACCGACCATGGCAATGGTTTTATCTGCCGGTCCCATTTGTATGGCTACGGTTCTGATTTTTGATCTGCCGGTCCCATTTGTATGGCTACGGTTCTGATCCTATTTCTAGTACCACGTTCAGTGGCTACGTTTCTGTCTGCTCTTATTACTTCGGTAATAGGAGGATTTAGCTATTTGTGGTCGCCAAGGTTTTATCTGCATATCACTTTATTTTATGATTCTTGTTGTTATACTTTTTATGCTTTGATTTGTTCAATGTTTACGATATCGATCTTTATTGTATTGTCTCTACTATTCAGTTTTAAATGTATTTCCAATTATTAAATGTTTTGCTTAGGTGGTTATCTTTTCGAGATATTTATGCTTTAGAGACTGTTCGTTTATTTGTCTTGATATTTATGTTCGGACTTTCGATCGTTTTAGCATGTTTTATTGTCATTATTGTTTAGACTATTTATCCGGTTTTACGATGATTTCATCAAGTTTTATATATGTTCTTTGGTTTCATATTACTTGATTATTTGCTTGCCAGACCGTCGTGTCTGACCCTTATTTGTTTGGTGCCAGATTCCGCTCTTTTTGTTTTTAGGTGTTTGATCAGAGGAGGCGGTGGGACCGCCGGTCTGACGTGAGAGGCTGCCCGTTGATATCATTTAGATGTCAAGTATGGCACCGGAGTTCATATCTAATATTGAGGGTAGTATTCTGTCTAGTTGGATATTTTTGTATGGCTATGTTAGCCTTTTTCTTTGGGTTTGTAATTAAGACATCTGTTAATTGTAACTTGAATATGTGGGAAATAATAGTTTGTTACTACCAGCTCAGTTTATTTGGATGATGATTTGTACCAGCCTGCTTATGTGATGGCTTTGTGATATTGGTTGCGTGCGACACGGAACCCGATGGCCACGGATTCCGAGTCGTAACACCATGTGTAGCTTCCGCGAAAATATACTCTGATTGTGATGAAATTTGATTATCCTCATTCACGCGGATCTTGGGAAACATAACAAAAGTTTCAAATTATCCCAAAATTTCGCACTCCGGGATCGGTTCACTGCAGGGCCCGGTTTCGGGGTGTGACAGGTTTGGTATCAAAGCTGGTTAGTTTCTAGGAAATAAAATACTCTAGAGACATTAAGACGTGTGGTGAGGATTCGTTAGATTGTGTCGATTTGTTTTCTCGTGTCTTTGTTTCTTTGGATTTGAGTCGGCTTTTCTTTCAGTTCGGGATATTTTGCTTGTCTTTTCTTTTAGTTATGTTGTTAGGAGATTTGGATGACCAAATTTCCTCCTTAGTGGTGGAGAATTTAAAGTCTCCATACTCTTGTTCAGTGTCTTTTGTCTGTGCTTGTGTCGGAGACTGAGAACCCTCTGGACTTGGTATGTTGTTTTCGGAGAACATCAGCAGACTTTCGGCCTTCAGCATCTTCATTGTGGTTAATGAGAGGAAACATGTGCATTTGCCAGCCAAAGTAGGACTTGAGCAGTATTCGAAGACCCCCTTTCGGCTAATCAAGGATCACCATGCAGCGTACCAAGGTAAGTAAATGTGGATTATTGGGTGAACTCAGACCATCTTTCCAAGATGAAGGATTGCAGGAGACGCATCAGCTATTGGTTCTATGAAGGGAGAAGTGATCCTTAGTTAGTAAGGTTGGAAGCTAGTGCCAGAAACTCAGGGATTTTCCGGATTCAATGAGCCTCGTCATAGTTTTGGGTTGAGAATTCCCGTGACTTGTAGCGTAGCCAGTGTAGTTGGTTCAGCAGGGTTACCAAGTGGATGGTTCGTTGTGGTCAAGATAATTTTTGGCAGCAAAGGAAACGTTGTGGGCTTTACCGACATATAGGGTATTGGCTTGGACAACCTGTAGATGCAAGGGTATACCTCAGTCATGGTGATGTCTCTTTTCTTGGTGAGAATGATTTTCGTGACGTTTTCATCTCTTGTCATGGTTTTCATTTATGTCTATAATTTATCCTTGTAGTGTTTAAACAATGGATTTATGTTTCTTCTTTAAGGCTTATTTTGAAATAAAGACTATGTTATTATACTCTTTTCATTAGTCACATGATTTTTGTTTTCATAAGAATTTTTGTTTCGGATTTATGTTTAATCTCCTTAAGATATTATTTTACAATGACCTTAGAATTTTGCTCTTACTTTAATTCTCTTAAATGTTGACATCTACATTTCAAAACCTTAAAGATTTCAAAATTTTGTATATGTTTGGTTGGAAATGGATTTCAATAAAAATTTAATGTATGGTCATATTAAATGAATTTGATTTATTTTTGGAAATCCTAATTTGAGATTGTTGAGTATTTCAATCATTTGTTGGGTTATGAAAATATGAATTTCAAAATGAATAATGTTGTTCCATATTCAAAATTTGATAAACCTTATTTATTAAGTTTTATTTGATAATTTGGAAGTTCAATTTCTATTAAGTTTTAAAATGATGAGATTTAGCTAAGTAATTGTTTTAGTCATCATGTTTAAAATTTTAAGATTTGTTTTGCATCGTATGGAATGAGTTGTAATAGCTTGTGGTTGGAGTTTGGAGGTGTATGAAGTGAAGGGATGATGGATGTCCGGATCTATGAAAGAATCACCATCATTCAGGACTTGAATTGAAAGTTTCCGTTCTTCAGGGATTGATGCCAGCTAGGCAGGTCTATTTTGTTGATAACACCGTATCAGGTAAGAGATCAAGAGCAGCAAGTAGATAGAATCAGATGTGGACAAGAATTCAGAGTACAGCACAGAAAGATTTGGAATATGGAGTTGTGAGAATGAAATCTGAAGAGGCAAGCCATGCGAAGTTTCGACACAGAAAAGCTCAGCAGGTTATGGCAGTTTAACATTTGGTGTATAGCAGTATGACATCTGGGTTGTAACAGACCAAGTCAGAGACAGGAGACTAATAGAATTTGGAGTTGTAATTTCAGAACGAAGAAAGATTGACGGTATACTTGGAGGCCAGAAGCTGATGATGCATTCGAGGAACATAGTAAGAGCAAACATATGGAATTTTAGAATTTTTCAGGATGAAGAGATTATTTCAGAGGAAACCTGTCTACGATCACATCTTCGTGCAAGTGTCAGGGTTATGGCGTACAGCTCGGTATAATTTAAGGCACAGAATTCCAAGTGGTAGAAAGAGGCAGAATTTGCAGTTCTTAGACCAACAGAGACTGACAAGGTGAGCAAAAGAAATGATCCAATGCAGGAGCGACAGATGACACCAAGGAGGCTTAGAAGAATTGTTGCACACCAGTTTGGTCAGAGAAGTTTGTTTCCGAGCAGATTTGTGGAATAGTGTGAAGCATTTAATTGAATCAGAATGTTGTTGACCGTGCATCTCAACGTCAGGTTTGATAAGAGGATCTCTCAGTTGCCGAGGTTTAGCGTAGGGTGTCAGTGTTTTCGTTTGTCTTTTGGGTTTTTGATTTTGATTTGGTTTAAGCCATTTGGAGGACCAAATGGGTTCTAAGGGGGGGAGGATGTAAGATCCCGACCCCAGTTCTTTTGTTTAGTATTGTTTTAATCATGGTTTAACTTGTTAAGTGAGATTTGATTTAGTTTGACCTTGTTTTTGAGTTTGACTAGATCTTTCCATAGCCTTTGAGATTTTGAAGACCGTTGACTTTAGTTTGACCCGGTCTTTGTAAAATATATTTTTGTGAGAAATTATTCTTGTTTTGGAAAAATTACAAATTTTGCTCCTTTTGACTCATTTTATTGAGTTGAACAACTTTCATGTTTTGACCATTTTGATTTGATGCTCAAAAATCACATTTTTCGAGAAAAATGGGCAAAAATGACATTTTCACTAAATCTGTCCATAAATTTCGAAAATTTCAGAAATTGGGGAAAATATACTTTTTGGAAAGTAAATATTTCGCTGATCATTTTTGTCTTCTTCGTCGTTTTCGTTCGGGGCCCGCAAATGCCACTTTCAGCCTTGTGAAGATCGGGGCCCACAAACCCATCTTATAAGAGGGAGAGCCTTCTTCTTCTCCTTCATTCTCTTGTCTTGCACGGTTTGGAGCTTGGCTCTTTCCCTCTCCTCCAGCAACTTTCTCTCTCTTCTGAATCACCCATCTCATGGAGATTTCATGGAGGGATGATCTCCTAGGGCCCTTCTTCTCCATTCAAGCTTTCCAAAGATGTCATTTGCAAGGATTTTGAGCTAGGAGAGACCTCTCATCCAAGCCCTTCTTCTTCGTTTGGGATTTTCAAGGTTTGCAATGGCTTTCCAAACTTTAGATCTTTGTTTTCCTCTTTGTTTAGAGTGTTTTCATTACTCATGCAAGAGCTCTCTTTGGAGATTTGAGAAAAATGGATTTTTAGGGTTTTCCTTGGAAAATTTTGGGGTTTTTGTAGATTGGGAGCTTGAGATTCTAGAGCTTGATTTGTGGAGTCTTATTTCTCTCAATTAGACTCAAGGCAAGTGGATTTCAATTAATATGATGATTTTATTTACTTTGCTTCATATCATGATGTTTTATGCTTTGTTCTAATCTTCTTATGTTTCATAGATTTCTTTTGGTTGGATGGAGAAATGTTGTGTGTGATTTCACTTATGATATGGTTTTATAATGAATTGAGGTTATCTTCACTTTGGTCATCTTGGGAACTAGCTTTCTCTATGTTAAGTGTTTGGGTCCAAAAGAAAGGGAGAAAACTTTGATTAAAAGTTTTGTGTTTGATTAATTTGATTTCTAATTTATGGTGATTTGATGAGTTTGAAAGGTCAAGGAAGGGCCCAAATGATCTAGGAAAATTGTGTGAAAGATTGAGAATGAAAAAGATCTCAAAAATGGAAAAAAGAGGAAAAGAAATCAGAAAAAAATGCACAAAAGAGTGCATTCTGCACTCAGCCCGGACTGGGACAGAGCCCAGTCCGCTCGAGCGACCCAGTGGGCCGCTCGAGCGGACCAGGTTCTGTCTGGGCTTCGCTCGAGCGGACCTTGGGTCGCTCGAGCGAGGCCCAGCTCTGCCTTGGGTCTGGTTCAAGTCCGAATTGGGGACTGTTTCAAGGATATTCTGAGCCCATTTGGGGACTGTTTTGGGCCTGATTTCAGGGCTTCTTTGGGCCTGATTCAAGGTCAGTTTTTGGGCCATTTCAAGACCTGATGTTGAGTCATTTTAGGGCCTGATAGTGGGCTGCTATAAAACATATTTGGTGGGCCTGGTTGAGGTTAGTTTTGGGCTGTTTTAAAATTTATTGGTGGGCCTGTTTCATGGTTAGTTTGGGTTTGTTTTAAAACTTGATTCTTGGACCATTAAAGGTCCAGTTTTGAGGCTGTTTTAAAGTATGTTTGTGGGCCATTCAAGTTTGGTTTTGGGGCTGTTTTAAAACCTGTTGGTGGGCCTGTTTCATGGTCAGTTTTGGGTTGCTTCATAACTCATTTTTGTGGGCCATTAAAGGTTTAGTTTTGGGCTATGTTAAAAATCTGTTTTGTGGGCCTGGTTCAGGTTAGTCTTGGGCTGTTTTTAAAGTTTGTTTAGTGGTCCATTCAAGCTTAGTTTTTGGACTGTTTTAAGAATTGTTTAGGCCTTGTTTAAAGGGGCTATTTTGGGTTAAATGAGTAGGCTATTTTGGACTTGGTTTAAGGCCAGCTATGGGCCTGTTTTTAAGAGTTTTGACATTACTTTTGATACTTGGAAATTGGTGAAATGGGAATGATGTGAGAATGTACATATGTGAAATTATCCGGGAACCTTTCGTGTCTCAATGCGCACTTTATCATTTAAACATTATGGATTTTCATGGGCATCAAACACACTCTTTACTAATCAATGTTTAAAGGTTAAATGTGTATTGGGATGGCTCCTTGGTAAGTCATTAAGTCATTCTCCACTATCCATTCCATTTCAAGTCAGAAAAATGTATCTGTATTTGTATTTGCATCCTTTGGTAAACTAATGTAAATAGCATCGGTGATTTGTTATAAAATCATGGGGTCTTCCATATTCGAAAGGATTGATCGTATGATTTTATACAAATCACTTTGATGTGTATTTGAGCGGTTTACCATGGGTATTCATATGTTTTCTCCGAATAGATTTGAAAGGGGATTAGAGTGGTTCGCCACATTTGGGATTTCTTCGATGAGATTATTATTTTGTTAAGACTAGTATTTTGAAAATAAAACCTCGAGGCAAGACAGGGCCAGAGCTTTGTAGTGTGAGCCCCTGAGCCAAAGGGATCAGTACTATGGTTTGATTTGCATCGGTTCGAGTTTTGAAAACTAAAGGCACCACTAGGCTTAGGTCACCTTGTCGGGCTGATCACCCGGCTTGGGATCTTTAATCTGTCCGCCAGCTGCAGCTTGGATTCTGTCTGTACCGACCATGGCAACGGTTTTATCTGCCGGTCCCATTTGTATGGCTACGGTTCTGATTTTTGATCTGCCGGTCCCATTTGTATGGCTACGGTTCTGATCCTATTTCTAGTACCACGTTCAGTGGCTACGTTTTTGTCTGCTCTTATTACTTCGGTAATAGGAGGATTTAGCTATTTGTGGTCGCCAAGGTTTTATCTGCATATCACTTTATTTTATGATTCTTGTTGTTATACTTTTTATGCTTTGATTTGTTCAATGTTTACGATATCGATCTTTATTGTATTGTCTCTACTATTCAGTTTTAAATGTATTTCCAATTATTAAATGTTTTGCTTAGGTGGTTATCTTTTCGAGATATTTATGCTTTAGAGACTGTTCGTTTATTTGTCTTGATATTTATGTTCGGACTTTCGATCGTTTTAGCATGTTTTATTGTCATTATTGTTTAGACTATTTATCCGGTTTTACGATGATTTCATCAAGTTTTATATATGTTCTTTGGTTTCATATTACTTGATTATTTGCTTGCCAGACCGTCGTGTCTGACCCTTATTTGTTTGGTGCCAGATTCCGCTCTTTTTGTTTTTAGGTGTTTGATCAGAGGAGGCGGTGGGACCGCCGGTCTGACGTGAGAGGCTGCCCGTTGATATCATTTAGATGTCAAGTATGGCACCGGAGTTCGTATCTAATATTGAGGGTAGTATTCTGTCTAGTTGGATATTTTTGTATGGCTATGTTAGCCTTTTTCTTTGGGTTTGTAATTAAGACATCTGTTAATTGTAACTTGAATATGTGGGAAATAATAGTTTGTTACTACCAGCTCAGTTTATTTGGATGATGATTTATACCAGCTTGCTTATGTGATGGCTTTGTGATATTGGTTGCGTGCGACACGGAACCCGATGGCCACGGATTTCGAGTCGTAACACTGATGGACCGCGCTCTTGCTTGAGTTCCTCCGAGGTCGGCGGACGTGGGAGTCCGTCGGGTCCGACCCTTTCGTAACCGGGGGGCAGGGGCGTGCATCAACATTTCTTTTTTTGTGGGTGTGCCAGAATTTCTATTTTTACTTGGAATTGCAAGTGGTGATCCGGAGATCAACCTTCGCAAGTAAAAAGGAAATCAACTTCTTTCAAGTTTTCCATTGCACATATATTTAAGAAAAGAGACATTTTTCTTGGTTTGCCGTGAAAGGCGATTTTTTTGGCATTTATAGCCGATTTTGGCGTTTATAGCCGATTTTTGGCGTTTATAGCCGATTTTTGGCGTTTATAGCCGATTTTGGCGTTTATAGCCGATTTACAATCCTTATCAATAATGAAAGACAAGAATTGTGATTTTTGTCTCTTTTGAAAAAATACAAACTACAATGAAAAGCAAGAAAAGGAGGATCTAACTTCTCAGGAGATTGTGGGGGACTCGTTTAGATTGACGGTCGCAAGCCATATGTGGACTTCGCCATCATCCATGCAGATGAGAACAGAGGATGCTATTGATTCGCTTGGCTTGGCTATAACCTCAGGTTTTTAGAAGACAAAGACCAAAGGAAGGTCCTATGTCCAATAAAAAACCGAGTAGACGGGCTGAAAAGCCATATCTAAACCATTGGAGGCAGGAGGAGAAGGCAAGGACCTTGGGGGGGGTACCCCCCAAGGGACTTTTGTCACCTTGTTGCGGTGGCCGGTGTAGAACTTCCGCAGAGTTTTCTCTCTTTTTCTTTTCTCTGGATTTCTGACTGCTGTCTGTTGATGTTCGTTGTCTGTCTGTCTTTTTTTTCTTCTTGGAGAGCCCTCCTATTTATAGGCTTTTAGGTAGCCTTTTAGGTGGGTTTATGGGCTTTTATTGTCATTAAGCCGCATAATGGGAGGAGTTACAAAATTGAATTGTTTATTTTGTAACTCCTTTTTCTTGGCTTCTGATTGGCCGGAGGAGATTGAGGGCATTTAATCGCCTTTAATCGCCATGATGGGAGGAGTTTCATGGGTTAAATGCCATGAATTTCTTGACTTGTAACTCCCGAATGCTTGCTTCTGATTGGGCCGTCCAAAGAAATGGATTAATGACTGTAATAAAGTTAGTCAATTAATCGCATTAAGTGGTCGCCGAGCAGCTGAAGAGTCGCGGGCCGTGCCACGTCTTTTGGAATTCTTCTGTCGATGATCATCGATGGATCTTCATGTAGATCGACATCAGATGACCATGTAATTTCAGGTGTTTGTTGCCAACAGCGGGTCGGTGCCATCTGTCCTGTCGATTTCTCGATCGGTCGGGTGGAAAGCACACTTTTTTTGGTTGACCGGGTGGCGATCAATACTGTCTTCGATACTCTTGATGATTTACCCGTGTTTTGGACGGATGTCAGAGGACTTGGTGTCTCAAAAGCATGAATTTTGGAAAGTACCAGAGGCCGGGCTCCTCGAATCGCGAAAAAAACGGCGAAAATCGGGGTTTCCGGGGCTTTCCCGGCGACCCCGGGGTCCAAGGTCGCCGGTGACCCTGGCCCAGGGTCGCAGGGGTCTGCGACCCTGGGGGGTTTTCCCCCTTTCGTGTCCCGTTTTGCGTCCGTTTTTGCTGTTTTTTTATTCTTTTTTCTCCTGTACTTTTCCTTGACATTTTGACCATTTATTAGCCTGATTTCTTTGTAGGAAACCTGATGAGAATCCTTGCATTTTATTTTGCAAAGTTTCCAATTTCCTGAGAAAGCCGAAGACTTTGTCGCGCAGAGCTGCCGATTTTCCGTCAGAAGCTGAAACTGGGTCAAACGATGTCGGAATGACCTGAAATTTGGTGTGAAGCCTCTTGAGCAATAAATAAGACCAACCATAGGCTTTTGTTTGAGTTTTGAAGCCGTTTGGGGTCCTATCACCTGTAGACTTGCTTTTTGTCGCGATGAAGATGTCGCGGTTTGATGTGCGGTCAACCGATGTCCGATTGACTTGAAATTTGACAGGGAACCTATTGGAGTCATTTTAAGATGATCCATAGGCTCTGTCTTGGAAATCATGGTCCCGGAGAGCTTTTGTCACCGAGAGCTCTTTTTCGGCTGTCGGAGAAGCGAAGTTAGGCCAAATGATTTTGAAATGGCCCGAAACTTCTTGTGTACTCCTCTTTTGGCTGTCTGGAAGAATCTTGCAGTTTTTGTTTGATTCTGACAAGATTTGATTTTTGGAAGCAGCATTACCTATTTATGGCAGGTTGCGACTTCATGTAGCTCTTTGGATCTTGAAAAGGCAAAGTGACATTTTTGGTGTCAACAAATGCCCCCTCGAGGTACAGCGGCGAGTTGCTTAACTTTTGTAGTCGATGTGCCTCGAAGAGATTTTTTGAAGGAGAGCCTGTGACTTGACCAAGAGTCTTTGAGCAGTCTTTCTTTTTGGTATTTGTAGCCTTTTGAGCATCCGGGGGAATTTTATGGTAGTGAAAGGGATCACGTACCATCTCGAGGCAAAGTTTTGAAGATGACATCAAGGATGTGGATTTGGGTTTTGACCTTGTGACCTAACAGGCTATATGTGGCAGGTTAGGGGGTCGGGTTTGGTTTTGATCGTGTGACCCAACAAGCTGTATGTGGAATGTTGGGGGATCAATTTTGGTTTTGATCTTGTGACCTAACAGGCTGTATGTGGCAAGTTAGGGGATCAGGTTTTGATTTTTGGTTTTGGTCTTGTGACCTAACAGGCTGTATGTGGCAAGTTAGGGGACTAGGATTTGGTTTGATGGAATGTCAATTTCAAGAATTTGGCTCAATTTGGTAGATGAGGCTGGATGGTTTGATTTTTGGAAGCTCATGGGGCTTGGAATTTTCTTTTGTATGGTCCAATCAACTCAAAAGAGGCATGGAACCATTTTTGTATGCTCTTGGTAAGAGGGATTTCTCTTTGACTAAAAGCCCAAAATTTTATTTTTTTTCTTTTTTTTTGTGCCTAGGTGGTCAAACCTGGCTCATATGGGCTAACCCATGGGACCTTAAGCTTTTGAAATGGCTTAGATCTCATATGGTGTCATTTTTGTAAAGAATATCCAAAAATATCTCATTTGGATAGAGAATATCTAAGAATATCTTTACTTGGAGAGAATCTCTCATGATCCCTTTATTTTGGGATGGAATATCTCAAGATATCTTTCTTTTGGGAAAGAATCCGTCATAGATTATATCTTTTAGGAGAAAATCTCTCATTGATTTCTTTTTGGGAGAGAATCCCTCAAGATATCTTTCTTTTGGGAAAGAATCTTTCTAATTTCTTTCTTTTGGTAAGGTTACTAATTAGTAACACTTACCTCCTTCTTCTTTCCTTCTTTGGTTTGCTCTCCTCTATAAAAGCAAGGAGAAGGTTGGATCTCTTGCTTTTCTTTTGCAATAATCTCAAGAGGGCTTCAAGACCAAGAGCTTTTCTTCTTCAAGATCTTCAAGAGTCTTCTTCTTCTTCTCCATCAATGGCTTCAAGTAAGTTCTCTCTTTTTTTTTTTTCAAGAAAACTCCATTGTAGGAAAAAATAAAAAGTTCTTCTTTCTTTTTTTTTGTTTCTTTCTTTTCTTTTCTTCTTTTTTTTTTCTTTTCCACGTGTTTGCCTCCTTTTTTTTCACACGGTTTTTTTTTTTTTTTCCTTTTTTTTTTTCATGTTTTTTTTTTGTGTGGGCCGTACGGACAGATCCGTACGGATCTGGCCGTACGGCCACGTGGCCTGTGGGCCAGCCCTCATTTTTTTCTTTTTTTTTTCTTTCCCTCCTTTTTTTTTTTGAGAGAGTTTCTTTTCTTTCTCTTTTTTTTTTTTTTTTGTTTTCTTTCCTCCTCTCTTTTTTTTTAGAGAAAGTTTCTTTTCTTTTTTTTTTTTTTTTTTTTTCTTTTGCTCATCATGATAATGCATTTTTTTTCGCAAACCAAGATGTTCATGCATGCCTTTAATTTGTAAATTAAATTTGTAGCATGATGTGATAGCATACCTGAAAGTTTTCGCAAATTTGGGAACTTGGAGCTCGCAGTGATGTTGAGCCCTTCCTGATTTTGCGGAGACTTTTAGGTTTCGAAAGTTTGGAGTTTCGGAGCTCGCAGCGATGTTGAGCCCATCTTCAAGCTTTCTATTTCTTTCGGGATAGTTCCTTTTCTTCGGAATTGCCCCGTCATCATGTCAAAATTTCGCCAGATTTTGTTAGCGAGATTCTGTCATTTTGATGTTTGATCTTTTTCTTTTCCATCCTTTTCAGGTGGTTCCTCCAGAGCGAACAAGGGTAAAGAGCCTGCTACAAGCGTACCTCGTCGATCTTCTAGATCTTCTAATCCGGCCGTTCAGCAGGCTTTTGAGAAGGTCCAGTATGTTGAGAGAAATCTGGAAGAGTGCGACTCCCTCAACAGAGATGAGATGAGGCAGCGACTGATCACTCTCAAGGGAGAGGAATTCTATAAGATCATGGTAAGCAGTCGTCCATGGGTGATGGAAGATCAGAGCGTTTTGCCCAAGCCTACCTTCTTCTTTGGTGATGCAGTCCCTGATGACATGACATACCAGAGGAGATGTTTTCAGTTTTCTTTCACAGCAGATGGTGAGAAGAAGACTGTTACTACCCGGTCGATGTTTGATCGCACCGTCTCGATTCTGAGCCTTGCCCCCACGTGCCCTAAGAGGGAAGATCCTCCAAGTTGGGTGAGAAGGACAAATGTAATCAAGACCGGGGTTTTTGTTGGCGGTTCTCCTGGATATACGGAGAGGTCGCCTGTTGACATGGACTTGTTGATGCCCTCCAGCGGCTACCAGGGCTCTGATTATCCGTCGGTCGATTTGAGACCGGTGGGCCTTGGTATTTTCAGTGGTGACGGCAGCAATTGGATCAAGCCTTTTCGACTTCGAGGTCGTTTCAATGCTGACTCCGAGTGGAAGTCGTGGACTGATCGCGTCCTGCTGATTGGTGGCGCCGTTTTGAAGGAAGCCGGGATTTTTGATGCGGTCCGCGCCTTTAGGGAGACCGTGATCTTTTCCGACGAGGCCTTCATGGCTATGCTGGAGTCATTCCTCCCACAAACCAATACCTTCGTTGTGACGAATGGTGAGATTGGTTTTTCTTTGAAGGAGCTGAGTGCTATTACTGGATTGCCCATCCTCGGCAAACTCTATGAGGAGTTTATGCCGATTGACAGCGTCCTCGAGGGGCAGTCTGAGGAGTTCAGGCTTCTATACTTTCAGCTCGTCGCCTTCTATGATTTTTTGAAGGAGAAGAGGGGTTCGAAAGTTAGATCTAGCAGTTGGAAGAGTTTTAGCTCTTCATTCCCCAACTTTTTTGATAGCAGGGAGCCTTCTGATAGCGTGACCCAGGAAGCCGGAGCTCAGGATCCAAGTTCAAAGAAAATCTTGGCCATGCAAGAAGAGTTGAGAGATTTCTGTGCTAGTACAAACGCCATATGTCCCGACATTGCACTGCGGAGAGATCTCGCAGTTTACCTCACTTATTGGCTTGGTGAGGCTGTTTTTGCTGGAGGAGATGGAACGCACATCAGGCCGCATTGTATTTTCCCGGCTTGTCAGATGGCGTTTGGAGAGCAGCTTGCTTTGGTGCCAGCTCTTTACTCCTACCTTTGTACCGAACTGCAGGCTGCTGCTTTTTTGGTTCGGCTTGGGCTTCCCATGAATAGGGTATTTTCAGCCCATGTCTTTTATTCGTGGTATGTATACCACTGTCCTGGCTTCCATCGGCTGGGTGCTGCACAGGATGATGATCCTCTGATGATTCGACTGGCTAAGGGCAAAGCCGTGTCCGAATCACTTTTGTTTGCCCGTATGAAGATCCGACGGTTCAGGGACGTCGAGATGGGGCAATCTTCAGTAAAGCTTTCTCCGGAGTTGCGGAAGAAGGCTTTTGATTTTGGTGCCTCCCGAGACTCTACCAGGGCGGGGTCGGGAAGGCATTATTCCTTGACAAATGCAGAGAGAGAGTGGCTTTTCAGCAAACGTGTCGGCACGATGGTGTACCATAGACATCTTTTCGTCGACATCCAGCCGTATGTACCCTCTCGCTTTGCTTTGCAGCTGGGCTTTTCTCAAGGCGTTGTTGGAGCGCCTTCAAATATGGTGAAGCGCTTTGGAGGCTACAGGACGGGAGAAATGCATGGGCTTTCTATAGTGCTGAAGACACTACAGCCATGATTTCTTATCCTGTGTTGCTGACTTCCCGGACTGCCGGCTTTGCGAAGTGGTTCGCGGAGAGCTTTTCGGCATATCGGGGGCTTTCCAAGAAGGAGCTTGATGTGAAGCTGGCATCTGGAAAGGGCCTTGGAAAGTCGGATGGCATCCGGCGAGAGGAAGTTTGGGCCTTCCTTTCTGGAGAGAAGCACAAGATAGGCTTTCTCGGTGACCAGGGCGTCATTGGTTCTGAAGCTGTTCGAGAGATACCTGGTGAGGCTTTGGTGCAGCTAGAACAGGAGGAAGCCGAACTTGGTGCTTGGATGCAAGCGGCACAGAGGCAAGCTTCCGTGGAGCCTACTGGCGAGAGCAGACCATCTAGTGAGGAGTCGAGTGGCAAACCTGACTCTGACAGCGGGGTAGGTTCTTCTAAGAAGCGAGCCCGCAGAGGTAAGAGGAGGAGGAGTCATCATAGTAGCAAGGGGCAGCATGAGGACTCTCCTAACTTGGAAGTTCCTCTTATGTTCAATGAGGATGTGCCAGTGGATGCTGACGAGCCTCCGGAGAAGAGAAGCCGAGAAGAAGAGACCGTCGGTGAAGGTATGATTCTTCCTTTTTCTCTTTCCATTTCTTTTCATGGGATTTTTCCATGTTATGATTTGCTTCTTGTTTCTGCTTTTCTTCTTTTTTTTTTTTTTAGCAGAGGAAGACTTGGTGATGCCTGAGGTCCCAACCGATGAGGTGGTGATGGATCCTGTTGAGGCACCTGAAGAAGAACCGAGGGACTCTGCAGTAGATCCAGAATCTCCAATTGGTACGACTTGTTTTGCTCTTTTTTTTTTTTTTGAGTTTGTGACTTGGCTTGCTAACACATTATTTTTTTTGTCAGCTGACTTGCCACAGGGTTCTGATGACTTTGAACCATCGATGGACGCAAATGTTGATGATGCTTTCGATGAGTTCATGGAGGAAGAAAGTGTTCCGCCAGTCGTCGAAGAAGGTATTTTGTAGTTATAACTCTGATAATGATTTTCAAACAGGGTCATATTCATACCTTTTTGTGTTTCCTTTGCAGGTTTTGAAGTGGCAGAGGAGGATCCGTCGCTTCCAGGGCAAGAGATGCCAGAGGTTGATCCAGAGGTAGAGATTCCTGGGACCAGCTCTGACAATATTGAGGAGATTCCTCGCGCTGAGATTCCTTCCCGAGCAGGAGCAGCTTCAGCTGGAAAGAGTTCTTTTGTTACTCTTTCAACAGATGATGATATGAGTAGCCGACCAACGGAGTTGGGCGAATCTTCAGCTGGGCCATCTCTTCTTTTTGCGAAGAAGGTGGTGGTGCGAGTTGTGAGCTCTTGGATTGAGACTCTCTTTTCTGGGCACTTGGAAGTCGGATTTGGCATGATCCAGCATGTGCAGGAGATTCTCAGTGATGCTGAAGAGGCTGGTCTGGATGTCACAGGTGCCAGGGCGATCGTTGATAGGATCATTGCACTGGGTGACAAGTGGTTTGAGACCGTGAGTTTGGCTGATGACCAGTTCTTCAAGGAGATGTTCCTGGACCCTGCTGATAAGGCTAAGTCTGACCTGGTTGAGGCTACAGAAAGCAGGAAGCAGGCAGTCCGAAAGAGGAACTTAGAAGAGATAGCCATCATCAGGCTGACACATGACCTTAACATCCTTGACAGGGAGGTCGATGAGGCCAGGAAACGTCTTGAGCATTTGCAGGCACAAGTCGCTGCCAAGTGGACTGCCATAATAGAAGCTCGCGACAGGGAGAGTGCCCTGATTCACCAGGTTGCAGATGCCGAACGGGTTCTCAAAAGGAAGTCTGATGAGGATGAACAATGGCAAACTGCTCGAGGTAAGCTTCTTGGTGTGAGAGAAGGGGTACAGCCCACTCCAGCATCTCATGGCAAGTTCCTGAAGAAGCGTGCCTTGGAATCCTTGACGGCTGAGGCTAAAAGTTTGCTTGGGGAGCTGAACTCTTGGCTGGAGACCATTTTTTATTGAGCTCCTGTATACAGAAACCATCCTTCTTTCTTCTCTTTTTTTTTTGGTACCACTTGTATTTTTTTTTTGGTACTTATTTTTTTGTAGTGCTTGTGAACACTTTCTTTTTTTTTTTTTTTTTTTGGTACCACATGTGTTTTTTTTGGTACTCTTTTCTTTTTTTTTTTGTTATCCCTACGCTCACTTGAATCTTTTTGTGATAAAAGTAATTGCTAAATGGGATGCTTTTCTTTTTTTGTTATCCCTACGCTCACTTGAATCTTTTTGTGATAAAAGTAATTGCTAAATGGGATGCTCTTTTTTTGTTATCCCTACGCTCACTTGAATCTTTTTGTGATAAAAGTAATTGCTAAATGGGATTTGATCAAAAGGTTGTCATTTTGTGAAAATCTTTTGTCAAGTGATTGTTTTGCAATGAAAACCAGGTTTTTGTTTGTGGCATGGAAGCCAATTTTGGCATGAGAGCCAGCTTTTTTTTTTTGTGGCATTGATACCCGAGTTGTTTTTTTTTTTTTTTTTTTTTGTTATGGCATCTATAGCCTGTTTTGGTGGCATTGATAGCCGGTTTGTTTTGTGGCATCTATAGCCGGTTTTTGGTGGCATTGATAGCCTGTTTTGTTTTGGTGGCATTGATAGCCGTTTTTTTTTTTTTTGAAATCCAAGTTTTTTTTTGTTTGTGGCATTGATAGCCGGTTTTGTTTTTGGTGGCATTGATAGCCGGTTTTGATGGCATTTATAGCCGGTTTGTGGCATTTATAGCCTGTTTGTGGCATTTATAGCCTGTTTTGATTTCAAAAAAATGCAAGTATCGACTAAAAGTCGCCTCCCTGCTGAATGTTCTTGCAAGTATCGATGGAATGTCGCATCCTTGCTCATTCGGTTGCGAGTATCGATGGAATGTCGCATCCTCGCGGATTTGGGTGCAAGTATCGATGGAATGTCGCATCCTTACTTTTCAAAAATTTTGGTTTTGCGGGTACTGACTTGATGTCGTTTCCCCACGATTTTTGAAATTTGTGGTTTTCTCGAACCTTTGGGTTATGGATATCAACTGAAATGTTGCGTCTCCACAGTTTTGGATTTTGCAAGTATCGACGAAATGTCGCTTCCCTGCGATTTTGGAAGTGTCGAACGTGGTTCGCTTGCTTCCGATTTGTGCGAGTATCGACTAAGTGTCGCTTCCTCGCGGCTTTTTTTGAAAAACCATTTTTTTTTTGTTTAAAGACACGAGGGTCATAAATTTTGACCTAAAACCATTTTGGCGGTAAAAGGCAGGGTGGACTAGGGTGGAAATCCCTGAATCCAGATTTTGTTTCAAACCATGAATTTTGGGTTCAAAGGTTGAAAATTTTGGTCAAGTTAGGGAAAGGTTCCTAAACTTGGATATATTTTTTTTTGAACAATGAAACGATGAAAGTAAGCATTGTTTTAGATTTCTAGAAATTTCAACATTTGATATGAAAATTCTAAAAAAGGGTGGGTTTAGCGAGCGTGTACCTGGAAACCGGTTTTGGCCATACAGGCATTGCTCTTACCCAGTTGGGTAAGTCTTCAAGGGTAGTACCGCTTTAAGAACTTGCCATTGATGGGCAGCATACATCTGTCACCTTCCATGTTTAGGAGTGCGTATGCGCCATTGGAGAAAACTTTGTCGATGACGTAGGGTCCCTCCCATTTCGGCTCAAATTTGCCTTTGGACTTGTGAGCGAAGACCATTGGTCTTTTTACCGCAAGAACCAAGTCATTCTTTTTGTAGGCGCGTTGCCTGACCTTTTTATCGAAAGATCCTGCCATACGTGCTTGGTAAAGTTCAATGCTTTGTTGAGCTTCGAGCCGTCTCTCATCGAGATTGTCCAGCTCATGGAGCCGCAATTTGACATTGCTTTCTTGAGTCATGTCATTTTGCAAGGATACCCTCAAGGAAGGAATTTGTACTTCCAAGGGCACGACAGCTTCGCATCCATAGACCAAGGAGAATGGTGTGCTATGGGTTGGTCCTCGAACGGTGGTTCGATAGGCCCACAAAGCTTCAGACATTTTGTCGCTCCAGTCTCTTTTGTGACTAGAGACCATTTTTTTGAGGATTTTGCAGAGTGTCTTGTTGAAAGCTTCTGCTAACCCGTTTGCTGCCGGATTGTATGGAGTCGAAGGACAGCTTTGAATTTTGTATTTGTCGCAGAACCTGTAGAATCGATGATCCCGGAACTGTGGTCCGTTATCATGGACGAATTTTTTGGGTATGCCGAAACGACAAATGATGTTGGTGCGTAGGAACTGAAGGACTGATGAGGTCTTCATTTCGTTAAACGCAAATGCTTCTGACCACTTGGAGAAATAATCCGTAGCGGCGAAGATGAAGCGATGACCTTTGCTTGAAGGGGGAGAAATAGGACCTATGATGTCCATACCCCAGGCTTCGAAAGGCCATGAGATCGCTGTAGGATGTAGCCATTCTGGAGGCATGTGAATGTAATCTCCATGAACTTTGCATTGTTGGCAGCGCTTAGCAAATTGTATTGCGTCAGCTACCATGGTAGGCCAGTAATATCCCAACCTTTTTATCTGATCATAGAGCTTAGGTCCAGCCTGATGAGCTCCGCAAAGACCAGCATGAACTTCTTTGAGTGTTTCTTCAGCCTCTTGTTGTGATAAGCAGCGTAGAAGTACTCCGTTGAAGGATTTCCTGTAAAGGATCTTTGAAGGAATATCCAAATGGAAGCTTGGGGTTCGCCTTTGGATGATTACCCGTTCTTTTGGATCTTCAGGTAGGATTCTGAACATAATGTAATCAATGAACGGATCCCTCCAGTCGCCAATTGAAGTTTGAAGGATTGAAATCCGTCTTCCGACCACTTGGTGGCATTCAGCAACTGCTTGGTGTGTGTTAAGAGGAGGAAGGATTCTCCTTTCGCACACTGTGATTTGCATGTTTTCCCCTTCCTGGATTGCCATGGATGCGGCAAGTCCGGCTAGGGCATCTGCACGTATGTTTTCACTTCTACGAATGTGGGTGATGTGACAGATGTCAAACTTTTGCAGAAGTGATTGTGCCTTGTTGTAGTAGGGCAGCAAATCTGGCTTCCTGACTTCAAATTTCTGATTCATCTGGTTGACGATCAGTTGAGAGTCTCCAAAGACTTCTAGCATAGTGATACCGGATTCGATGGCGAGTTCCAATCCTAAGATCAGAGCTTGATATTCAGCTGCATTGTTTGTGCATGGTTCCAGTAGCGAGAAAGCGTGTGGAATCATGTATTTGTCGGGGCTAACAAAGAGGATGCCAACTCCCGAGATCAGCTGTCTTTTTTCATTTGTCCTGGTTGCACCGTCAAAGTACATGTCCCAGGAGGCACTTTGTGAGAAAGTCTCCACATTGTAGACGGGTTCGTCTGGGAGATCATCTCTTAGTGGAGAATCTTTAGGCAATGGATGCTCTGCGAGGAAGTCCGCTAGAGCTTGCCCTTTGATTGCTTTTTGTGGTACATACCTAATATCAAATTGTGACAGAAGGATGGACCATTTTGCCAGTCGAGCATTGAGAGAACCTGCCTTTGTGACAAGGACCTTCAAGAGGTTGACCCTCGAGACCAGGTAGACTGTATTGGAAAGCAAGTAGTGACGCAGCTTTTGTACGGCGAACATCACTGCAAGACATTCTTTTTCGACTGGAGAGTAGCGATGCTCTGCACCTACTAGCATGCGGCTGAGGTAATATAGAGCAGCTTCTTTTCTTTGATCATTTTCTTGCGCAAGCAGAGCTCCCAGAGAGTGATCAAGGGCTCTTGTGTACAAGATGAATGGTTTTCCAGTGGTAGGAGCAGCTAACACTGGAGGTTTTGTCAGGTATGACTTGATGTCTTGGAAAGCAGCTTCACAGTCAGCATCCCAGACAAAGTTTACACCCTTTTTCATCAACCGGGAGAATGGACGGCATTTCCCCGAAAGATTGGAGATGAACCGTCTGATGTAGGCTAATCTCCCTTGAAGCCCTTTGAGTTCTCTCAAGGTTCTTGGAGAGGGCATTTCTAGAATGGCTTTGACTTTTATGGGGTCAAGCTCTATTCCAGCTTTCCGAACTAAGAATCCGAGGAACTTACCCGACGAGACGCCGAAGAAGCATTTCAATGGATTCATTCGCAGTTTGTGTTTGCGAAGCCGGAGGAAGACTTCTCGAAGGTTTTCGAGATGATCTTCTTTTCTTTTGCTTTTGACGGCGAGGTCATCAACGTAACATTCAACCGTCTTGTGCTGCATATCTTGGAATATTTTCATCATAGCCCTCTGATATGTGGCACCAGCATTCTTCAGACCAAATGGCATGACAGTGTAACAATACACGCCAAATGGGGTTCGAAAGGATGTATGTTTTTCATCCTCAGGATGCATCTTTATCTAATTGTAGCCAGAGAAACCATCCATGAATGTCATTCGCTCGAATCCACAGGTATTATCAATCATTACCTCTGGTATGGGGAGCGGAAATTCATCTTTTGGGCATGCGCCATTCAGGTCTCTATAGTCAATACAGACCCTGATCTGCCCATTTTTCTTTGTCACGGGGACAATGTTGGCCAACCATTCAGGATGTTGTTCCTCACGGATGAAGCCGACGCTTTTGAGTTTTTGAACTTCTTGTTCAATTTTATCCATCACATCTGGACGGAATCTTCTTTGGCCTTGCTTGACAGGCTTGATGTCTTCTTGAAGATTGAGTTTGTGAACTGCTATTTTGGGGTCTAAGCCTGGCATTTCAGCATAAGACCATGCAAAGCAATCAACGAACTCACGAAGAAAAGCGATATACTCGGGTAACCCATCATCCTTTATATTCTTGCTTATGAATACAGGACGTGGGTTATCTGGTGTTCCCAAGTCTATCTTTTGAACAGGATCTTCTGTTGGAAGGTTCGAAGGTGGTTCCTCCACAATATTTTCGGAGGCTTCCAGCTCAACGAAACCTTCTGGGGTTTCAAGGGTATTTCCAGACCAAGGTTTTGTTCCTTTCCACGGGTCTTCTTGATCGGTAATTTTCCCAAGGCTTGCTATGAGATGATCCCAATCGCCTGTTGAAATCGAGTCGAAGTAGGCTACTTCTTTTGGAGATGAGGGTTCTTCTGGGTCAGAAGTCCACACGTCTGTGCCATCGGACAACTCCTCTTCATTTTCGGAGAAATCGTGCCAATTGGATGAGCTTCCTGGATCTTTGTCAAGTGACTCATCAAAGAGATATCCAGGGAGATCGATGTCTTCATGGATTTGAGATGTTGAGGCTTGGTCTGTATATTGACTTTTAAGCCTTTGTGTCAACTGTCTCAAGGGAGTGTCAGGATCATACCCTAACCCGTGTGAAGACTTTTCTACATAGCCGTAGAGTCTCCAATCTTCCAGCTGGCTTTTGGTCAAGACGGGCCCCAATGGCGTGAGAATACCGCGTCCTTCTCCCAAACCGACTGGGTTTTGAGCGTCATAGCCCATTTTCTTCATAATAGCTTGTGCCACAGAACTGTATAAGGATAGTTGAGGCGTACCTTTATTTTGGAAAGGTTCAAGCATGGAGTTTGATGAAGAAGCATCCGATCTATGGAAGAAGATCGGTTTTTCCTTTGCTGAAGTTGCTGGAACAACGAAGGAAGCTGACGTAGGATCTTCTATGTTAGAAGTTGTCTCCATTGGAGTAAGAGCAGGCTGAACTTGCTGAGTGTCAGCTTGGCTTGACGATGTGTCGTCTTCTGGCTCTGAATCCGAGTCCTTGTCTTGCATGATAGACACGAAAGAGACAACAAATTTGCCCCCAGGCTTTTGTTTTGCCTTCTTCACTTTAGTTGTGATGACCAAAGGCTTTGAAGATTTGAGGGAGATGATGAAGGTAGTTTGCATGCTCTCTTCAGATTTACCGGATGGTTTGTTTTCTTCCGGTGATTGTTGAGGAGCTTTGCCTTTATCTTTCTGGAGATTTTCGGCAAAGGATGCTGTATGCTTCTCCTCTTCTTCTTTTTCACCTTCATACATCTGTGAGTCTACGAAGTGGATTTCTTTACCTTTGAAGGGTTTTCTGTCCGCAAAGACTCGATGTATCATGCCGTCGTCGCCAACAAACTTGATGCATTGATGTAGAGTTGAAGGGACAACACCATTCTCATGGATCCAAGGGCGTCCGAGAAGGATGTTGTAGCATGAAGGGGTCTTTATTGCATACACTGTGACCTCAGAGATAAGATCACCGATCTGCAATTTGAACCTGATTTTGCCGATAGGCCTTTGAGTACTCCCATCGTATCCAAAGATAGATACAGATGTGTGGCTCAGTTTGCTGGGTGGAATGCCCAACTCTTCAAGAGCCGATGTGGAGATGAGGTTGAGTGCAGAACCTGGGTCGATCTGAACTCTATGCATAGGCATTTCCTTGATATACCCTGTGAAGTACAGGGGTCGGTTATGCCTGGTTTCGCCAAGTAGGAGGTCGTCCTTTGTGAAGGCGATGGTTGCACTGGCTGCTTTTTTAACCGAGAGGCATTCAATGCATGATCCCTCAGTTTTCTTCTTTTCTCCCTTTGAGGAGGCTTCTGAGTTTTTGACCCGGTAATCCATTTCAATTTGGAGGACTTGCGGGGCATGTTTGTTGACATCCTCATTCAGTTTTTGTAATTCTGAGATGAGATTATCACGAGTATGCGGAGACATTCGCAACAAATCTAGGATGTGCAGACGTGCAGGTATGCGCTTGAAGTGTTCAATCAAGTCATACTTGAAAGCCTCCTTAGGGCCTGCATGTTCATCATTGTTGCCACTAGGGGCGCTTACAACATCTTTTCCCGAAGGATTTACATATGTAAAGGAAGATTGGTTGTAATTTTTGTGGTAGTCCCGGCCAGAGCGGGTGCCTCTACCAACTTCGAGAGCTTCTTGAGAAGGGTCTTCGTTTGGAAGATTGTCTTCAGGATCAAGAGGCTGTCGTTTTTCATTTGCTGAGGATGCATCAGCAGCAGAGTTACCATCCTCAGTGATTGTGTTGCATGGAGCGTTTTCCGGGAACAAGTCCTGAACAGCATCCAGCAATCTTTCTTCTTTGTTGACTAATTCATCGTCCCAAGCATCAATGGCTGGGAATTCTTCAGTCAGGAAGGGTGTGAACTTCGAAGTCACAGTCTCAGGAGAAGAAACCTGAGAGGGTGTCATCGGTGTCTGATCGGAGAGACGTTGCCTGATCGGAGTCAGACTCATCCTCGGATGTGAGAGGATCGTCTATCCAGCAATTTTCTCCATTTTCAGGAGTTAAGGGAGGATGTACCTGGTGGTCTTCAGGGACTTCAAGCTCTGGATTGCGAGGAGGCTCGTTGACGCGTTCTTGCTCTTGTTCTAGAGCGAGTCGCTGCAAGATCCTTGCATATTCTTCAAGATCAGGCATGGGAGCCGGATCTTCTTCTTCATCATCTCTTTGTGGCTCAACATTGTTGATTTCCACTGGAGTAATGAGAGGTGCTGGGTCAGCAGCATTTTCTTGTACAGCCTCTTGGTCTTCTTCATCATCAGACCAGGATCCTTGTGGCTGTAGGGGGTTATACCAGATTACTGGCATAAGGTGAGACTCAGGAACCCATTCTTCATCGGAGAGATATTCTCCTGTTTCAAGGGACTCCTCCCACTCATCTGTGTAGTTCGATTCGAATCCATCATCGGTGTCGCTTGATTCGTATCCATCAATGGAGAATCCAACTACCGAATCGCAAGAGTATGATGCCTCCTGCATGGCTTCTTTGAATTGAGGTGGCATGAAATTACTGAGAGTGAATTTCCTTACCGCCTTTGAAGTCTCTGGAAGGGATGTTTTTGTTACCTCCAGTGAAGCGGTAGAGGAAGCCTCTGCCTTTTCTTTGACCTCTAGTTTTGGCTGGGTCTTCTCTTGCCGTTTGAGCTTGAGGAGATGTTTCCTAGCCTGCCTTCGCTGTCGAGCGTAGGCTTTATTTTCACGACCTCCCAATTTTCATCTTCCAGGAGATCGGGATGTACCCATATCGGTTGTCCGTCTGGTGTCGGGTAAGGAACCAGTTCCTCGGACGCTTCGATTGAGTTTATTACCTTGAAGGAAGTAGTGATCTTCTTCTTCGGTGATTTTGATGTTTGTCCACATGTCACCATATTGACGGAGGCAGACCCATAGTTTTTGTCAAAGGTGATGACTCCGTTTTTCCACATCTCATTTATTTTCTCTCTCACAACGAAGCATTGATTGAGAGGATGCGAGATCATCTGGTGGTATGGACAGTACCGAGGATCGTTGGTTTTGCCAACATCACCCGGTCTTTTTGGTTCAGGCAAGGTGAGCTTGCCGTTTGCCACAAGAGCCCCGAAGATTTCATCAACATCTTCATCAAACGGGATTTCTTCTCTACTCGTTCTTTGAAGGCATCAGAGAGTTCAGGTCTCTTACCAGCAGCTTTGTTTTCAGCTTTCTTTGGTGGCTGAGGAGTTGACTTGGTCTGCACATTGAGGACCTCTTTCTTCTTTGGTTTAGAGGTTGCAATGGCGGTTGGCTCTTTTCTTGATGATTTCTGACTGTTGAGGTCTTTAATCACCGTTTCAGCTTCCATGGAAGCTTCTAGGAGTTCTCCCAGGTTTTTTGATTTGTTGCCGATGATCATGGAGCGGATTCTGGCTCTCATGTTCTTTCGGCAGATGTCGACTAGCGACGCTTGTGGCAATACATCAGAGCATTTGTATGCCATTGCTTTCCACTTGTGAATGAAGTCATATGTTGATTCATTCTCCCCCTGTTTTAGGCTGCACAGCTGAGCCATAGTAGCGGGATGATCTTCACCTTTGAAGTGAGTCAGGAAGCGTGTCTCTAGCATGGCCCAGTTTTGGACTGAGTCCTCCGGCAGAGTGGAGTACCAATCGAAGGCCGTACCTTTTAGGGTACTTGCAAAGAGGCGAATCTTGAGTGCATCTTGATCCGCAATAGCTCCCGTCAGGATCTTGAAGTGGATGACGTGCTGTCTGGCTGATCCTTTCCCCGTATATGTTTGGAGAGTAGGATGCTTGAATTTGGTGGGGAACGGGACCGAGTCCATCCATAAGGGATCTGGTGGCTTGATCCCATGCTCTTTGAGTATATCCTCTTCTTTTGCTTTGGCGAGGATACCGTCTACGTCCTTTTTGGTAAGGGCGCGTGACTCATTTTCTTCTCTATTTACCTCGTCGTCTTGATGATTCGGAGGAGGTTCATTATTCGCCTGATTTTGGAAGGCGAGGAGAAGGTTTTCCATCAGAGTTTCAATCCTCTGCTGGCCCTGTTCCAACTGCTGGATGCGGGTGATCGCATCTTCTGGAGGTGGATTGCGGGGTGGTGGCTCAGAATTTGTAGCCAAGACATTCATCCTTCGTGATTCGAACGAAGAAACTGTCCTGGTGACTGAGCTGGGGCTCATTCTTTTTGAAGAAGAGCTTGAGGAAGGATCACTCTGCTGTCCTTTGCTTGAAGGAGCAGGGGATTCTTCTGAATGTCTTCTTGTCCTGGAGACGCTGCGGGTCATCGGACGTCGGACATGGATTTTTGTTGCTGATTTTTGGCGCCTTCTGGTTTTTCCAACCATATGGACGGCAGCAACTTGGTTGGGTCTTTCTTTTTCGACCCATTTAGGAGAGACTTGAAGTGTGGGAGGCTGGGTCCTTTGCTTCTCTAGTCTCTTTTGTCTATACGACGTGCGGCGGCGTATACGACGAGCAATTTGAGCTTCGGTCAGCTCTGACTGGGCTTTGACGATGAAGGATGTGCTCCCTCGGGCGCAGCAGCCGAGCCTGTCTTCTTTGTAGCTGGGCAAGGATAGGATGCGAACCCTATTCTTCGCCAGTTGCAGCGAAGCTTTGAATTTTTGAAGTTCGGCCCCTGTAGAGATGAAGGGTCGAACTGCAGATTTGTAGGCCTTAGCAGGTGCTTGTGGAGGCCTTGTGATGCATGACTTGATTTTGGGCTTGTAGGAACAAGCCGGCTCATGCTGGGATGACTTGGAAGTCAAGTTGGAGATGGGTCTCTCCTCTTTCATGTAAGCAAGAGGATAGAACTGGTTCTCCTTGAGTGGGGCCAGGTATGTTGGCTTAGTGGATGTCTGGGACCTTCTCTGTTTTGGTGAAGGTCTTGGGGACCAAGTCTTGGAGTAGACCTGGTTGTTTGCAGGTTGAGGCATCGTGGGGCTGCCACGGGCTTCAGGCCTTCTGGTGCTCGCCTTTGGTGTCACGGTAGTGACACGTTGAGAGGCGAGTTTCTGCTTCTTGGAGGGAGCAGTTTGTTCCTCGGGAAGTGGGAATGGTCCCAGCGTCCCAAAGACGATAGTCCGGGGAGTCGAGGTCGACCCGGAGTTCAAAGAGTTGCCGAGGGAGTTGACACTTCGGCAGCTGATGGGGCGCTTGTAGGTGCGCGTGGTTTGCTTCTGTTGAAGCATGAGTTGGTGCTTGTTTTCGTCGAAAGTAATGGTTAGTGAAGCTGCCATTGTTAGTTTTCGAAAATTTCTGAAACAAGACCACATCCATTAGTAATCACAAGAATATAATGATCATAAATGGGAAGTTCTATGGTTTCGTCTTTTCAAATTGCTCGAGATAGATGACCCAAGCAATATGAGGAAGGCAAAATGCCATAGAGGGTACAATTGTTCTGATTGCAGGTATGGTAAGCCCAGAATGGGCATCCCAGTGACTGCTAGAAGCAATTGTGAACTTAAATTCGACTTATCGAGAAGCAGAGCTTGCTCGAGGTAAGAAGAATATAAAGTTGGAGTTACAGATGTGCCGGTCGCAATACAGTAGACCCTGAAAGGGCGTACTAGTACCGCTAGACACAAATGTTTTGAGACCGCATCTATGAGATGAGATTCTCTGTTTTGAAAGGTCAAGATTGGATTCATCAAAGAGAGCATATGGTATTCCAATCTGAACACGGTCTCGGCGATTTCCGCGAGCGCCAGTGCTCAGAAAGAAATGAACCATGATTTCTCGGATCTGAATCTAAAATGACGAGTTTTTTTTTTTTGAAAGGCCAATATCGGGTTTATCAAAGAGAGCAAAAGGCACTCCAATCTGAACACGGTCTCGGCGATTTCCGCGAGCGCCAGTGCTCAGAAAGGAGAAGACCAAGATTTCTCTAATCTAAACCCAAAATGACGGAAGTTTTTTTTTTTTTGAAGATTTTGAAGATTTTTTTTTTTAAATCTTTTTTTTTTATTTTTTTTTTATTTATTTATTATTTTTTTTTTAAGATTTTTTTTTTTGAAAATTTTTTTTATTTTTTTATTTTTTATTTTTATTTTTAAAAATTTTATTTTTGAAAAAAAAAATTATTTAAAAGACGAGAGAGTACACATAGGCCTCCTAACCCGGTCTTATGAAATCTTGATTGATAGAATTGCCCCCAGGTAAGGGTAGGATTACTTAATGAACCCGTTTGGAGGACCCTTGCCTAGAACAGTCAAGCTGTCTCCACACTCTGGACAAGGCTTTTCTTTGAATCAACCATGATCAAAGAACACAGTTGGTTTAACCTTAGTGGTCTATGTCTTTTTTTTTTATATTTTTTTTTATTTTTTTATTTTTTTTTAGATTTTTAATGAACTCATCGAAGAGAAACAATGGCCCAACCCCTGATCCGAACACGGTCTCGGCGATTTCCGCGAGCGCCAGTGCCCAGAAGGGAAACGATCATAGTTTCTCAATTTTGAATCCAAAAAATGAAAAATCTGATTTTTTTTACTTTTTTTTTTATTTTTCTTTTTAGATTTTTAATGAACTCATCGAAGAGAAAGGCCCAACCCCTGATCCGAACACGGTCTCGGCGATTTCCGCGAGCGCCAGTGCCCAGAAGGGAAAGGATCAAAGTTTCTCAATTTTGAATCCAAAAAATGAAAAATCTGATTTTTTTACTTTTTTTTTTCTTTTTAGATTTTTAATGAACTCATCGAAGAGAAACAATGGCCCAACCCCTGATCCGAACACGGTCTCGGCGATTTCCGCGAGCGCCAGTGCCCAGAAGGGAAAGGATCAAAGTTTCTCAATTTTGAATCCAAAAAATGAAAAATCTGATTTTTTTTACTTTTTTTTTATTTTTCTTTTTAGATTTTTAATGAACTCATCGAAGAGAAACAATGGCCCAACCCCTGATCCGAACACGGTCTCGGCGATTTCCGCGAGCGCCAGTGCCCAGAAGGGAAAGGATCAAAGTTTCTCAATTTTGAATCCAAAAAATGAAAAATCTGATTTTTTTTGTTTTTTTTTAAAATTTTTTTTTTTTTGAAAAGAGAAAGAGTGGAAATAAATTCAAAGAATTAGAAATTTCCAAACAAAAAATCTCATCTCATTTTTTTTTTTAGATGCGGAATTCAACATAGGCCACCAATTATAAAGTAGCCAAGGAATCGAGAAAAGAAATATAAGCATAGAGCAAAATAAATGATATGCAAATATTTCATTTCTAGCATCGTGTTCTCAAATAAACGAGTCCCACCGGGTGTGCCAGCTTGATGGACCGCGCTCCTGCTTGAGTTCCTCCGAGGTCGGCGGACGTGGGAGTCCGTCGGGTCCGACCCTTTCGTAACCGGGGGGCAGGGGCGTGCATCAACATTTCTTTTTTTGTGGGTGTGCCAGATTTTCTATTTTTACTTGGAATTGCAAGTGGTGATCCGGAGATCAACCTTCGCAAGTAAAAAGGAAATCAACTTCTTTCAAGTTTTCCATTGCACATATATTTAAGAAAAGAGACATTTTTCTTGGTTTGCCGTGAAAGGCGATTTTTTTGGCATTTATAGCCGATTTTGGCGTTTATAGCCGATTTTTGGCGTTTATAGCCGATTTTGGCGTTTATAGCCGATTTACAATCCTTATCAATAATGAAAGACAAGAATTGTGATTTTTGTCTCTTTTGAAAAAATACAAACTACAATGAAAAGCAAGAAAAGGAGGATCTAACTTCTCAGGAGATTATGGGGGACTCGTTTAGATTGACGGTCGCAAGCCATATGTGGACTTCGCCATCATCCATGCAGATGAGAACAGAGGATGCTATTGATTCGCTTGGCTTGGCTATAACCTCAGGTTTTTAGAAGACAAAGACCAAAGGAAGGTCCTATGTCCAATAAAAAACCGAGTAGACGGGCTGAAAAGCCATATCTAAACCATTGGAGGCAGGAGGAGAAGGCAAGGACCTTGGGGGGGGGTACCCCCCAAGGGACTTTTGTCACCTTGTTGTGGTGGCCGGTGTAGAACTTCCACAGAGTTTTCTCTCTTTTTCTTTTCTCTGGATTTCTGACTGCTGTCTGTTGATGTTCGTTGTCTGTCTGTCTTTTTTTTCTTCTTGGAGAGCCCTCCTATTTATAGGCTTTTAGGTAGCCTTTTAGGTGGGTTTATGGGCTTTTATTGTCATTAAGCCGCATAATGGGAGGAGTTACAAAATTGAATTGTTTATTTTGTAACTCCTTTTTCTTGGCTTCTGATTGGCCGGAGGAGATTGAGGGCATTTAATCGCCTTTAATCGCCATGATGGGAGGAGTTTCATGGGTTAAATGCCATGAATTTCTTGACTTGTAACTCCCGAATGCTTGCTTCTGATTGGGCCGTCCAAAGAAATGGATTAATGACTGTAATAAAGTTAGTCAATTAATCGCATTAAGTGGTCGCCGAGCAGCTGAAGAGTCGCGGGCCGTGCCACGTCTTTTGGAATTCTTCTGTCGATGATCATCGATGGATCTTCATGTAGATCGACATCAGATGACCATGTAATTTCAGGTGTTTGTTGCCAACAGCGGGTCGGTGCCATCTGTCCTGTCGATTTCTCGATCGGTCGGGTGGAAAGCACACTTTTTTTGGTTGACCGGGTGGCGATCAATACTGTCTTCGATACTCTTGATGATTTACCCGTGTTTTGGACGGATGTCAGAGGACTTGGTGTCTCAAAAGAATGAATTTTGGAAAGTACCAGAGGCCGGGCTCCTCGAATCGCGAAAAAACGGCGAAAACCGGGGTTTCCGGGGCTTTCCCGGCGACCCCGGGGTCCAAGGTCGCCGGCGACCCTGGCCCAGGGTCGCAGGGGTCTGCGACCCTGGGGGGGTTTTCCCCCTTTCGTGTCCCGTTTTGCGTCCGTTTTTGCTGTTTTTTTATTCTTTTTTCTCCTGTACTTTTCCTTGACATTTTGACCATTTATTGGCCTGATTTCTTTGTAGGAAACCTGATGAGAATCCTTGCATTTTATTTTGCAAAGTTTCCAATTTCCTGAGAAAGCCGAAGACTTTGTCGCGCAGAGCTGCCGATTTTCCGTCAGAAGCTGAAACTGGGTCAAACGATGTCGGAATGACCTGAAATTTGGTGTGAAGCCTCTTGAGCAATAAATAAGACCAACCATAGGCTTTTGTTTGAGTTTTGAAGCCGTTTGGGGTCCTATCACCTGTAGACTTGCTTTTTGTCGCGATGAAGATGTCGCGGTTTGATGTGCGGTCAACCGATGTCCGATTGACTTGAAATTTGACAGGGAACCTATTGGAGTCATTTTAAGATGATCCATAGGCTCTGTCTTGGAAATCATGGTCCCGGAGAGCTTTTGTCGCCGAGAGCTCTTTTTCGGCTGTCGGAGAAGCGAAGTTAGGCCAAATGATTTTGAAATGGCCCGAAACTTCTTGTGTACTCCTATTTATGGCAGGTTGCGACTTCATGTAGCTCTTTGGATCTTGAAAAGGCAAAGTGACATTTTTGGTGTCAACAAACACCATGTGTAGCTTCCGCGAAAATATACTCTGATTGTGATGAAATTTGATTATCCTTATTCACGCGGATCTTGGGAAACATAACAAAAGTTTCAAATTATCCCAAAATTTCGCACTCCGGGATCGGTTCACTGCAGGGCCTGGTTTCGGGGTGTGACAGCGTCCATGCCAGAAGACTGTCGTTGACAGCTGTACTCTTACATACGCTTAGCCACGTGACAGGGCGTACGACAAGATATCACGGGCGCCCATATCTTCTGACAGAGCGGCTTCTACAGCTCCCAAGACGCCAGGATAAGGCCTGATGGGACAGAGTGGGCTGTGATAAGACTGCAATTAATGACAAGTGGGCTATGACAAGACGGTCAACCACCTCATTGCCTCCTCTCTTTTTCTATATAAACACAGCTACAGCTCCAGAGCAGAGGAGGCCAACGGATACACCATTCGGGTACACCATCTTCTTCCCCAAAAATCTCCATCCTCTGTCCAGTTCATATACTGACTTAGGCATCGGAGAGCCTTGCGCCGCCCAGGCCAAGGTCCTCTGACCTTCTATTCTTCTTCCTTTTCTCAGGCTTCAGGCGCAGGCATCGGTGTTCCTAATCTCCTTGGATAAGTCCGTGCAGGCACCCCCTATTCTTGTGAGTTACATTTTTTGCACTTACAGGTGGCCTATAAGATTTTTTCAAAAATCATTGTAAGTCGTTTGACTCGGGTGCTTCATAAGTTGATTTCTCATGATCAAGGTGCATTTGTCCCGGGGCGGAGTATCTTTGAAAATATAACTCTTGCATAGGAAATGGTTCACTCCCTTAACAAAAAGAATTTAGGGGGCAATGTGATGTTCAAAATTGATATGGCCAAAGCTTATGATAGAGTTGACTGGGGTTTTCTGTTGGAGGTTCTTTATGCATTTGGTTTCTGGAAATTTTTTTGCAAATTGATAGGTGAATGTGTTAAGTCTCCTTGGTTCTCGGTGATGATGAATGGAACTTTTAAGGAGTTCTTTAAATCTTCTCGGGGTGTTCGGCAAGGTGATCCTTTATCGCCTTATCTGTTTATTAATATGGAGGAAGTTTTGACAAGATTGCTCAAAATTTTTTTTGAGAGAGGCCCGATTGACAGATTTTCTCACCCTCTGAGAGCTCCTTTGATATCTCACTTATTATATGCTGATGATCTTTTGATTTTTTTGCGGGAAGGATAAGATCCATAAAAAATTTGGTGGATACTCTCTCCTTGTATGAAAGATGGTCGGGCTAAAAGATTATTGTGGAAAAATCGGCCCTGTTTTTTTCCAAATTCTTTAATCCTATTCGGAAGAGGGGTCTGTTGCGACTTACAGGTTTTAAGGAAGGGAATTTCCAGTTGATATATTTGGGTGCTCCTCTTATTGTTGGAAGGCTCACTTCGCGTATCATTGAACCTTTGGTTGAAAAAATTTGAAAAAAAGTGGCTGGTTGGAAGTTTTAACACTTTATCACGAGGGAGACTTATTCTTTTACGACATGTGTTGTCCAGTATGCCGCTTCATATGCTATCTGTGATTAATGTTCCTCAGGTGACTATTGCTCGTATTAATTCTATATTGGCAAATTTCTTATGGGGGATGGTGGACGGCAAATGTAAGACATGTAAGTGCACAAAAATTCACGGACCCGGGGGGGGGGGGGGGGGGGTGGTGTTCTTGCGACTCACTGAGGAGGACGAAGGCTGAGGCTCCCCGTCTCCTCGTTGATGATAGAAGAATCGATGCCTGAGAACCTGGAAGAGGGAGAAGAAACAGGTCAGAGGACCCTGGCTGTGAGCAGCGCAGGGCTCTCCGATGCCTAAGTTAGTGTATGAACTAAGCAGAGGGAGGAGATTTTAGGGGAAGAAGGTGATACCAATGGGGGAGGGTCCCCCCTCTTTTCCTCTTTGCGCCTGCTCCTTATATCGATTGGGAGAGGGAGAGAGTTGACTTTGGAGAGAGAGGAGGCAGGAGACAATGAGGTGACTCTGTCAGGGAGCTGTCCCATCGTTGCACGTCGTGTCGCATCGGGCCATACCCGGGCGTCTGTGGACGCCGTTCTGTCAGAGGACGTGGGCGGTATGGGAGGCTCTGTCAGAGAGTTTGGGCGGTGCCCTTGTCTTGTCGCGCGTGCTGTAGCGTGCTTAAGTACCCAAGGGAGGACAGCTGTCAGGCCCCGCCTTGGCTAGTCCTGGCATCCCGACCGAGGTCGGGGAGCCGAGGTCGGAGAGGACGTTGACTTGGCTAGAGACCTTGCAGAGACGCCGAACTGGAGGACCGGGGAGAAGTCCCTAGCCGAGCTGGGAGCGTCCTGGCCGAGGTGGAGCTATACTGAGGTGGTGATGTCGTGCAAGGGGCCGAGATGAGTCTCTGGCCGGAGTGGGGCACTTGGCCGAGCTGGTGGAGATTGAGACGGGCCTTGCCGAGATGGCCTAGCTGGCGCTGGAGCATGAGATAGAGCATCCGGACAGTCATCCGGCGAGTTCGGAAATATCCCCACACAATAGCCCCCAGCTTCTGAGCTCGATAGACTGCTCTTTTGAGGTCAGAAGGTAAGTATCATGGAGGATGACTGGCTGGCGATGGACCAGAGCTAGAGGTTTGGCATCACTGCTAAGCTGTGACAGGGTGCTTCTGCCGAGCTGGAGAGTCACACAACTGCCGAACTGGAGAATGGGTACCGAGATGCGTTTATGGAGATCCCACTGGCTCTTCACCAGGGGCCTGTGCCGGGCATCTGGCGCGTGGCCGAGATGCGCCTGCCGCACGCAATGGAGATCCCACTGGCTCTTCACCAGGGGCCTGTGCCGGGCATCTGGCGCGTGGCCGAGATGCGCCTGCCGCACGCAATGGAGATCCCACTGGCTCTTCACCAGGGGCCTGTGCCGGGCATCCGGCGCGTGGCCGAGATGCGACTGCCGCACGCAATGGAGATCCCACTGGCTCTTCACCAGGGGCCTGTGCCGGGCATCCGGCGCGTGGCCGAGATGCGCCTGCCGCACGCAATGGAGATCCCACTGGCTCTTCACCAGGGGCCTGTGCCGGGCATCCGGCGCGTGGCCGAGATGCGCCTGCCGCACGCAATGGAGATCCCACTGGCTCTTCACCAGGGGCCTGTGCCGGGCATCTGGCGCGTGGCCGAGATGCGCCTGCCGCACGCAATGGAGATCCCACTGGCTCTTTACCAAGGGCCTGTGCCGGGCATCTGGCGCGTGACCGAGATGCGCCTGCCGCACGCAATGGAGATCCCACTGGCTCTTCACCAGGGGCCTGTGCCGGGCATCTGGCGCGTGGCCGAGATGCGCCTGCCGCACGCAATGGAGATCCCACTGGCTCTTCACCAGGGGCCTGTGCCGGCCATCTGGCGCGTGGCCGAGATGCGCCTGCCGCACGCGATGGAGATCTCACTGGCTCTTCACCAGGGGTACGTGGCTCTGGACGACTAGCGGTGGCAGAGGACCGTGCGATCAAGGCTGACGGGCGGTCGAAGCTGAAAGATGATAGGAGGCTTCAGCAGCCCCCCGAGCTGGAGGAGACTTCTGTCATGGAGGCGTCCGCCGAGATGGACGCTGCTGCGGAGCTGGAGGCATCCGCCGAGATGGACGCTGCTGCGGAGCTGGAGGCATCCGCCGAGATGGACGCTGCTGCGGAGCTGGAGGCATCCGCCGAGATGGACGCTGCCTGTTGATTGTCGTTGAAATGCTTCTGGGCTCGGGCTTCGTCTGCTTCTTGCCTGACGAACTGGTTTACCCTGGTCATCAGTGCTGCCATAGTGACCATAGGGTGCATGACCAGGTCCCTTCATAGCTCGTTGCCTGGCAGGAGGGCTTGTTGGAAAGACAGGATCGTCATTGCATCTGAAGTGTCCTCCATCTGGCTGTAGACAGTCCAGAACCTTTTGGCGAACTGCGTGACGCTCTCGGTCTGCTTCATTCTAAGGGCCATCAGGTCGGCGGCTGACCTGGGGACGACCTTGTGGGCTTGGAACTTCGTCATGAAGGAACTTCGGAGCTGCTGCCAACTTTTGATCGATCCATGGGGGAGTGCACAGAACCACTTTAGGGGGAGGTCCCCGAGGCTGGAAGAGAAGACTCTGCAATTCAGGTGGCCTGCCTCACCCCACACCGACATCCTCTGAGTGAAGTGCCGGAGGTGTGCTGCTGGATCCGAGGTTCCGTCGTAAACGACGAACCTCGGGATTTTGAAATCTTCGGGAAGGGGGAAGCTCCTGATCTCTAGAGAGAGGGGAGATGCGCCGAGACCGTCAGAGTTCAGCCGAACTCGAGCGAAACCGGCAGCCTCCAAGTTTTGTCGTACTGCTTGCTCGACGTGTAGATCAAGCCACTTTCTGAAGTCGTGGTTGTTGCCCGGAGCTTGGTTGCTTCTGTTGTCCTTCAGGGTGCGCCTTTTGAAAGGTGGAGTCGAGGTCGAACCCTTAGAGGATGAACCCGACTGAGTACCCTGCTGTTGGACGCTTGCTGGATTAGATCTTGCTCTTGACCTTTCCCGGTGGGGGACCGTCGGCAGCTGTGTCGACAGTCTCAGCGGTTCCTTTCCCTTTCTGGTTCTCCGAGGCATGGTGTTTGGGAAGGTGGCTTTTTGTAGCGTTCCCCACAGACGGCGCCAATTGTAAGTACACAAAAATTCACGGACCCGGGGGGGGGGTGGTGTTCTTGCGACTCACTGAGGAGGACGAAGGCTGAGGCTCCCCGTCTCCTCGTTGATGATGGAAGAACCGATGCCTGAGAACCTGGAAGAGGGAGAAGAAACAGGTCAGAGGACCCTGGCTGTGAGCAGCGCAGGGCTCTCCGATGCCTAAGTTAGTGTATGAACTAAGCAGAGGGAGGAGATTTTAGAGGAAGAAGGTGATACCAGTGGGGGAGGATCCCCCCTCTTTTCCTCTTTGCGCCTGCTCCTTATATCGATTGGGAGAGGGAGAGAGTTGACTTTGGAGAGAGAGGAGGCAGGAGACAATGAGGTGACTCTGTCAGGGAGTTGTCCCATCGTTGCACGTCGTGTCGCATCGGGCCATACCCGGGCATCTGTGGACGCCGTTCTGTCAGAGGACGTGGGCGGTATGGGAGGCTCTGTCAGAGAGTTTGGGCGGTGCCCTTGTCTTGTCGCGCGTGCTGTAGCGTGCTTAAGTACCCAAGGGAGGACAACAGTCAGGCCCCGCCTTGGCTAGTTTTGGCATCCCGACCGAGGTCGGGGAGCCGAGGTCGGAGAGGACCTTGACTTGGCTAGAGACCTTGCAGAGACGCCGAACTGGAGGACCGGGGAGAAGTCCCTAGCCGAGCTGGGAGCGTCCTGGCCGAGGTGGAGCTATACTGAGGTGGTGATGTCGTGCAAGGGGCCGAGATGAGTCTCTGGCCGGAGTGGGGCACTTGGCCGAGCTGGTGGACATTGAGACGGGCCTTGCCGAGATGGCCTAGCTGGCGCCGGAGCATGAGATAGAGCATCCGGACAGTCATCCGGCGAGTTCCGAAATATCCCCACACAAGACACATTGGAGAGCCTGATCGAAGGTTTGTAAACCTATTAATGAAGGTGGTTTGGGAATGAGGGATTTTAGAGAAGTTCAAAAATCTCTTCATATGAAATTTACTTATCGGATCCTGACGTCTGATAATTTGTGGGCTAAAGGCGACGGATTCACGGTTTTGGAGGTCGATTGTTGCCAATATACCTGAAGTTATGGAAAATGTTCAAATTTTATTGAGGGGTGGAAATTCTTTTTTTTGGTTTGACAGATGGTTGGCATCTGGGACCCCTTTCTTCTAGATTCATAGACATCTCTAATAAGCAATTACGTGTTCGAAATTGTTGGGTGAATCGGGAATGGAATACTGAGGTCTTGAAGGATCTAGTGGGAGAAGAAGCCACGGATGATATTTTACAAACTCGCATCCATGGACGGGAAGGGATAGACATCTGTGTTTGGAAACCAAACTCGGATGGTACATTTTCCACAGCATCGGCTTGGGAGATATCAACTGTGTGGGGAGATTTCCAGAACTCCAGGATTACGCTAATCACAGCCATCAGATGAAACTAAGTATCCTCACGTGCCATCCGCGTGCCATCCACGTGGCACCAGACTCACCCCGGCTACCAGGACAGAGGCCTCAGCCGAAGTCAAGCAGCTCCGGGCCGCTAGCGCCGAGCTCGGCTACCCCATGTGCCCATCTCGGCTGAGAGCTCCACCTCGGCTGAAGGAGCCGGGACGAAAGCCGAAGCACGAAAGAACCTCCACTCGCACCCCTCATCCCCCACGCCATCAGGCACGTGGAGTAATAGGGGCGCGAGCTAGTGAGACAGATGCGACATCCAGCCGTCCACAATCTTCGCCAGATCACTGACAGGGCGGCATCCAGTGGCTGAAGCCACATCAGGGCAAGGCCCGATGGCGGATCCGATGGTACCCCAACCGTCAAAGGCGCCCAACACAATCTGGCCCAACAAGACGCGCATTTAATGCGATGTGGGCTGATCCGACTGGCATTAAATGCAGAGTGGGCCGGATTGGACCGCATTTATTACTTTGTGGGCTGATCATGACTTCCCAGTCGATTCATGGGAACCACACCAAGATATCCTCCAAAGATACGACCCAGGCCTCTATAAATAGAGCTTCATACCACATGCAAGATACGCACAATTCAACCCACAGAGCCGTTACTCTGCCTCTCTTCTTCCTCTCCTTACATTGTTCCAGTTCATTCACTGACTTTGGCATCGGAGAGCCTTGCGCCGCCCAGGCCAGGGTCCTCTGACCGTTTGCTCTTCTCTTTCAGGCTTTCGGACGGTACCTAGTCATCACCATTTTGGATAAGTCCTCTAAGGCTCCCCAGTTATTGTGGGTCATTATTTTCTGCACCTATAATTGGCGCCGTCTGTGGGAAAGTAATATCCCAACCTTCCCAACCTTCTCAACCTCAATCTCCCAGAAGCCATGCCTCCGAAAGCTAGGAAGGGCGGAGAATCCTCGAGAGCAGCGCTCGAGCAACCAGCACCATCGGCAGACGTCCCTCCTCAAGGGCGTTCCCGAACGGTGCATGGCACATCTGCAGGCGAGGGCCGCTTAGGCTCGCAACTTTACGTCGAGGTCCACCTCCAAGAAGGACTCGAGGCCTCGTCCTCAGTAGACAAAGTTACGCCACCCCGACGCGACGAGCGTCGGCATGAGCCTCCTCGCAAAGATAAAGCCGTTGCCGTGGAAAAAACGCGTCGAGTTCAACCTCCTGCCGCTGGAGGAGATGTCGCAGCTCAAAATGCTCTCCTCCAGAAGCAGGAGCGGTTAATCCGCGACAGCAGCAGCTGAGAGCAGCGCAAACTGCCTCGTTGAGGCAGGTCTCTGATCCTCAGGGAAAGAAGAGGGATGCCCCCAGCAGGGCAGCCCAGCCTCCTCGTGAGGATCTCAGGAACCATTTGGACCACAAGCGGAGCCAGATCCATGATGAAGGCTCGAGCAACAGCCGAAGTCATCATAGCCGCGATGGCCGAGCCCATAGCCATCACAGCCCGAACCACTCGAAGCGAAAGTCAAGAGCCCAGACTCCAGAAAAGGACGACGAGCAGGAGCGATTTGACAAACGCGTCAGGTTGGCTCTTCAGCGCAACCTGGACGTGCAGGACCAGAAACAGATCTGTGGCCACACCGATCTGGGGGCCTCACCCTTCACAAGAGACATCGAGCGCACCCCCCTGCCCAAAAGGTTCTCCGTCCCGCGGTTCGTCCCCTACGACGGACTGTCCGATCCATCCGCTCACCTCCGTCACTTCTCCCAGAAGATGTCCATCTGGGGAAACTAGGGTCACCTCAACTGCAAGATCTTCTCCTCCAGTTTGGGTGACCTCCCTCTGAAGTGGTTCTGCGCCCTCCCAGAGAAGTCGATTTCGAGTTGGAAGGAGCTCCAGCTCTCCTTTCTGAAGAAGTTCCAAGCTTACAGCGCCATCCCCAAGAAAGAAGGGGACCTTCTCGCCCTGAGGATGAAGCAGGGTGAGAGCCTCGCCAAGTTCGCCCGACGATTCTGGGCGGTTTATAGCCAGATCGAGGGCACAAGGGAAGAGATAGCAATCTTCGCCTTCCAACGTGCCCTGATCCCCGGCCACGACCTCCGGAAGGACTTGGCCGGAGACCCTCCAGAATCCAAGCCAGCGCTAATGTCCCGGATAAAGCGCTTTGTCGCCCGGGAGGAAGATGAAATCCAGGCCCGGGAAGAGGAAGAAAGACCGGAGCCCGAGCACAAGAGCAGCCAGCCTCGGCAGAGAGGCGGGAGGCCCTTTCAGATGCAGGAGCCCAAGCAGGCCTGGCCCACTAGTTCGGCGAAGCCTACGTCGTCCCGATCTGGGGGCACCTGGAGGCCCAGACCTCCCGCCAACGCCGGTCAGAGCGTCAACGTCGTCTTCAAGGAGCCGATATACCGTATCCTGAACAAGATAAATATCAAGCCATTCTTCAAGTGGCCTCCGCCCTTGAAGAATGAGCCCACCTCCGGCAACCGAAGCAAGCTCTACTGCTCCTACCACAAAGGAAACGGGCACAAGACCGAGGACTGCAAGTCCCTGAAGTGGTACCTGGAGAAGCTAGCCGGCGAAGGCCACATTCCAGAGTTCGTCAAGGCAGATGATGCCGGCGGCAGCGAGTGCCGAGTTCACCAGAGCACGGCTCGGGAGCTAGACAGTGAGGATTCCGAGAAGATCATTAACGTGATCCATCTGGCGTCCTCAGTTCCCTCTCCCTCGTCTCATGGAGGCTCACGGGCCCGCGCCGAGGCCAGGCGAGCGTCGCATGGGAAGGAGGTGATGAGAGCCGAGCTCGCACCGGCATCCAAGAGAGCCCGCTGCGACCGACCCGCTATCTCATTCTCGGATAAGGATCTAGAGGGAATCCAGCTCCCTCACAACGACCCCCTGCTCCTCACGATGAAGCTAAGAGATTTCACCGTGAAGAGGATCCTCGTCGACTCCGACAGCTCTTCCGAGGTCCTCTACTATGATTGCTTCAAGAAAATGAACCTCTCGGAAGCAGACCTCACGGAAGTCCGTGCGCCCTTGCTAGGGCTGTCTGCCACGCCAGTCTATCCCAAGGGTAGGATCACCTTGAAAACCCGAGTCGGCGGAGCCTCCGTGTTGGCCAACTTCCTGGTCGTGGACGCCCTTTCTCCCTACAACGTCATCTTGGGCAGAACGTGGCTCCACAAGTTGGAAGCAGTTCCTTCTTCCCTCCACCAGAAGCTGAAGTTCGTCCTCGAGAACAAGAAGGGCAAAATGGAAGTGGTCACAGTGGAGGGAGATCAGCAGCAGGCCAGGTAGTGCATCGACGACATGGTCGTCAAATCAGTGCACTCCAGCGACCACCTGGCGGATCTTGGCCAAGTCTTCGACATCCTTCGCACGTACAAGCCCAAGCTAAACGCTTCCAAGTGCGCCTTCGGCGTAGCCTCTGGCAAGTTCCTCGGCAGCTTGGTGACGCGGACGGGGATAGAGGCTAATCCGGACCAGATCACCGCGATCCAGGGCATTCAGAGCCCCTCTACCACGAAAGAAGTCCAGAAGCTCACAGGAATGGCTGCAGCACTCAATCGCTTCATTAGCCGGTCATCAGATAAGTGCAGGCCTTTCTTTCAGCTTCTAAAGAAAAATTTAAAATTCCAGTGGACCCCTGAGTGCGACCAGGCATTGACCGTGCTCAAAACCTATTTGATGTCACCACCCTTACTCTCCACCCCAACTTCGGGGGAGGTTTTGTACTTATATCTTGCGGTCTCGGATCACGCAGTGAGCTCCGTCCTCATCAGGGAGGACGACGGAGTTCAAAAACCAATTTATTATACGAGCAAGACCCTGCTCGATGCCGAGACCAGGTACCTTTTATTGGAGAAGCTCGCGTTGGCTCTCGTCAGTGCCTCCCGCAAGCTCTCCCATTATTTCCAATCCCACACCATTATGGTGATCACGGAGCATCCACTCCGTTCAATATTCAAGAAGGCTGACTTTTCAGGGTGAATATCAAAGTGGGCAGTTGAACTAGGGCAGTATGATATACAGTACCGTCCCCGAACTGAGATCAAAGCCCAGATTCTGGCGGACTTCATCGTTAAGTTCGTTTCACCCAACTCGGCTCCGACCCAGCCCGGCACGGCACTGGGGGGCACAGGGCACGAGCCAGAAGTGACTGAGGTCGAACAGTCTCCCGCCCAGGCATGGAAGATCTTTGTCGACGGATCGTCCACCTCCAAGAGAGCTGGCGCCGGCATAGTCCTCCAATCGCCAGAGGGTCTAGTCATAGAGCAGGCTTTCACCTTGGACTTCAAAGCGACGAACAATGAGGCAGAGTATGAAGCACTGATAGCAGGGTTGAACAGCGCCCAAATCCTCGGAGCCCAGCACCTGGTGATCTTCAGCGATTCTCAACTGGTAACTAGCCAGCTCGCTGGAGACTACCAGGCCAGGGACGACAGGATGGCGGCCTACTTAGCCCTTGCGAAAAAACTGCTGTCTCATTTCCAGAAAGCCGAGGTCAGGCAAATATCCCGAGATACCAATACGCACGTAGATGCGCTTGCAAACCTGGCCTCTGCCGTCGAAGCAGGGAAGAAAAGGACCGTCGAGGTTGGGTCAATATCAAGGTCAAGCTTAGAACTCCATTCATCTCGGCTTGTCCTCTGTGCTGACCTCGGCCCAAGCTGGATGGATCCAATCGTCGCCTACTTGAAGGACGATCGGCTCCCTGAAGACAAGACTGAAGCCCACCGGATCAGAATCAAGGCAACTCGATTCTGGCTCTCTCCCGAAGGCAAACTCTACAGGAAATCCTTCACAGGTCCATACCTCCAATGCGTCCACCCAAGCAAGGTGGACGACTTCCTGTATGAGATCCACGAAGGAATATGCGGCAGTCACATAGGAGGTCGATCACTGGCCTACAGAGCAATAAGCCAGGGTTACTGGTGGCCCTACATGCAGAAGGACGCCAGAAGTTCTCCCACTCTCTCCATCAGCCAGCGCAAGATCTGAGTCCCCTCTATAGCCCATGGCCCTTCGCTCAATGGGGCCTGGACATTGTGGGGCCTCTTCACCGAGCTCCAGGGAACAAGAGATGGCTGATAGTCGCTACAGAGTACTTCACAAAATGGATAGAAGCTGAACCGTTGTCCTCAATCACGGACAGGGACTCCAGGAACTTCATTTGGAAAAACATTGTAACGAGGTTCGGCATCCCCAGGACCCTGATTTCGGACAACGGGACTCAGTTCGACTCCAAGTCCTTCAGATACTTCTGCCAAGAACACGGTATCAGAAACCATTACTCCACTCCGGCATATCCGCAGAGTAATGGCCAGGCCGAAATCTCTAACAAAGTGATCCTGGACGGCCTGAAGAAGCGACTGGACAAGGCAAAGGGAATATGGACAGAGGAGCTTCCGAGCGTGCTATGGGCTTACAGAACAACTCCAAGGAGGTCCACCTCGGCGACACCTTTCTCTCTGGCCTACGGGATGGAGGCGGTCATTCCTTTAGAAATCGTCCTTCCCACCCTGAGGACAGAGCTGGTCGACCAAGGCCGAAATGAGACGAACCTGGCAATGGAGCTGGAGCTGGCAGACGAACGCCGAGAAGCAGCAGCCCTGCGTCTGACCGACTATCAGCAGCGGTTAGCCAGGGCATACAATCAAAATGTCAGAGAAAGAAGATTCTCCGTGGGAGAGCTGGTTCTAAAGAAGACCCTGCCAGCTGACAAAGAACCAAACGAAGGGAAGCTGGCTCCGAACTGGCATGGCCCGTTCAGGGTGGTCTCACTGGCAGGGAAATCAGCCTACAAGCTCGAAGACTTAGAGGGCAAGCCACTGCCGAGACCGTGGAATGCATCCCACTTAAAGAAATTCTATTTCTAAAGATGTAATGAATCTCAGAATCAATGAAAGCAGCCTTCGCCCTGTCATCAATCTGTCATCTCTCTTTGACTGACTCCGGTAGCTCTGGGTCTACCGCCCTGGAAAAGGCCTCGAGTTCGAACACTCGGCCGCTTCCTAAAGTCCGAGTTTTACCCCACTCAAGGGTCTACCGCCCTGGAGAAGGCCTCGAGTCTGAACACTCGGCCGATTCCTAAAGTCCGGGTTTTACCCCACTCAAGGGTCTACCGCCCTGGAAAAGGCCTCGAGTTCGAACGCTCGGCCGATTCCTAAAGTCCGGGTTTTACCCCACTCAAGGGTCCACCGCCCTCGAAAAGGCCTCGACTTCGAACACTCGGCCGATTCCTAAAGTATGGGTTTTGCCCCACTCAAGGGTCCACCGCCCTGGAAAAGGCCTCGAGTTCGAACACTCGGCCGATTCCTAAAGTCCGGGTTTTACCCCACTCAAGGGTCCACCGCCCTGGAAAAGGCCTCGAGTCTGAACACTCGGCCGATTCCTAAAGTCCGGGTTTTACCCCACTCAAGGGTCCACCGCCCTGGAAAAGGCCTCGAGTTCGAACACTCGGCCGATTCCTAAAGTCCGGGTTTTACCCCCACTCAAGGGTCCACCGCCCTGGAAAAGGCCTCGAGTCCGAACACTCGGCCGATTCCTAAAGTCCGGGTTTTACCCCACTCAAGGGTCTACCGCCCTGGAAAAGGCCTCGAGTTCGAACACTCGGTCGTTTCCTAAAGTCCGGGTTTATACACCCCTCAAAGACCGTTGCCGAACTCATGCTCACATAGCCGAGACCAGCGGAATTATGGATCCACCTCGGCGCAAGGCAGTTTGTCTCGGCCAAAGCCAGCCATTTCGGCTAAGGTCAGTTTTTAAGAAAGAAAGAGCTGTGCAAGCATTGAAGCACAAAAAAGCAGCACAAAAACACAAGTGTTCCAAAACAGTGCAAGGAAAGTAAAAGAGAACGCAAAAGCACTGTACACAGTTTGAGTGATCGCAAAATTCTTCCTTTTTATTCATTGTAAACTGCTTCATTACAAAGGATACAGAAAAGAAAACAAAGTACAGAAAGGAGGATCGCAATCCTCTAAAAACAGAAAATAAAGTGAAAGCTGGGAGACTCTGATCTTCACCGACTCTTCAGGCTGCAGGCTCGAAGACGCCGGTTCGTTGCCTGGAGGTTCTGAGGGATCCTGAATTTCACTGAGCTCTATAATACGCTTTGGTTGGTCAGACCAAAGCATTCAGGATCCCCTCCAGTTCGGAGGCCCTGGACCTCGCTGAGCTCTTCAACACCCTCCGGTCAGTGCGACCAAAGTTTGAAGAACCCCCAGGTCCAGCGGGGCCTCAATCCCACCCTTAACTCGGCGATCCTGACACGGCGCAGGGGGCTCACGGGGAGCGCGATGTCACCCAGGACCCTGCAGGACCGCCAGACGCAAAGGGCGCCACCATCCCACAGTTGTAGAAAACTCCCCTGCAACCGGACCAGGGACGGTTGGCCGTGCACCCGCGTTCAGAGAGCGCGTGGTCCATGGGGAATTCCTTCAGAGAGCGCGCAGACCACGACGGGCTTCCCCCCTCGGAGATAGCCGTCCACAGGCGCAAGGGTTCCCCCCGGATCAAAGGTTCCAAAACATCCACTGGACATGGCTCCTACGACTATGTGAATTAAACTATCCTAATTCCTTTTCTTTTCTTCTCCCATGGCGAGCCTACCACCTCTACTTATAGGAAGAAGAAGGGCTCAGTCTCCGAAGGAAGTTAAGGGGCGAAGTCTCCCACGCGTTACATAGGGCGCACGTCTTCCTGTCTGTTGACCAGCGATCCCTATGGCACCACGTGGAGACGTCCGCCCGTTTTCCTCATCGGCCGTATCACCGTGCTTATTGCTATTTATGGTCTCCAGAATACGGAGAATCGGCACAGACAGCTATGAAGACCATTCGACTCTCTCTAACTCGAGGGTCGCGTGTCACATTAAAGTCATTCAATACCATTCAATAGCACATCCAGAAGCAAAAGAGAGAAAAATGCAGGGAAAAATGCACAAGTAAAGGAGCCCGTTTTTCATTAATAACAAAGAGTATTACAGGGCTGAAAAAGCATTACATATAAAAAGCCAAAGCTAAAAAGAAGCAAGGCTACTGTGGCTTCGGCGACTCCACCAGGTCGATCACCATATCTGCTGGACCAGCAGCATCGGACGCGACAGTGACCTTGCTTGGAGTGTCGCCGGCAGAAGGGGCTTCAACCGGTATCTCACCCGAAGCGGGGGCAGGAGAGGCTTCGCCTTGAGGCGCGGCCGAAGCGTCGCTGGCGACCGGGGCATCGCTCGAGGCCGGGGCAACTGGAGCGTCGTCTGGAGCAGGGACGACTGCAGGAGCTTCGACTGGGGCACTTTCAGCTGCAGGAGCGGGGCTCGGCTCAGGAGCCGGGTCCGAGTACTTCGGCAGGTCCCGATAGACAGGGTGGTCTTTAGGGACCCCCGCACGTCTCAATGCGGCCAGGCATCCTTCCTCAAACAGAATGGAGGTGATCTCCTCCACCTGCTTCTCATACAGCTCTGTGGCGTGGTCCACCCCATTCTGGAAAGCGGATTGGGCCTCGGACATAAGAGAGGCCTTCTCCTTTTCCAGTTCGGCGTTCGCCATCTTCAGCTTCTCTCTCTCAGCGCGCCCGGCCAACACCTCCCCGCGCAACCTCGTCCCCTCGGCCACCGATTCAGACTTCGATCTGGCCAGCTCCGACTCTAGCTCGGCGGTCCTCTTGTTCCTCGCCCAGACCTCGCCTTTCAGATGATTAGCTCTCGACGTGAGTTCGGCGACATCAGCCAGAGCCGACGCCAGCCGAGCAGTCTCTTCAACGTTGGCCTTCTTCAGCCCCTCCATTCCCTTCCTTAGCTCTTCTAGCTCCTTCTTCAGCTTCTCCCTCTCAGACTCCAGCTGAGTGACCCTCGCGGCGTTCCTGTCACTCCTCCCCACCACGGTCAGGAGCCTTTGAACGTTCTGCAAATGGGAAAAGTGGGTCAAACAGGGGCAGTCGGGCTAAATTACTTGAAGAGGAGCGCTGAAAACACTTACCAGAAGGTTAGCCTGGATCACCGAGACCATCAGGCTTTCGTTATCGAACCTCTCGTGCGTCTCCATGTCTCGCGGCAGAGCGCAGACTTTGGCGAGAGCTCCGATGACGTCGGCGTTCCCCATCAACCGGTCCTCGACGTTCAGAGGCTTACCGGGTTGCGTCTCCATCCTCGGTCTCCATGGCGCTGGGGCAGTTCGAGGTCCGGAAGCCGATCCAGACCCTTGCCCTACCGAGATGGTGAGCTCGCGGGTCGCCCCACCGGTCGGCTTGCTGGCCGGCGCACTTTTTTCAGTTGGAGCCTTGACTCCGGGGGCCCGCGCAGGGGTTTTGCCCTTCGGAGGCTGTTCAGCCCCCGAGTCCTTCTCCCCCGCCTTGGACTTCTTCCTGGGCGGGGACCCCTCCCTCAGGCGCTCCGGCGAGCGTCGCCGTACTCCCTCGCTCGAAGCAGGAGCAGGAGCAGGAGCAGAAGTGGCGCCAGCACCCCCCGAGCACGAAGCTGCGCGGGTACTAGCAGATGATGGCGTCGCAGAGGAGGAAGACCCCCGCCTGAACTTGGCCGCCAGGTCCTTAACAACCGGCGCCCTCGAGCTTCCCTCCATGTCTTCTTCCCGATCGAAAGAATAAGCGTCCACTATCTGCGTCAGGTTCGGTGGCTCTGAACTAGAAGTGGACGCCTCGGCACCAGACGCAGCTCGGCTCGCAGCAGGATCGGTCAAAGGGATCCCGGCAGGCACGGCAACGGAGACGGTGGGACGATCAGGGTGCGCCTCGTCCACCTCGGCTACTCCGGTTCTCCTATAGTGGCCACGGTACCTCGGCGTGTACCCGAGCAGCTTCCAAGCCAACCTGGTCTCGTTCCCCTTGTATCTTTCAACCTTGTTGATGTCGTCGGCGTTCCTCCTCCAGCCTTCACTCGCAGCTCGGCGTCGCCTCGCGCCCGCCTCTGCACAACAGACAGTAAGAGTGTCAGCTCGGCATCATCGAGATCAAGCAAAGCGAGTAAGAGAAAAGAAGGGATGTTTACTTGGGACAGTCCCGGGGCGATGTGGGACCATCAGCCTCCTGCTCTCGCCAGCGCCGAACTCCCAGTCCCCCGACACACAAAAGAAAGTTTCCTCGGCATTCTTACTCGAATCCTCCAAGGCCAGGACGAAGCCTATTCGCTGCGGCTTCACCCGGAGATAGTATTTCCCTTCCCCAGCCTTGCAGATATCGTAGGTATCCTCGATATCGTGGACACCCAGGTCGGTCCCCAAAATCTCATTTAGCTTCGTCGTACCCATGATGACCTTATAGCCATTGGGCATCAGCTGGCAAGGGGTAATGGACCAGGTACTGAGGCAAGCCCTAAGCAAGGGGTGCAGAGGAAATCTGACCCCGCCCTCGATCACGGAGATCAGAGGGAACGGCATCCAGCCGCAGGACCAGCGCATCGTGGCATAGTCGATGGAGTCCGCCGGCTTGAGGAGGACTCCCTCCGGAATATTGAAAGCGGCCCTAAATCTGGCTATGCCCTCTTCAGTATCTAAATCAAACCTAGGGGTGCCCATGTCTAAAAAGGGTGACAGCGAAGTTAAACCCTAGAAGTCGCGAAACCCCAAGAAAAACTAGACAGAGGCACGAAGCAACTTACAGAGACAATGGGGTGACTCAGGAACGGATCCGGGCACGTCCTATGGTCGTCCTCGCTAGAGAGATCTCGAGCAGCAGAGCAGAAATCAAAGATGAAGGCGAAGGCGAAAAGAAATCAGAAACAAGAAAGGAAGAAGACGACCCTATTTATGGAAAGGGAACCCTCGGCGCGCGCTACTTTCGAAATTCGAAAGGATGGATTTCGCGATCCGCGCCCGTTCCATCAATAAGACAGCGCAATCAGTGAAGAGGCTACGCGTGTAGCCGTCGACTCGCTTCCCAGGACAGACAAGGCAGAGCATTTATTGCTTCAGAAAAGTTGAAGCGACACCAGGCAATGATCGCCGCATCTCCAGACGAGTTTTTCTAGCTTTCGACCACTAAAGGCTAGGACGCTTAAGAGGTCAAAAGCTAGGGGGCAATTGTGTGGGGAGATTTCCAGAACTTCAGGATTACGCTAATCACAGCCATCAGATGAGACTAAGCATCCTCACGTGCCATCCGCGTGCCATCCGCGTGGCACCAGACTCACCCCGGCTACCAGGACAGAGGCCTCAGCCGAAGTCAAGCAGCTCCGGGCCGCTAGCGCCGAGCTCGGCTACCCCATGTGCCCATCTCGGCTGAGAGCTCCACCTCGGCTGAAGGAGCCGGGACGAAAGCCGAAGCACGAAAGAACCTCCACTCGCACCCCTCATCCCCCACGTCATCAGGCACGTGGAGGAATAGGGGCGCGAGCTAGTGAGACAGATGCGACATCCAGCCGTCCACAATCTTCGCCAGATCACTGACAGGGCGGCATCCAGCGGCTGAAGCCACATCAGGGCAAGGCCCGAGGGCGGATCCGATGGTACCCTAACCGTCAAAGGCGCCCAACACAATCTGGCCCAACAAGACGCGCATTTAATGCGATGTGGGCTGATCCGACTGGCATTAAATGCAAAGTGGGCTGGATTGGACCGCATTTATTACTTTGTGGGCTGATCATGACTTCCCAGTCGATTCATGGGACCCACACCAAGATATCCTCCAAAGATACGACCCAGGCCTCTATAAATAGAGCTTCATACCACATGCAAGGTACGCACAATTCAACCCACAGAGCCGTTACTCTGCCTCTCTTCTTCCTCTCCTTCCATTGTTCCAGTTCATTCACTGACTTTGGCATCGGAGAGCCTTGCGCCGACCAGGCCAGGGTCTTCTGACCGTTTGCTCTTCTCTTTCAGGCTTTCGGACGGTACCTAGTCATCACCATTTTGGATAAGTCCTCTAAGCCTCCCCAGTTATTGTGGGTCATTATTTTCTGCACCTACATCAACGAAAAAAGGGGATCCGTTGCTTTGGCATGAGTGGATTTGGCATGAAACTTTGCCGAAAAAAGTCTCTATGTGCATTTGGAAAGCTTGGTTTAACAGTTTGGCGGTGGATGAAAGGATTCAGAAGAAAGGTATTTCGTTAGCCTCAGCTTGCAACTGTTGCTGGCAGCGAAATCGGGAGTCTATTAATCATGTTTTAGCTACTGGTAAGGTTGCTTATAATATCTGGGAGCGTGCTAGTGTCCTATTAAATATGCCGTGTATGGTTTTTGCTTCTTGGAAAGCTAGATTTTCGGCTTGGATGTGCTTGGCAAAAATGGCTTCTATTACGGGGACTCTCACGGGTTTATTGCCTTGTATCATCACTTGGTGTCTTTGGAGCTGGAGATGTAAAGCTAGAATGGAGGGAGAGTTAGCTAATGAAGATCATGTGTGGAGATGAATCCAGATGTGGGTGACTATTCTGGCCGGTCAAATTAAATGCTGCAAGTCTTTGTCGATTCAGGATAGACATTTCTTGAAAGTGCTTCATGTTGATAATCCCGACCCTGTAATCAAGAACTGTAAGCTTGTGGTGTGGTCAAAGCCGCCGAGTGGTTGGGTGAAACTAAATTGTGATGGGAGTTGTCGGAATAACCCAGGCACTTCAGGAGGTGGTGGCCTTGTGCGTGATGAATATGGTAACGTAAAAGGGGCGTTCTCGACTTATTTCGGTATTGGTACTAACAATGGTGCAGAATTGAAAGCTATTTTGGAAGGTATCCATCTTTGTAAAACTTTATCTTGCTATAATGTGATTATTGAAAGTGATTCTAATATTGTAGTGGACTGGTTTCTCAAAAATAAGTGTACTCTTTGGTATCTGTGGGACTATTGGGACTTGGGAGGAACTTGTCTCCGAGCTTCAAGGTATGAATTTTCGGGTAGTGCATCAATATGGGGAAGGAAATCAAACCGCTGATTTTTTGGCCAAACAGGGTGAGCTTCATCGGAATGTCATCTACAATGATATCAACCATTTGCCGAGGTTTCTGAAAGGCATTATTCGTACTGATAATTTGAGATTGCCGTACATTAGAGTTTGAGTTTGTTTTGTTGGTTTTCTTAGGCCTGTTTAGAGGTTGTTTTGTTTTATTTAGGCCTGTTTTTTTTAGCTCTGTTTTATTATATAGGCTTGTTTAGTTTCGTTTGTTGGTTTGGCTTTTGTGAGGTATTGAATTTTTATTTTGTTTTTCTCCCTGTCGCTTTGCGTGTATCCACGGTTTTCCTCCGCCAGAAGTGAGGGCTTATCTATAAACCAACTCCAAATTATATATATGTTTTTTATTCTGATGAAGCATGATGAAGACATGAATGCATATTTGGAAGAGATATAAAGGGAACAACAGAGAATGTACGCTGCTATGATGGATATGATGCGGCAATTGTCTGGCCAACGACAGAATTCCTTTGAAGGGGTAGTAAGTCCACATATTTATTGTGTAATATTATTTATTGTATGTATGTGGTCTGTAAGAGGGTATTCTAAATGTTTACCTTTTTTTTTTTTTTTTGCTGGGAGCAAATAGAAATGATCGCGGAGCAAATGAATGATATAATTAAATTATTATTAAACTAAACTTTTCTTTCATGTTAGCAATAAATATGATTCTACTAATACAATATTAGGATTTTAGCATTTAGTTTTGATGGAAATCTTGTCCTTTTGGGAAATCATATGGTTATGATTATAATTTAGATTTTTCATTAGGTGTTGCTTGGAATTTCGGTACAAATCTGATCCATATATACAATATAGTGTGGTGATTGTGATCATGTAGGGGCAAGTTTGATTGCTAGTGGATTGATATACAATTTATCTTCCACTTCATTGTTAGGTCGTTTATGTATAGTTTGTTTATAACGCTGGATATATAACAGATTTTAGAATTCTTAGTTTTTTTTTTCTCATATATACTTACAACGTCGTGTAGTGATTTATATGGACTAGTCTTTTGTGCGAATTGTATGCTAAATAATTGGGAAGAGAATTTGGCCATCATTGCTGCGGATGGAGCAAACGATTTTGATCTTGTAATTATTTATCTTGGAGATTGCTTGCGGAAGGAGAGATGTGATGTTTGTCTTTATATGATTTATTCATGCTTGAGAATATCCTTATAAATGCCACTCAAGTTGTAATTATGTTTTTATTTTTTATATATGAGCAAGAAGCATGTTTGAATTTGTTTTTTGGTCAGATTGCACAAGTTGCTAGAAGGTGTAATGAAGTTTCTGTAAATGATGCAAACTCTCGCATATCTTACTTGTAAGAGTTCATTTATGGTACCTGTTCCTACTTATATTTACCTGCTTTATTTTCTTTGTTTTCTAATATTCATTATTTTAAGAGCGTTATTTTATTAGTATTATTGTCATCCTTTGATCAGTTGCGTGGAGCATAGGCAGCGATTGCTTTTCTATAAACACTGTAGTAATGGCAATCTTGATGTGTTTCAATCAGGTGATGAACTAAACAAAAAACTAATGTATCTTTGAATTAATGCATCCAGATATCCCATGAAGTTGCCAGGTGATCTTTAGAGTAAGTAACATTGAAATGTAATTGTCTTCAACTAAGGTGATGTCCAAAAATGTATTAGCTAACTCAATTCTAACAACTGTAATTACAGATGTTTGGATGTTGTCTTGCTGATTACTAAGAGATGGTGACTAAAAAAAACGTGAAGCCCGTTCAAAATGAAGCTGAAGAGTTTAGATGGTGGCGATTGTTTTAGAGGGATCTGTTACCACAGATGTATAGCATGGAATTGTATGAAAATGTTTCATGTGTGTTGGTTGTTCAAGGACTATCTTTTGTGATAACCTTAAACATCATTCAAGTATACTAGAAATTGGAGATGGGTCTTATTCAATTTGGTTTTAATACATGATATAAAATTTACAATTAAAATTCTATAAAAAGTAGGTTTTTTTTTTTAATTCTTGGTATACTTTGTCTGGATTGATATAAACAGGTTTATGTACATGAAATGCAATTGAAGCTTCTTCAAAAAAAAAAATATTCAGCTTAAAAAAAGCATACCACTTTTAGCGGGGGCCACCTGACCGCCGCTAAAACATTTGTTCTTTTTCACTTTTATGGTCGCAACTTTATCTTACTTTTACCGGTGTCAACCGCCCCCCACTAAAAGCTTTTTTCGTTACTTAATCAACCCACAAAACGTTTTACTGGCGGCCAACAACCCCACTAAAAACCTAATAGCGGTTACGGCGGCCATCCTAAATTTTAGCGGGGGCTAATCTATGTTTTAACAGTGGCCACCGGCCCCCTCTAAAAATAATTTTTCTTATAGTGAGCACACCAACAACAACAACAAATAAAAACAATTGACTGAAAATAGGAGTCACATGCTGCCATGAGTGAGAGAGGGTAATAAGTTCATACCACCCACCAAACAAAATAACTTCGACAACCTTTTTCTCTTCTCTACTTAAATACTCAAATAAAAAGAGGAAATAGATATCTCACCTAAAAGCAGGAATTTGATTAAATGCACTAGAGAAACCAGATTATATCAACTAGAAAAGTAAAACAAGGTGAAATATCTACATTAGTAATAATATAATCATGGGCATAGGCCGTGGGTGGCTGATCCAATGGATCTGATCCTCTAATCACATTCTTATACTTTCATCAATAGGGTTAAACAAGGTGACTCAAATCTCTGTAAATAGGGAATGATCCCTAGATTAAAACATTAGGAGTTCAGCTGAGATGGCCCCGATCAGAGCCAAATGGATCACACACCACCATTAGTTTACATCCGCAGCAAACCCAGGTAGTCCAATGAACAGTTGAAATAATGGGATTTGCTTAAAACGGCAACCTAGATGGAGAAAACCAGGAAATCTGCTGTCTATTTCTAGATTGTTGTTGAGTTCCATTTCAACCATCCATTCATGTCTCATGCTTCAAATAAAAGAGATCTTTACAAATACCGGGCCGTGGGCCCTCATATGGATAGAATTGTGGTCTCAAGTAATTGAAAAGAACTGGGCTTGGGCTAAACCTGATCCTGCCGAAGGTTGACGCCTCTCCAAGTCGAGCCCATTTATTTGTCAGGACAAGCCCATTGGGTTTAGAACTTTAGATAGGATGGATAGAATTGGTCACCCCTTAAAGAAAACATTAAGCAATGACAGTAGATTTAGATCTGGCCAAAAAATTTGGCCTGGCCTACTTGTAATCCTTGGTAGCCACACACAATCTTCTGTGAAGGTAGCCCACAAGTGCAAAGAAAAGGCCATACATGTGGGGAGAGCAGCCCACATAAGTAGGAAGGTAGAGTACCACACATGTAGGAAGAGGAGCTCACGAATAGGGGAAGAGTGGAATTCCATCGATCGATCCCTTGGTAGCAAGGTGACATCCAAGTTACCGACTGAGCAACCCCATGTTGTCTCAGGGATTTATTACAGTTTTAGTCAGTCTCTTATTTCTTCTTTCAAAAGATTATTCACTGAAAAAAGGATCATTGATCATAGGCTCGTGATCTTTCAGTTGGGCTGCAGCAGCCAGTCACATCAAGGCCGTTGATCACCAAAAGTGCGCCCCCCCCCCCCGCCCCCCCCCCCCCCCCCCCCCCACCACATCAGGTACCAAATGCCCTCAGGAAACACTAGTTTATACTCACCTAACCATGCATTGATAGCAGACACCAGAATAAGATGATCCCATTTCACCACCCAATGGCCCCACTTGAAATAATGCAATATATGTGGTGAATCAAGAACCCCCAGGTGGCCACAACTGCAAGCAATTTCCACCAGCACAGAACCAGAAACTGACTCCTTTTCATCACCAAACAGCTACCACATTCAACCAAACAGTAGATGTTATAAACAGCACACCAGTATCATATAGATATCCAATTCCACACCTAAAAATGGAGACAGCAATTCCAGTCAAAATCGGCACCAAAGGCACGATAGCCTCATTGCTTTCACAGGAGATCGAGTATTTCAGAAGACTTGAGTTGGACCGGCAAACGAGAGCAGACATCGGTAGTTCTGGGCCCAAGTCTGGGTTTCAAACCACCACGAAAATAAAGAGCAAGAAGAGAGGCTTCTGGCTTCTCCCCAGCATATGTTCCTGTGTGGAGATTGCTAATGAAAGGAAGGAGAGATTGCGGAGCTACAAGAATTTGAAAATCGATGCGAACGAAGGTGAAAGATTAGGAAGAGCATAATTGCTACTACGAGGAACAAATGCTTGAGTTGTCTTATTTTGTGAACTCTTGCAATAGTATTGCTTGGGACCAAGGCTGTAAACAGGAAGTAATTGATGTAGGTATTCGAGAGGGCAAATGAGTTTCCCAGTAACTATGGTTTGGGGATATTGAGCTCCAATAAACTGGGTAAAGTCGGATCAAAGGACTTGTCAACACTTGACAGAAATTGTATACATTTGGAACACTTTTTCTACAACTGTGATTTGAGGAACCCTTACAATGACAAATTGGCAGGACTAGGTTCATCCTGTAAAGATTGGAATCCTGTTTATGGGCACTTCAAGTTTTAACTTGTTGAGGTCAACGTCGACCCTCGCTCCTGAGCAGTCATAATTGTGGTCAAGCCCTCACCCTCACTATAAAAATATTGTTGTGACGTTTCCCATCACTAATTGGTTTTGGGATAAGTCGTAGCTCAATGGGGTGTAAGATCCTACAAGTGGTATCAGAGCTTGGCAGGTTGAGTGTTCGAGACACGGGATACGCATTTTGCGAGTTGTGCCGCAGGAGTCGCGGCGGGTGTGCCGTTGAGGGAGGGATTGTTAAGGTCAACGTCCACCCTCGCTCCTGAGCGGTCATAATTGTGTTCAATGGGGTGTAAGATCCTATATAACTCATTCCTATTAAATTAGCCTTCGACACAACATATTCTAAGCCTCTAAGGCCATTGAGGGCATCAGATCTCTGAACCTCATTTGCTGGACCAATAAATGTATGTGAAAAATGCCTCATTTCACACAGTTTGTGAATGTTTGTGCCCGCATTGGCTGGAATTTGTGATAGCAGATGATGATTCAGATGTTTGGAAATGGGTGTCTGTGTAGCTATGATAGGAAGATTCTTAATCATGAATTCTCAAGGAAGATTGCCCCAGCTGCTCATGGCCTTTCAGTTCCTAATCTTGATAGACATTTGTAGTAGTGCGAAAGGGAAGTAATAGCAATGGTAATGATGGTCTGTGGTTTTGCTTTAGAACCGTGTTTGGATGTGGTCGAATCGCAATGATGTAGTTCAGTAAAAAGGGAAATGTAAAACTCAAGTTGCTTTAGTGAATTATTGAAGGACTCAGTTTGAAGACATTATCTTAGAATTGAACAATGCAATAGAAATTTAAAGTTTACTATTTGGTTATAATGGGGAATTTCATTACAATTTGGGAGTTACCTCTTTAATGAACTAGATTTTGCATGCAGCTGAATAAATTGGATAGCCACCAATGACCAATGTAAACCGGTAGTGATTTTTGATATGGGCGCTGTGTGGGGATGTTTCCCAAGGTACCGAGAGTACATTAGCTTCGGTAATAGTGCTAGCTATTTATGTCTCCACGTTGGCTACGCACACCTCGGTAGCAGTACCAGTGCATCAGTCGAGATCAAGAACATCTTCTACCTCGGTCATTCCTGACCCCGGCACTGTGTCCTAGCCTCGGACACGGACCTCGGCATCCACCTACTTGACTACTACAGAGTATTAAAGAAATGCCGGAGAACTGGCCGGGACAGACACTAACAGCCAAACTCCCTTGGAAACTCAACCACGTCATGGGACGCGTGACAGGACAAGGGCATGCGCAAGTGAGGCAGAGAAGACATCACAGCCGCCCAAGATCCCTGACAGAACGGCTTCTAGCAGCTACGTCCCCATCAGGGCAAGGCTCCAGGCAAGATCCGATGGGACTACCGCCAAAAGGCCCAACAGGGTAAGATCCGATAAGACCACCATTTAATGAATGGTGGGCCGATTGGACTATCATTTAATGAATGGTGGGCCGATTGGACTACCGTTTAATGAATGGTGGGCGGATTGGACTATCATTTATTTAAAGTGGGCTGATAAGACTATACTTCTCAAAGTACCATGTCAAATCATGGGGCTCACTGTACAATCTCAAAGACACTTCTCCTATAAATAGAGAAACCCTCTTCAAACTCAGGTACGCAACATAATCTTTTACACCCTTACTCTGCCTCTCTTCTTCCTCCATCCTATCGTTGAGTTGTTGAACCGACTTAGGCATCGGAGGGCCTTGCGTGGATAACAGTCAAGGTCTCTGACGATTGTCTTCTTCTCTTCTCCCCTTTCAGGTTCCAGGCATCTTCTTTTCATCAAGGAATCTCAAGGAGATCCTAATCCCCTCTAATCAAGTCCGTAATTTTTAGGCAGTTACAATTGGCGCCGTCTGTGAGAAACGATTCAAATATCTTTCCTTACACTATGCCTCCCAGAACCAAAAAAGGTGAAAAATTGTCAAAGACGATACCACCACTGTCTCTGTTTCCTCCAGGGCCATCACTGGTCGTTTCTCATCAAAGGAGGCCCGGGATGAAGTCTGGTGCAACTGAGGTCGAAGAGCATCCCGAAGAACACCTCTTTGTCCCGATCCAAAGACGCCAGGCTCAGTCGTCTCCAGTGGTAGACGGACCACACCAATCTCATCGCCAGGTTGATGATGACTACGATGATGGAAATCCTTTCCTTGCGGATATCAAGGCCTAAAACCTTGTTATCTTGGAGCATCTCCATTATCTCAGGAGATAAGGGAGTTTCCCCTCCCCGAAAAGTTCAGCATCCCAAGGTTCGTCCTTTACTAGGGAGCCTCAGACCCAGCAGCGCATCTTCGGCACTGATGGACTGCACTATCCGCGGATGTTCTACTGAGGTCGGCGGACGTGGGAGGCCATGGGGTACGACCCTTTCGTAACTGGTGGCGGCGAAGCGGGTATCAACATTTTTTTTTGTGTGGGTATGCCAGATTTTCTATTTTACTTGGAATTGTAAGTGGAGATCTGGAGATCGACCTTTGCAAGTAAAAAGAAAATCAACTTCTTTCAAGTTTTCCATTGCACATATATTTAAGAAAAGAGACATTTTCTTGATTTGCCGTGAAAGATAATTTTTTGGCATTTATAGCCGATTTACAATTCTTATCAATAATGAAAGACTAGAGTTGTGATTTTTGTCTCTTTTAGAAAAGTAAAAAATATAATGAAAAGCAAGAAAATGAGGATCTAACTTCTCAGGAGATTGTGGGTGACTCATTTAGATTGACGGTCGCAAGCCATGTGTGGACTTCGCCATCATCCATGCAGATGAGAACAGATGATGCTCTTGATTCGCTTGGCTCGGCTATAACCTCGGATTTTTAGAGGACAAAGACCAAGAGGAGGTCCTATGTCCAATAAAAAGCTAAGTAGACGGGCTGAAAAGCCACATCTAAGCCATTGGAGGCAGAAGGAGAAGGCAAGGACCATGGGAGGGGGGGGGGGTACTTCCTAGGGGACTTTTGTCACCTTGTAGTGGTGGCCGGTGCAGGACTTTCGCAAATTTTTCTTTCTTCTTTCTCTCGGATTTTCTGTGTTTTTTTTTTATCTGGGATCCGTCCTTTTTTCTTGGAATGCTCTCCTATTTATAGGCTCTTGATAGCCATTTAGGAGGGTTTATGGGCTTTAATTATCATTAAGCCGCATAATGGGAGGAGTTAAAGGGTTTAATTACTTTATTTCGTAACTCCTGGACCTTGGCTTCTGATTGGCCAGCGGAGATTAAGGGCATTTAATCGCCTTTAATCACCATGATAAGAGAAGTTTCATGGTTTAAATGCCATGAATTGACTTGTAGCTCTCATTTGCTTGATTCTGATTGGGCCGTCCAAAGAAATGAATTAATTACTGCAATAAAGCTAGCCAATTAATTGCATTAAGTGGTCGCCGAGCAGTTGAAAAGTCGCGGGCCGTGCCACGTCTTTTGGAGTTCTTTTGGCGATGATCATTGATGGATCTACATGCTGATCAGCATCAGATGTCCATGTAACTTCAGACATCGATAGCTAACAGCAGGCCGGTGACACCTGTCCTGTCGATTTCTCGATCGATCGGCTAGAAAGTGAACATTTTTATTGTTGATTTTGATACTCTTGAAGACGGACCCGTGATTTTGACGGATGTCAACGGACTTGGTGCCTCAAAAGTATGAATTTTGAAAAATCACGGGAGTTGAAAACTTTGAAAAGCGAAAAACATCGAAAAACGAGGCTTTCCGGGGAGAATTCGGCGATCCGGGGTTACATGGTCGCCGGCGACCATGGGCCAGGGTCGCCGGGTCGCAGGCTGCGACCCTGGGGGAATTTTTTCCCCTTTGGTTCCTATTTTGCGGCTGTTTTGATGTTTTTTCTAATTCTTTTTTCTTCTGTATTTTTCTTGAAATTTTTGCGCATTTTTTGGATTGACTTCCCTGTAGAAAACTTGACGAGAACCCTTGCATTTTGGGGTGTAAAATTTCCAATTTTCCGGGAAAGCCGAAGACTTTGTAGCGTAGAGCTGTCGATTTTTCGTCAGAAGCTGAAATTGGGTCAAACGATGTCGGAATGACCTAAAATTTGAAGTGAAGTCTCCTGAGCAATAAATAAGACCAACCATAGGCTTTTCTTTGAGTTTTGAAGCCATATTGGGTCCTGTTGCCAGCAGACTTGATTTTGTTGCGAGGAAGATGTCGCGCCTTGATGTGCGGTCAACCGATATTCGATTGACTTGAAATTTGACAGGAAACCTATTGGAGTCATTTTGAGATGATCCATAGGCTCTGTCTTGGGAACCATGGTCCCGGGGAGCTTCACAGCCGAGATGCCTGATTTGGCTTCCGGGAGTCAAAGTCTAGTCAAATGTTGCTGAAATGACCTGAAACTTGACGTGTAGCCCTTTGTAAGCATCCTGAAGCTGCAAATGTGCTCTTTTTGATGAACGATGGCCTCGGTGGTTCTCGCCGCCAAGAGGCTTGATTTAGCTGTTCGAGGGTTGATGGAGGGTCAAACGTTGTCGGTTTGACTTGGAACTTGACGTGGAGCCTTTTGGATGTATTTTGAGACGATCCATCGGCTTTGATCGAAGATTTGGTGTCTCCAAAGCTTTCGCCGCGGGAGCTCCTGTTCAGCTATCGGAGAAGCGAAGTTAGGCCAAATGATTTTGAAATGGCTCGAAACTTCTTGTGTACTCCTCTTTTGGCTGTGTTGAAGGATCTTGTAGTTTTTGTTTGATTCTGACGAGATTTGATTTTTTGAGAAGTAGCATCACCCATTTGTGGTAGGCCGCGACTTCATGTATTTTTCTTGATGTTGAAGAGGCAAAGTGACATTTTTGGTATCAACAAATGCCCCCTCGAGGTACAGAGACAAGTTGCTTAACTTTTGTAGTCGATGTACCTTGAAGATATTTCTAAAGGAGAGCTTGTGACTTGACCAAGAGTATTTGAGCAGTCTTTCTTTTGGTAGAGTGGCCTTTTTGAGCTTCCAGGGGAATTTTATGGTAGTGAAAGATCATGTACCATCTCGAGACAAAGTTTTGAAGATGGCATTAGGGATGTGGATTTGGGTTTTTATTTTTGACTTTGTGACCTAACAAGCTGTATGTGGCAGGTTAGGGGGTCGGGTTTGATTTTGACCATGTGACCCAACAAACTGTATGTGGAATGTTAGGGGGTCGATTTTGGTTTTGATCTTATGACCTAACAAGCTGTATGTGGCAAGTTAGGGGATCGGGATTTGGTTTTTGGTTTTGGCCTTGTGACCTAAAAAGCTGTATGTGGCAAGTTAGGGGAACAGGATGTGGTTGTTAGTCACTCTTTTGGACTATTTCGGTCCATTGGAGTGGTTTGGGTTTTTGTAAAATATCAATTTCAAGATTTTGGCTCAATTTGATATATGAGGCTAAATGGTTTGATTTTTGGAAGCTCATGGGGCTTGGAATTCTTTTTTTTTTGTATGGTCCAATCAACTCCAAAAGAGGCATGGAACCATTTTTGTATGCTCTTGGTAAGAGGGATTTCTGTTTGACTAAAAGCCTTTTTTTTAGTGCCTAGGTGGTCGAACCTGGCTCATATGGGCTAACCCATGGGACCCTAAGCTTTTGAAATGGCTTAGATCTCATATGGTTTCATTTTTGTAAAGAATATCTAAAATATCTCGCTTGGATAGAGAATATCTAAGAATATCCTTACTTGGAGAGAATCTCTCCTGTTCCCTTTATTTTGGGAGAGAATATCTCAAAGTATCTTTCTTTGGGAGAGAATATCTCAAATCTCCTATCTTGTGGGAGAAAATCTCTCATTGCTTTCTTTTGGGGAGAGAACCTCTCAATATATCTTTCTTTTGGGAAAGAATCTTTCTAATTTCTTTCTTTTGGTAAGGTTACTAATTGGCAACACTTACCTCTTTTCTTGTTTCCTTCTTTTGTTTGCTCTCTTCTAAAAAAGCAAAGGGAGGTTGAATCTCTTGCTCTTATTGCTTTCTTTTGCAAAAATCTCAAGAGGGCTTCAAGACCAAGAACTTTTCTTCTTCAAAGACCTTAAAGCTTTTCTTCTTCTTCTCCATCTGTCACACCCCCAAAATCGGGATCCTGCAGTGACCCGATTTCGGGGAGCGTGATTTTGGGTTAATTAAAATTTTGTATTTCTCCCCAGGATCCGCGTGTGTGAGGAAAGCAAATTTCCCAAACACATCAAGATATTTCGTGGAAGCTTACAAGGCGTTGCGACCCGGAGTCCATGGCCATTAGATTCCGCGTCGCACTCAACCTACCAGCGTAAAATTGTCATAACAATATTCAGACTTAGACTGTAGCAAATCATAATATCAGAATATACAGAGTTGACAGTAACGGGTTATCATTACCCGAACATATTCAAGTTACAAATTAACAAGTGCATTAATTACATTCCCAAGATAAAGGCTAACAAAAGCCATACAATTATCAAGCTAAGAACATGTACTACCGAGGGGTGAAACGTAACTTCGGAGTCAAGCATGACGTCTACATGACATCGCTGACCCAACAAGCTTGCAAAACTCGTGGCTCAAAAGCTAACTGCACACGAACTAGCTCAAGACGAAAACCTGCTACCTAGAGCACCAAAGTGTAGAATATCATACACGACGGTCTCGCAGGTGATCAATTTAGGCAAGAGCATAAACAAAACTAAAGCTTAAAAGAAACAATGCTTAAAACATTTTACAGAACTTGAAACATATTTATAAGGTTTAAAACAATGCATGAGCAAGATGCTTATCAAGAAAACAAGATGCCACAAATGATATACGAAACGAAACTAACATGAATACATATAATATCATGAATAGTAATCCACAAAGAGCCCATCCTTTCTCCATTATTCATGATGATTAGAGCAAGCACACACGACAAGCACGACATGCAAGAACACGAACCCATGCTACACGAGGTAGACGGGGAAACCGGCCGTGGAACCGGAACACGCACGATGTGTATAAAATACACGACTAGTCTGCAGACAGTCCACAAGTTTAAGGACCCCCGGACAGTGGATCAGACTGAAGGGGCAGTCCAGGCTCAGTGGTATTTACTTAAATTCATGAATGCATGAGACAAAATATACTTGCGAGACAAATCACACAAAAAGGAGAAAACTACTTGTCAAGCTAGTAGAGACTCACCGTTTGAAGCCCGTGGTTGACACGCTTCACCCCATGGTTAAGGGTGCCGCCCGGACCAAGTTCTTATAATTTCCTCATCGACCACACACAAGGTGGACGATGTAAGCAAGACAAGACACGATAGCATGAACTAGTAATATATCAAAAATACAAAAGTAGTCCCGTTGTTTATTCTCAAAAACAAATCTTCAGACGAACTTGTACTTGAAATTTCAAAGCGAGAGCATGACTATTTTTCTTGAAAATGAGCTTGTACTTAGGAATTTAAAACAATGCACGATGACATTCATAATATCAAAACTAAAGTTCGAAAATGATTCTTGAAACAAATCTTGAATAAGCTTATACTTGAACTTCAAACAAGAGTACGATGATATTCCTTGAATTAAAACCGAGGTTCGAAAACAAGTCCTTCAAGCATATGTTATGACCATTCATTGACCTTAGTGGAGTTGAAATCCAAATACCGGAAGATAAAACGGATTGGTGCCCCCGAGGTTTAAAAAGGTATTTCAGATTTTACATGCACAATGTCAAGTTAAAGGCCCTTCACATAGTCTAGGCTTTTTTTTTCAGAAGAAATCCATAAAAAAACAGTGTCTTTTTGCAAGCCACGGTCAGCCCTCGGTCAGTTGTCGGTTAACCAACAGCTGACCGTCGGCTGACTGACAGCCAATCCTCGGCTGACCGACAGCCAATCTCCGGCTGACCGACAGATCCCTGAGCAAAAACTGATGCTCTCTGGAAAAGGGACCGACATATTTATCGGTTAACTGAGAGCTGACCGACGAATTTTTCTGACAAAATGTTGCTCTCTGGAAATGGAACCGACAGGTGTCGGTTGGCTGTCGGTCGACCGTCGGTCAGGTAACAGCTGACCGACATCTGACCGGCAATGCACGGACAGTGCATTTCGGTTCAGATTTTACATTTTTCTTCCCTGCTTTCATTCTTATTTCTGAACCACCTGCACTCCCCAAGCCTCCATGCTTTCCAAGAGGTAATTTCAAACATTTTAAACCATCCATGACACAATTTAAACCTTCCAACATCGAAATCATTCATTATTAAATCATGTTATTGAACAACTTGTAAAGCATTAAACAAGATACATGCTTCCATTCAAAACAAGATCTCATGATTAGGAAAATAATTAGTAATCATGCTTGAAAATGATTAAACATGCTAAGAGAGGTTTAACAAACATGTGATGGACCGCGCTCCTGCTTGGTTCCTACCGAGGTCGGCGGACGTGGGAGTCCGTCGGGTCTGACCCTTTCGTAACCGGGGGGCAGGGGCGTGCATCAACATTTCTTTTTTTTTTGTGGGTGTGCCAGATTTTCTATTTTACTTGGAATTGCAAATGGTGATCCGGAGATCAACCTTCGCAAGTAAAAAGGAAATCAACTTCTTTCAAGTTTTCCATTGCACATATATTTAAGAAAAGAGACATTTTCTTGATTTGCCGTGAAAGGCGATTTTTTTTGGCATTTATAGCCGATTTTGGCGTTTATAGCCGATTTTTGGCGTTTATAGCCGATTTTTGGCGTTTATAGCCGATTTTGGCGTTTATAGCCGATTTACAATCCTTATCAACAATGAAAGACAAGAATTGTGATTTTTGTCTCTTTTTAAAAAATACAAACTACAATGAAAAGCAAGAAAAGGAGGATCTAACTTCTCAGGAGATTGTGGAGGACTCGTTTAGATTGACGGTCGCAAGCCATATGTGGGCTTCGCCATCATCCATGCAGATGAGAACAGAGGATGCTATTTGATTCGCTTGGCTTGGCTATAACCTCGGGTTTTTAGAAGACAAAGACCAAAGGAAGGTCCTATGTCCAATAAAAAACCGAGTAGACGGGCTGAAAAGCCACATCTAAGCCATTGGAGGCAGGAGGAGAAGGCAAGGACCTTGGGGGGGGGTACCCCCCAAGGGACTTTTATCACCTTGTTGCGGTGGCCGGTGTAGAACTTCCGCAGAGTTTTCTCTCTTTTTCTTTTCTCTGGATTTCTGACTGCTGTCTGATGTTTGTTGTGTGTTTTTTCCGATCTGGATTCCTTTGGAGTGCTCTCCTATTTATAGGCTCTTGGTAGCCATTTAGGAGAGCTTATGGGCTTTTAATGTCATTAAGCCACATAATGGGAGGAGTTACAAAATTGAATTGTTTATTTTGTAACTCCTTTTTCTTGGCTTCTGATTGGCCGGAGGAGATTGAGGGCATTTAATCGCCTTTAATCGCCATGATGGGAGGAGTTTCATGGGTTAAATGCCATGAATCTCTTGACTTGTAACTCCCAAATGCTTGCTTCTGATTGGGCCGTCCAAAGAAATGGATTAATGACTGTAATAAAGCTAGTCAATTAATCGCATTAAGTGGTCGCCGAGCAGCTGAAGAGTCGCGGGCCGTGCCATGTCTTTTGGAATTCTTCTGTCGATGATCATCGATGGATCTTCATGTAGATCGACATCAGATGACCATGTAATTTCAGGTGTTTGTTGCCAACAGCGGGTCGGTGCCATCTGTCCTGTCGATTTCTCGATCGGTCGGGTGGAAAGCACACTTTTTTTTGGTTGACCGGGTGGCGATCAATACTGTCTTCGATACTCTTGATGATTTACCCGTGTTTTGGACGGATATCAGAGGACTTGGTGTCTCAAAAGCATGAATTTTGGAAAGTACCAGAGGCTGGGCTTCTCGAATCGCAAAAAAACGGCGAAAACCGGGGTTTCCGGGGCTTTCCCGGCGACCCCGGGGTCCATGGTCGCAGGGGTCTGCGACCCTGGGGGGGTTTTCCCCCTTTCTGGTCCCGTTTTGCGTCCGTTTTTGCTCTTTTTTTATTCTTTTTTCTTCTGTACTTTTCTTTGACATTTTGATCATTTATTGGCCTGATTTCTTTGTAGGAAACCTGATGAGAATCCTTGCATTTTATTTTGCAAAGTTTCCAATTTCCTGAGAAAGCCGAAGACTTTGTCGCGCAGAGCTGCCGATTTTCTGTCAAAAGCTGAAACTGGGTCAAACGATGTCAGAATGACCTGAAATTTGGTGTGAAGCCTCCTGAGCAATAAATAAGACCAACCATAGGCTTTTGTTTGAGTTTCGAAGCCGTTTGGGGTCCTATCACCTGCAGACTTGCTTTTTGTCGCGATGAAGATGTCGCGGTTTGATGTGCGGTCAACCGATGTCCGATTGACTTGAAATTTGACAGGGAACCTATTGGAGTCATTTTAAGATGATCCATAGGTTCTGTCTTGGAAATCATGGTCCCGGAGAGCTTTACCGCCGAGAGGCTTGATTTGGCTGTCGGAGAAGCGAAGTTAGGCCAAATGATCTTGAAATGGCTTGAAACTTCTTGTGTACTCCTCTTTTGGCTGTCTGGAAGAATCTTGCAGTTTTTGTTTGATTCTGACAAGATTTTATTTTTGGAAGCAGCATTGCCTATTTATGGCAGGTTGCGACTTCATGTAGCTCTTTGGATCTTGGAAAGGCAAAGTGACATTTTTGGTGTCAACAAATGCCCCCTCGAGGTACAGCGGCGAGTTGCTTAACTTTTGTAGTCGATGTGCCTCGAAGAGATTTTTGAAGGAGAGCCTGTGACTTGACCAAGAGTCTTTGAGCAGTCTTTTTTTTGGTATTTGTAGCCTTTTGAGCTTCCAGGGGAATTTTATGGTGGTGAAAGGGATCACATACCATCTCGAGGCAAAGTTTTGAAGATGACATCAGGGATGTGGATTTGGGTTTTGACCTTGTGACCTAACAGGCTATATATGGCAGGTTAGGGGGTCAGGTTTGGTTTTGATCGTGTGACCCAACAAGCTGTATGTGGAATGTTGGGGGATCAATTTTGGTTTTGATCTTGTGACCTAACAGGCTGTATGTGGCAAGTTAGGGGATCAGGTTTTGGTTTTTGGTTTTGGTCTTGTGACCTAACAGGCTGTATGTGGCAAGTTAGGGGACCAGGATTTGGTTTGATTTTTGTGAAATGTCAATTTCAAGATTTTGGCTCAATTTGGTAGATGAGGCTGGATGGTTTGATTTTTGGAAGCTCATGGGGCTTGGAATTTTCTTTTGTATGGTCCAATCAACTCAAAAGAGGCATGGAACCATTTTTGTATGCTCTTGGTAAGAGGGATTTCTCTTTGACTAAAAGCCCAAAATTCTTTTTTTTTTTTTTTTTTTTTTTTTTTTTTTAGTGCCTAGGTGGTCAAACCTGGCTCATATGGGCTAACCCATGGGACCTTAAGCTTTTGAAATGGCTTAGATCTCATATGGTGTCATTTTTGTAAAGAATATCCAAAATATCTCATTTGGATAGAGAATATCTAAGAATATCTTTACTTGGAGAGAATCTCTCATGATCCCTTTATTTTGGGATAGAATATCTCAAGATATCTTTCTTTTGGGAAAGAATCCGTCATAGATTGATTTTTGGGAGAAAATCTCTCAAGATCCCTTTATTTTGGGATAGGATATCTCAAGATATCTTTCTTTTGGGAAAGAATCCGTCATAGATTGATTTTTGGGAGAAAATCTCTCAAGATCCCTTTATTTTGGGATAGGATATCTCAAGATATCTTTCTTTTGGGAAAGAATCCGTCATAGATTGATTTTTGGGAGAAAATCTCTCAAGATCCCTTTATTTTGGGATAGGATATCTCAAGATATCTTTCTTTTGGGAAAGAATCCGTCATAGATTGATTTTTGGGAGAAAATCTCTCAAGATCCCTTTATTTTGGGATAGGATATCTCAAGATATCTTTCTTTTGGGAAAGAATCCGTCATAGATTGATTTTTAGGAGAAAACCTCTCAAGATATCTTTCTTTTGGAAAGAATCTTTCTAATTTCTTTCTTTTGGTAAGGTTACTAATTAGTAACACTTACCTCTTTCTTCTTTCCTTCTTTGGTTTGCTCTCCTCTATAAAAGCAAGGAGAAGGTTGGATCTCTTGCTCTTACTACTTTCTTTTGCAATAATCTCAAGAGGGCTTCAAGACCAAGAGCTTTTCTTCTTCAAGATCTTCAAGAGTTTTCTTCTTCTTCTCCATCAATGGCTTCAAGTAAGTTCTCCCTTTTTTTTCAAGAAAACTTCATTGTAGGAAAAAAAGTTCTTTCTCTTTCTTTTTTTTTTTGTTTCTTTCTTTTTCTTTTTTTTTTGTTCACGTGTTTGCCTCTTTTTTTTTCTCACACGTTTTTTTTTTTTTTTGCTTTCTTTTCTTTCTTTTTTTTTTTCATGTTTTTTTTTTTTTTTTTTTTTTTGTGTGGGCCGTACGGACAGATCCGTACGGATCTGGCCGTACGGCCACGTGGCCTGTGGGCCACGGCCTGTGGGCCAGCCCCCTCCTCTTTTTTTTCTTCTTTTTTTTTTCTTCCCCCTTTTTTTTTTTTTTTTTGAGAGAGTTTCGTTTCTTTTTTGTTTTCTTTCTCCTCCCTTTTTTTTTTTAGAGAAAGTTTCTTTTCTTTTCCTTTTTTTTTTTGTTTTCTTTCCCCCTTTTTTTTTTTTTGAGAAAGTTTCTTTTCTTTTCTTTTTTTTTGTTTGCTCATCATGATAATGCATTTTTTTTTTCGCAAATCTAGATGTTCATGCATGCCTTTAATTTGTAAATTAAACTTGTAGCATGATGTGATTGCATACCTGAAAGTGTTTGCAAATTTGGGAACTTGGAGCTCGCAGTGATGTTGAGCCCTTCCTGATTTTGCGGAGACTTTTAGGTTTCGAAAGTTTGGAGTTTCGGAGCTCGCAGCGATGTTGAGCCCATCTTCAAGCTTTCTATTTCTTTCGGGATAGTTCCTTTTCTTCGGAATTGCCCCGTCATCATGTCAAAATTTCGCCAGATTTTTTTTAGCGAGATTCTGTCATTTTGATGTTTGATCTTTTTCTTTTCCATCCTTTTCAGGTGGTTCCTCCAGAGCGAACAAGGGTAAAGAGCCTGCTACAAGCGTACCTCGTCGGTCTTCTAGATCTTCTAATCCGGCCGTTCAGCAGGCTTTCGAGAAGGTCCAGTATGTTGAAAGAAACCTGGAAGAGTGCGACTCCCTCAACAGAGATGAGATGAGGCAGCGACTGATCACTCTCAAGGGAGAGGAATTCTATAAGATCATGGTAAGCAGTCGTCCATGGCTGATGGAAGATCAGAGCATTTTGCCCAAGCCTACCTTCTTCTTTGGTGATGCAGTCCCTGACGACATTACATACCAGAGGAGATCTTTTCAGTTTTCCTTCACAGCAAATGGTGAGAAGAAGACTGTTACTACCCGGTCGATGTTTGATCGCACCGTCTCGATTCTGAGCCTTGCCCCCACGTGCCCCAAGAGGGAAGATCCTCCAAGCTGGGTGAGAAGGACAAATGTAATCAAGACCGGGGTTTTTGTTGGCGGTTCTCCTGGATATACGGAGAGGTCGCCTGTTGACATGGACCTGTTGATGCCATCCAGCGGCTACCAGGGCTCTGATTATCCGTCGGTCGATTTGAGACCGGTGGGCCTTGGTATTTTCAGTGGTGACGGCAGCAATTGGATCAAGCCTTTCCGACTTCGAGGTCGTTTCAATGCTGACTCCGAGTGGAAGTCGTGGACTGATCGCATCCTGCTGATTGGTGGCGCCGTTTTGAAGGAAGCCGGGATTTTTGATGCGGTCCGCGCTTTTGGGGAGACCGTGATCTTTTCCGACGAGGCCTTCATGGCTATGCTGGAGTCGTTCCTCCCTCAAACCAATACCTTCGTTGTGACGAATGGTGAGATTGGTTTTTCTTTGAAGGAGCTGAGCGCTATTACCGGATTGCCCATTCTCGGCAAACTCTATGAGGAGTTTATGCCGATTGACAGCGTCCTCGAGGGGCAGTCTGAGGAGTTCAGGCTTTTATACTTTCAACTCGTCGCCTTCTATGATTTTTTGAAGGAGAAGGGGGGTTCGAAAGTTAGATCCAGCAGTTGGAAGAGTTTTTGCTCTTCATTCCCCAACTTCTTTGATAGTAGGGAGCCTTCTGATAGCATGACCCAAGAAGCTGGAGCTCAGGATCCAAGTTCAAAGAAGATCTTGGCCATGCAAGAAGAGTTGAGAGATTTCTGTGCAAGTACAAATGCCATATGTCCTGACATTGCACTGCGGAGAGATCTCGCTGTTTACCTCAATTATTGGCTTGGTGAGGCTATTTTTGCTGGAGGAGATGGAACGCACATCAGGCCGCATTGTATTTTCCCGGCTTGTCAGATGGCGTTTGGAGAGCAGCTTGCTTTGGTGCCTGCTCTTTACTCCTACCTGTGTACCGAACTGCAGGCTGTTGCTTTTCTAGTTCGGCTTGGGCTTCCCATGAATAGGGTATTTTCAGCCCATATCTTTTATTCATGGTATGTATACCACTGTCCTGGCTTCCATCGGCTGGGTGCTGCACAGGATGATGATCCTCTGATGATTCGACTGGCTAAGGGCAAAGCCGTGTCCGAATCACTTTTGTTTGCCCGCATGAGGATCCGACGGTTCAGGGACGTCGAGATGGGGCAATCTTCAGTAAAGCTTTCTCCGGAGTTGCGGAAGAAGGCTTTTGATTTTGGTGCCTCCCGAGACTCTACCAGGGCGGGGTCGGGAAGGCATTATTCCTTGACAAATGCAGAGAGAGAGTGGCTTTTCAGCATACGTGTCGGCACGATGGTGTACCGCAGACATCTTTTCGTCGACATCCAGCCGTATGTACCCTCTCGCTTTGCTTTGCAGCTTGGCTTTTCTCAAGGCGTTGTTGGAGCGCCTTCAAGCATGGTGAAACGCTTTGGAGGCTTACAGGACGGGAGAAATGCATGGGCTTTCTATAGTGCTGAAGACACTACAGCCATGATTTCTTATCCTGTGTTGCTGACTTCCCGGACTGCCGGCTTTGCGAAGTGGTTCGCGGAGAGCTTCTCGGCATATCGGGGACTTTCCAGGAAGGAGCTTGATGTGAAGCTGGTATCTGGAAAGGGCCTTGGAAAGTCGGATGGCATCCGGCGAGAGGAAGTTTGGTCCTTCCTTTCTGGAGAGAAGCACAAGATAGGCTTTCTCGGTGACCAGGGCGTCATCGGTTCTGAAGCTGTTCGAGAAATACCTGACGAGGCTTTGGAGCAGCTAGAACAGGAGGAAGCCGAACTTGGTGCTTGGATGCAAGCGGCACAGAGGCAAGCTTCCGTGGAGTCTACTGGCAAGAGCAGACCATCCAGTGAGGAGCCAAGTGGGAAACCTGACTCTGACAGCGGGGCAGGTTCCTCTAAGAAGCGAGCCCGCAGAAGTAAGAGGAGGAGGAGTCATCATAGTAGCAAGGGGCAGCATGAGGGCTCTCCTAACTTGGAAGTTCCTCTTACTATCAATGAGGATGTGCCAGTGGATGCTGACGAGCCTCCAGAGAAAAGAAGTCGAGAAGAAGAGACCGTCGGTGAAGGTATGATTCTTCCTTTTTCTCTTTCCATTTCTTTTCATGGGATTTTTCCATGTTCTGATTTGCTTCTCGTTTTCTGCTTTTCTTTTTTTCTTTTTTTTTTGGTACCACTTGTATATTTTTTTTTTGGTACTTATTCTTTTGCAGTGCTTGTGAACACTCTTTTTTTTTTTGGTACCACATGTATTTTTTTGGTACTCTTTTTTTTTGTAGTGCTTGTGAACACTTTTTTTTTTGTTATCCCTACGCTCACTTGAATCTTTTTGTGATAAAAGTAATTGCTAAATGGGATTGATTTTTTTTTGTTATCCCTACGCTCACTTGAATCTTTTTGTGATAAAAGTAATTGCTAAATGGGATTTGATCAAAAGGTTGTCATTTTGTGAAAATCTTTTGTCAAATGATTGTTTTGGCATGAAAGCCAGGTTTTTTGTTTGTGGCATGGAAGCCAATTTTGGCATGAGAGCCAGCTTTTCTTGTGGCATTGATAGCCGAGTTTTTTTTTGTTTGTGGCATCTATAGCCAATTTTGGTGGCATTGATAGCCGGTTTGTTTTGTGGCATCTATAGCCGGTTTTTGGTGGCATTGATAGCCTGTTTTGTTTTGGTGGCATTGATAGCCGGTTTGTTTTGGTGGCATTGATAGCCGTTTTTGAAATCCAAGTTTTTTTTTTTTTTTTTTGTGGCATTGATAGCCAGTTTTGTTTTGGTGGCATTGATAGCCGGTTTGTGGCATTTATAGCCGGTTTGTGGCATTTATAGCCTGTTTTGATGGCATTTATAGCCGGTTTGGTTTTCAAAAAATGCAAGTATCGACTAAAAGTCGCCTCCCTGCTGAATGTTCTTGCAAGTATCGATGGAATGTCGCATCCTTGCTCATTCGGTTGCGAGTATCGATGGAATGTCGCATCCTCGCGGATTTTGGGTGCAAGTATCGATGGAATGTCGCATCCTTGCTTTTCAAAAATTTTGGTTTTGCGGGTACTGACTTGATGTCGTTTCCCCACGATTTTTGAAATTTGTGGTTTTCTCGAACCTTTGAAAATTTAGGTTGTGGATATCAACTGAAATGTTGCGTCTCCACGGTTTTTTTTAGGTTTTTTCGAACCTTTGAAATTTGGGTTGTGGATATCAACTGAAATGTTGTGTCTCCACAGTTTTTGGATTTTGCAAGTATCGACGAAATGTCGCTTCCCTGCGATTTTGGAAGTGTCGAACGTGGTTCGTTTGCTTCCGATTTGTGCGAGTATCGACTAAGCGTCGCTTCCTCGCGGTTTTTGAAAAACCATTTTTTTTTTAAAAGACACGAGGGTCATAAATTTTGACCTAAAACCATTTGGGCAGTAAAAGGCAGGGTGGACTAGGATGGAAATCCCTGAATCCGGATTTTGTTTCAAACCATGAATTTTGGGTTCAAGGGTTGGAAATTTTGGTCAAGTTAGGGAAAGGTTCCTAAACTTGGATATATATATTTTTTTTTGAACAATGAAACGATGAAAGTAAACATTGTTTTAGATTTCTAGAAATTTCAATTTTTGACATGAAAATTCTGAAAAAGGGTGGGTTTAGCGAGCGTGTACCTGGAAACCGGTTTTGGCCGTACAGGCATTGCTCTTACCCAGTTGGGTAAGTCTTCAAGGGTAGTACCGCTTTAAGAACTTGCCATTGATGGGCAGCATACATCTGTCACCTTCCATGTTTAGGAGTGCGTATGCGCCATTGGAGAAAACTTTGTCGATGACGTAGGGTCCCTCCCATTTTGGCTCGAATTTGCCTTTGGACTTGTGAGCGAAGACCATTGGTCTTTTTATCGCAAGAACCAAGTCATTCTTTTTGTAGGCGCGTTGCCTGACCTTTTTATCGAAAGATCCTGCCATACGTGCTTGGTAAAGTTCAATGCTTTGTTGAGCTTCGAGCCGTCTCTCATCGAGATTGTCCAGCTCATGGAGCCGCAATTTGACATTGCTTTCTTGAGTCATGTCATTTTGCAAGGATACCCTCAAGGAAGGAATTTGTACTTCCAAGGGCACGACAGCTTCGCATCCATAGACCAAGGAGAATGGTGTGCTATGTGTTGGTCCTCGAACGGTGGTTCGATAGGCCCACAAAGCTTCAGACATTTTGTCGCTCCAGTCTCTTTTGTGATTAGAGACCATTTTTTTGAGGATTTTGCAGAGTGTCTTGTTGAAAGCTTCTGCTAACCCGTTTGCTGCCGGATTGTATGGAGTCGAAGGACAGCTTTGGATTTTGTATTTGTCGCAGAACCTGTAGAATCGATGATCCCGGAACTGTGGCCCGTTATCATGGACGAATCTTTTGGGTATACCGAAACGACAAATGATGTTGGTGCGTAGGAACTGAAGGACTGATGAGGTCTTCATTTCGTTAAACGCAAATGCTTCTGACCACTTGGAGAAGTAATCCGTAGCGGCGAAGATGAAGCGATGACCTTTGCTTGAAGGGGGAGAAATAGGACCTATGATGTCCATACCCCAGGCTTCGAAAGGCCATGAGATCGCTGTAGGATGCAGCCATTCTGGAGGCATGTGAATGTAATCTCCATGAACTTGGCATTGTTGGCAGCGCTTAGCAAATTGCATTGCGTCAGCTACCATGGTAGGCCAGTAATATCCTAACCTTTTTATCTGATCATAGAGCTTAGGTCCAGCCTGATGAGCTCCACAAAGACCAGCATGAACTTCTTTGAGTGTTTCTTCAGCCTCTTGTTGTGACAAGCAGCGTAGAAGTACTCCGTTGAAAGATTTCCTGTAAAGGATTTTTGATGGAATATCCAAATGGAAGCTTGGGGTTCGCCTTTGGATGCTTACCCGTTCTTTTGGATCTTCAGGTAGGATTCCGAACATAATGTAATCAATGAACGGATCCCTCCAGTCGCCAATTGAAGTTTGAAGGATTGAAATCCGACTTCCGACCACTTGGTGGCATTCAGCAACTGCTTGGTGTGTGTTAAGAGGAGGAAGGATTCTTCTTTCGCACACTGTGACTTGCATGTTTTCCCCTTCCTGGATTGCCATGGATGCGGCAAGTCCGGCTAGGGCATCTGCACGTATGTTTTCACCTCTACGAATGTGGGTGATGTGACAGATGTCAAACTTTTGCAGAAGTGATTGTGCCTTGTTGTAGTAGGGCAGCAAATCTGGCTTCCTGACTTCAAATTTCTGATTCATTTGGTTGACGATCAGTTGAGAGCCTCCAAAGACTTCCAGCATAGTGATACCGGATTCGATGGCGAGTTCCAATCCTAAGATCAGAGCTTGATATTCAGCTGCATTGTTTGTGCATGGTTCCAGTAGCGAGAAAGCGTGTGGAATCATGTATTTGTCGGGGCTAACAAAGAGGATGCCAACTCCCGAGATCAGCTGTCTTTTTTCATTTGTCCTGGTTGCACCGTCAAAGTACATGTCCCAGGAGGCACTTTGTGAGAAAGTCTCCACATTGTAGACTGGTTCGTCGGGGAGATCATCTCTGAGTGGAGAATCTTTAGGCAATGGATGCTCTGCGAGGAAGTCCGCTAGAGCTTGCCCTTTGATTGCTTTTTGTGGTACATACCTAATATCAAATTGTGACAGAAGGATGGACCATTTTGCCAGTCGAGCATTGAGAGAACCTGCCTTTGTGACAAGGACCTTCAAGAGGTTGACCCTCGAGACCAGGTAGACTGTATTGGAAAGCAAGTAGTGACGCAGCTTTTGTACGGCGAACATCACTGCAAGACATTCTTTTTCGACTGGAGAGTAGCGATGCTCTGCACCTACTAGCATGCGGCTGAGGTAATATAGAGCAGCTTCTTTTCTTTGATCATTTTCTTGCGCAAGCAGAGCTCCCAAAGAGTGATCAAGGGCTCTTGTGTACAAGATGAATGGTTTTCCAGTGGTAGGAGCAGCTAACACTGGAGGTTTTGTCAGGTATGACTTGATGTCTTGGAAAGCAGCTTCACAGTCAGCATCCCAGACAAAGTTTACACCTTTTTTCATCAACCGGGAGAATGGACGGCATTTCCCTGAAAGATTGGAGATGAACCGTCTGATGTAGGCTAATCTCCCTTGAAGCCCTTTGAGTTCTCTCAAGGTTCTTGGAGAGGGCATTTCTAGAATGGCTTTGACTTTTATGGGATCAAGCTCTATTCCAGCTTTCCGAACTAAGAATCCGAGGAACTTACCCGACGAGACGCCGAAGAAGCATTTCAATGGATTCATTCGCAGTTTGTGTTTGCGAAGCCGGAGGAAGACTTCTCGGAGGTTTTCGAGATGATCTTCTTTTCTTTTGCTTTTGACGGCGAGGTCATCTACGTAACATTCAACCGTCTTGTGCTGCATATCTTGGAATATTTTCATCATAGCCCTCTGATATGTGGCACCAGCATTCTTCAAACCGAATGGCATGACAGTGTAGCAATACACGCCAAATGGGGTTCGAAAGGATGTATGTTTTTCATCCTCAGGATGCATCTTTATCTGATTGTAGCCAGAGAAACCATCCATGAATGTCATTCGCTCGAATCCACAGGTATTATCAATCATTACCTCTGGTATGGGGAGCGGAAATTCATCTTTTGGGCATGCGCCATTCAGGTCTCTATAATCAATACAGACCCTGATCTGCCCATTTTTCTTTGTCACGGGGACAATGTTGGCCAACCATTCAGGATGTTGTTCCTCACGGATGAAGCCGACGCTTTTGAGTTTTTGAACTTCTTGTTCAATTTTATCCATCACATCTGGACGGAATCTTCTTTGGCCTTGCTTGACAGGCTTGATGTCTTCTTGAAGATTGAGTTTGTGAACTGCTATTTTGGGGTCTAAGCCTGGCATTTCAGCATAAGACCATGCAAAGCAATCAACGAACTCACGAAGAAAAGCGATATACTCGGGTAACTCATCATCCTTTATATTCTTGCTTATGAATACAGGACGTGGGTTATCTGGTGTTCCCAAGTCTATCTTTTGAACAGGATCTTCTGTTGGAAGGTTCGAAGGTGGTTCCTCCACAATATTTTCGGAGGCTTCCAGCTCAACGAAACCTTCTGGGGTTTCAAGGGCATTTCCAGACCAAGGTTTTGTTCCTTTCCACGGGTCTTCTTGATCGGTAATTTTCCCAAGGCTTGCTATGAGATGATCCCAATCGCCTGTTGAAACCGAGTCGAAGTAGGCTATTTCTTTTGGAGATGAGGGTTCTTCTGGGTCAGAAGTCCACACGTCTGTGCCATCGGACAACTCCTCTTCATTTTCGGAGAAATCGTGCCAATTGGATGAGCTTCCTGGATCTTTGTCAGGTGACTCATCAAAGAGATATCCAGGGAGATCGATGTCTTCATGGACTTGAGATGTTGAGGCTTGGTCAGTATATTGACTTTTAAGCCTTTGTGTCAACTGTCTCAAGGGGGTGTCAGGATCATACCCTAACCCGTGTGAAGACTTTTCTACATAGCCGTAGAGTCTCCAATCTTCCAGCTGGCTTTTGGTCAAGACGGGCCCCAATGGTGTGAGAATACCGCGTCCTTCTCCCAAACCGACTGGGTTTTGAGCGTCATAGCCCATTTTCTTCATAATAGCTTGTGCCACAGAACTGTATAAGGATAGTTGAGGCGTACCTTTATTTTGGAAAGGTTCAAGCATGGAGTTTGATGAAGAAGCATCCGATCTATGGAAGAAGATCGGTTTTTCCTTTGCTGAAGTTGCTGGAACAACGAAGGAAGCTGACGTAGGATCTTCTATGTCAGAAGTTGTCTCCATTGGAGTAAGAGCAGGCTGAACTTGCTGAGTGTCAGCTTGGCTTGACGATGTGTCGTCTTCTGGCTCTGAATCCGAGTCCGTGTCTTGCATGATAGACACGAAAGAGACAACAAATTTGCCCCCAGGCTTTTGTTTTGCCTTCTTCACTTTAGTTGTGATGACCAAAGGCTTTGAAGATTTGAGGGAGATGATGAAGGGAGTTTGCATGCTCTCTTCAGATTTACCGGATGGTTTGTTTTCTTCCGGTGATTGTTGAGGAGCTTTGCCTTTATCTTTCTGGAGATTTTCGGCAAAGGATGCTGTATGCTTCTCCTCTTCTTCTTTTTCACCTTCATACATCTGTGAGTCTGCGAAGTGGATTTCTTTACCTTTGAAGGGTTTTTTATCCGCAAAGACTCGATGTATCATGCCGTCGTCGCCAACAAACTTGATGCATTGATGTAGAGTTGAAGGGACAACACCATTCTCATGGATCCAAGGGCGTCCGAGAAGGATGTTGTAGCATGAAGGGGTCTTTATTGCATACACTGTGACCTCAGAGATAAGATCACCGATCTGCAATTTGAACCTGATTTTGCCGATAGGCCTTTGAGTACTCCCATCGTATCCAAAGATAGATACAGATGTGTGGCTCAGTTTGCTGGGTGGGATGCCCAACTCTTCAAGAGCCGATGTGGAGATAAGGTTGAGTGCAGAACCTGGGTCGATCTGAACTCTATGCATAGGCATTTCCTTGATATACCCTGTGAAGTACAGGGGTCGGTTATGCCTGGTTTCGCCAAGTAGGAGGTCGTCCTTTGTGAAGGCGATGGTTGCACTGGCTGCTTTTTTAACCGAGAGGCATTCAATGCATGACCCTTCAGTTTTCTTCTTTTCTCCCTTTGAGGAGGCTTCTGAGTTTTTGACCCGGTAATCCATTTCAATTTGGAGGACTTGCGGGGCATGTTTGTCGACATCCTCATTCAGTTTTTGTAATTCTGAGATAAGATTATCACGAGTGTGCGGAGACATTCGCAATAAATCTAGGATGTGCAGACGTGCAGGTATGTGCTTGAAGTGTTCAATCAAGTCATACTTGAAAGCCTCCTTAGGGCCTGCATGTTCATCATTGTTGCCACTAGGGGCGCTTACAACATCTTTTCCCGAAGGATTTACATATGTAAAGGAAGATTGGTTGTAATTTTTGTGGTAGTCCCGGCCAGAGCGGGTGCCTCTACCAACTTCGAGAGCTTCTTGAGAAGGGTCTTCGTTTGGAAGATTGTCTTCAGGATCAAGAGGCTGTCGTTTTTCATTTGCTGAGGATGCATCAGCAGCAGAGTTACCATCCTCAGTGATTGTGTTGCATGGAGCATTTTCCGGGAACAAGTCCTGAACAGCATCCAGCAATCTTTCTTCTTCGTTGACTAATTCATCGTTCCAAGCATCAATGGCTGGGAATTCTTCAGTCAGGAAGGGTGTGAACTTTGAAGTCACAGTCTCAGGAGAAGAAACCTGAGAGGGTGTCATCTCAGTGAAAGTCACGTGAGACGAGGTGGCTCCAGAAGATATATTGCTAGGCGTCGCCGGAGTGTAAGTGCTCTCATCAGACGATGCTTCGGAAGAGCTATAATCCCGAATTATCACATTACAGGAAGCTCTGACGGGAGACGTTGCCTGATCGGAGTCAGACTCATCCTCGGATGTGAGAGGATCGTCTACCCAGCAATTTTCTCCATTTTCAGGAGTTAAGGGAGGATGTACCTGATGGTCTTCAGGGACTTCAGGCTCTGGATTGCGAGGAGGCTCGTTGACGCGATCTTGCTCTTGTTCTAGAGCGAGTCGCTGCAAGATCCTTGCATAATCTTCAAGATCAGGCATGGGAGCCGGATCTTCTTCTTCATCATCTCTTTGTGGCTCAATATTGTTGATTTCCACTGGAGTGATGAGAGGTGCTGGGTCAGCAGCATTTTCTTGTACAGCCTCTTGGTCTTCTTCATCATCAGACCAGGATCCTTGTGGCTGTAAGGGGTTATACCAGATTACTGGCATAAGATGAGACTCAGGAACCCATTCTTCATCGGAGAGATATTCTCCTGTTTCAAGGGACTCCTCCCATTCATCTGTGTAGTTGGATTCAAATCCATCATCGGTGTCGCTGGACTCGTATCCATCAATGGAGAATCCAACTACTGAATTGCAAGAGTATGATGCCTCCTGCATGGCTTCTCTGAATTGAGGTGGCATGAAATCACTGAGAGTGAATTTCCTTACCCCCTTTGAAGTCTCTGGAAGGGATGTTTTTGTTACCTCCAGTGAAGCGGTAGAGGAAGCCTCTGCCTTTTCTTTGACCTCTAGTTTTGGCTGGGTCTTCTCTTGCCGTTTGAGCTTGAGGAGATGTTTCCTAGCCTGCCTTCGCTGTTGAGCTGTAGGCTTTGTTTTCACGACCTCCCAATTTTCATCTTCCAGGAGATCGGGATGTACCCATATCGGTTGTCCGTCTGGTGTCGGGTAAGGAACCAGTTCCTTCGGACGCTTCGATTGAGTTTATCACCTTGAAGGAAGTAGTGATCTTCTTCTTCGGTGATCTTGATGTTTGTCCACATGTCACCATGTTGACGGAGGCAGACCCATAGTTTTTGTCAAAGGTGATGACTCCGTTTTTCCACATCTCATTTATTTTCTCTCTTACAACGAAGCATTGATTGAGAGGATGCGAGATCATCTGGTGGTATGGACAGTACCGAGGATCGTTGGTTTTGCCAACATCACCCGGTCTTTTTGGTTCAGGCAAGGTGAGCTTGCCATTTGCCACAAGAGCCCCGAAGATTTCATCAACATCTTCATCAAACGGGTATTTCTTCTCTACTCGTTCTTTGAAGGCATCAGAGAGTTCAGGTCTCTTACCAGCAGCTTTGTTTTCAGCTTTCTTTGGTGGCTGAGGAGCTGGCTTGGTCTGCACATTGAGGACCTCTTTCTTCTTTGGTTTAGAGGTTGCAATGGCGGTTGGCTCTTTTCTTGATGATTTCTGACTGTTGAGGTCTTTAATCACCGTTTCAGCTTCCATGGAAGCTTCTAGGAGTTCTCCCAGGTTTTTTGATTTGTTGCCGATGATCATGGAGCGGATTCTGGCTCTCATGTTGTTTCGGCAGATGTCGACTAGCGACGCTTGTGGCAATACATCAGAGCATTTGTATGCCATTGCTTTCCACTTGTGAATGAAGTCATATGTTGATTCATTCTCCCCCTGTTTTAGGCTGCACAGCTGAGCCATAGTAGCGGGATGATCCTCACCTTTGAAGTGAGTCAGGAAGCGTGTCTCTAGCATGGCCCAATTTTGGATTGAGTCCTCCGGCAGAGTGGAGTACCAATCGAAGGCCGTACCTTTTAGGGTACTTGCAAAGAGGCGGATCTTGAGTGCATCTTGATCCGCGATAGCTCCCGTCAGGATCTTGAAGTGGATGACGTGCTGTCTGGCTGATCCTTTCCCCGTATATGTTTGGAGAGTAGGATGCTTGAATTTGGTGGGGAACGGGACCGAGTCCATCCATAAGGGATATGGTGGCTTGATCCCATGCTCTTTGAGTATATCCTCTTCTTTTGCTTTGGCGAGGATACCGTCTACGTCCTTTTTGGTAAGGGCGCGTGACTCATTTTCTTCTCTATTTCCCTCGTCGTCTTGATGATTCGGAGGAGGTTCATTGTTCGCCTGATTTTGGAAGGCGAGGAGAAGGTTTTCCATCAGAGTTTCAATCCTCTGCTGGCCCTGTTCCAACTGCTGGATGCGGGTGATCGCATCTTCTGGAGGTGGATTGCGGGGTGGTGGCTCAGAATTTGTAGCCAAGACATTCATCCTTCGTGATTCGAACGAAGAAACTGTCCTGGTGACTGAGCTGGGGCTCATTCTTTTTGAAGAGGAGCTTGAGGAAGGATCACTCTGCTGTCCTTTGCTTGAAGGAGCAGGGGATTCTTCTGAATGTCTTCTTGTCCTTGAGACGCTGCGGGTCATTGGACGTCGGACATGGATTTTTGTTGCTGATTTTTGGCGCCTTCTGGTTTTTCCAACCATATGG